>WBMY01006901.1:13265-48250 GCA_013397315.1 Donacobius atricapilla
TGTTTTTGCTGGCATGATAACTGCTTAGAGGAAATTCACTCTGGAAGGTAATGCCCCATATTGCATGATATGACATTCATATAATCATAAAATCTTTAAGGTAAGAAAAAACCTCAGAGATCATCAAGTCCAGTTGTTAAGCCAGCATCATTTTTTTTACCCCTAAACCAGGTTCCCCAGTGCCACATCCCAATGACTTTTCAACACTTCCAGACACAGTGACTCCACCACTTCCCTTGCAGCCTGTTCCAGTGCATGACCACTTTTTCAGTGAAGAAATTTGTCAATACCGAATGTCAGGAAAGCTGCCCTGGCACAGTTTAAAGCTGTTTCCTGTTGTCCTGTCACTTGTTACTGGGAGAAGAGGCTAACCCCCCGCTGTCCACAACCTCCTTTAGGGAGTTTGAAAGAGAAATAAGGTCCCTCCTTAGTCTTCTTTTTTTCCAGATTAAACAACCCCAGTCCTCTCACCTCTCCTTACACGAATTTTTCTCCAGACCCCTCACCAGCTCTGTTTTCCTCATTTGGATAGTCAAAATTTCTGGGCTTTTATCAACATTCACAATGCATATTTCCAAGAAAGATTAAAAAAAGAAAGTAAGTTTAGTATGTTATCTCATTTTTTGTTAGGGTGAATGCAGCTTTATTCAAACATTGTTAAAAATGTACCATGATGTCAGCCCAAATAATGGGATTTATTGTCAATGATGTTTTATGTTTTATTTTTCAGAGAAAGTAGCTTACTGAAATAAGCATGAGCATGTGATGTGCAGTTCTAATAAAATACATCCCCATGCATGTCTGCTCTACACGCCTCTTTAGAATATTAAACTACTTTTACTCTTTTATGTGCCATTTAAACTGACGTGAAGATTTGTGGATATTCAAAACCTGGAGACTATAAAAGAACATTCACAGAGATATAAGGTAGGAGGGATTTGTTTGTTTGCTGTTTGTTTACTCTCTCAATATAAAATATGGTTTTGAGCTAACTTGACCTCTATTACTTACTATATGCATGAATTGCTTACTGATGTCTGAAAATACTTCTGTTCCATCTTAACCACTTCATTTATGTGCAGAGATTTACCACTGCTCTCAGAAGTTCCTTGTTTTGTTAGGTTCTGATTTACAACATACGAAAGTCTGAAAATATTTCTTATGTGTAATTTGACCAGTTTGTGTCAGACACCCTGGCAATGCTCCCTCTCAGCTTCTTGTGCACCTGCCCACTGGCAGAGTGTGGAGAGGCTGAAAAGTCCTTGACTTAACGTAGCTCTCTATGGCAACAGCCAAAACATCAGTGTGTTATCAATACCTTTCTCATTCTAAGTCCAAAACACAACACTGTACCAGCCACTATGAGAAAACTAACTTTATCCGAGCTGAAACCAGAACAACGCTGAAAATTACTGAGTGGTTATTTGATAATAAGGATTAATCACTTGAACTCAGAGTGAAAATAAATCAGTCATCTCTTCCTGAAATAAAATATATGAAATCTATTTACCTCTCTGAAAATTCCAGTTCCCAAAGTGTTATCAATTAATTAGTGTTGAGTCCATTAAATATAAATCCCCGTCCTTCAAACAGTTCTTACACTTGCAAGAGTTTTTAAGTAATGTGTGGTTCTGTTAGTGGGCAAGTGTGTGTGTCATGTTTAAAATGTTCTCAGCCGTATTTACAAAACTCTCCTCCTCTGTTTGAAAATGGCAGCAGAATAACTGCTTATCAGTTCAAATTCTCCCGAAAGTCAGGGAAACATTTTTTTAATGTAAATCCACAACTCCACCAGTGGTGGTTTCTATACGTGTGGCTATCAGGGAACTGTGAAAGGCTGCTACAACAAAAGAATGACTACAGGGAAGCTTCTGCAACACTGCTGGAAAACAGAAAACTTTATGAATTAGTATTTGAATCAGATGTAAAATTAGCTGATTATCATTTATTAGTTCCAGAGCTATAAAGAACTAAGGATAAGTCTCATCTGACCAATACAGACATCTGTAATGTAAACACCTAGCCAGCTACCTGACTACCGCATCTGAATCCTGCTCCACTAGACAGTGGAGAAAAGTGGGCATTTTTAGGGAGCAACTCCCTGCTCTAGCTGTTCATTACACAGTGAAATAGAACAAATATTTGAAGTGCCAATTCTTCCTTGACTTTACTTTGAATTTAGATTGTGAGCTTAGAAACACATCTCTACCCGTCAATTCTTGCAGCTGATTCCCCCTCAGTGGGTAGGATTTATCCCATCAGTTTCAAGCTCTTATTTTTAGATAGGTTTCGTCACAATTTGGCAGAATTGTGCTCTTTCTATTCTCTCCAAGAGGGACAAATGTTGGCTTTTCCTGGGATCCTAACCTTCCTCCTATTAAATCTGGAGAGAATGAATCCAACACCTGGTCTTGATTTAAAAGCTATTCAGGATCAATTGACACTTGTATCTAAACACTGAGTTTGGACATGATATGCAAAAAAAAATTTAAGGAGGTGGATCTAACCAAAGAAAGTATCATACTGAACTATATTGATCAAAATTACTTGAATATAGTATTTTACTTTGGTCTTCATTAAAAGAGTTGATCTCATTCAACTGATGTAAATTAAGATTAACATAGCTTTACGGAAATTGACAGTTGCATTGATTTACACTGACTGTTATATCACAGAGAATGTAAAAAAATAGACAAATAAATGATTGGAGATTTAAAATGGGTTGTATGACTGAATTTTTTGCTCTGTCACAAAGTCTGTGAATATTTTTATCATACTGATCAGTATCTGAAAATTATCATCTGTTTATTTCATTTAGCTGTCCCTTGAGTTACACCTTTTGTCTTTCTCTGAATAAATCTTAATTAACTCAAGACATGTAAATGAGGTTGATAGGCTTGGAGTTTCATTGTTCTTCTTTGCTAGTCAGTAGAGACAGATCTTGTGATGCAACTAAAATATGAAGTTTATTTGATTTTTGGAAACTTCTTTCTCTATAATGTCAGGAAAACAGTGATACTAGCTAAGCTTCTAATTTTGTTTTTTAATCAAGTGCCTCCAGTGCAGAGGAGTTAAATTGAGCCTTTGTGTCTGCCATAACAGCAGCTCCATTTGGAGGCTCAAAATATCTCTGCAGTGGCAAAACAATTTTGAAAGCACAGACCAGAATTAACCTGGCCTGTACACAAACATTCCATGTTTTAAAAACTGTTCTTACATCTGATGAAGCACCATTTTAAGTCAGAGATTGATATGTTTGGTTTTTTGTTTATTTTACACTGACTCAGCTTACCCTTCTTATCGAAAAATTGAGTACTAATATTTTCACATAAGTGATAAATTATTGAATTTACCAATCCTTGCAGTTGTGTTTAGAGGCCATCTGGTGGAAGTTCTTTCTTACAGGAGAAAGTATTTAATATTCTATGTTTTTTTCTTCTGTTGTGTGGGACAAAATATTTCATGTAATTAAGTATAATTGTACAAGTATATGTATATGTATATGTATATGTATATGTATATGTATATGTATATGTATATGTATATGTATACAGAGAGAGAGGGATAGCACAGATTTAAGTCCCAGCCACTGAAATGCAAAATATTCTTTCATCTAATTTCCATGGAAGTGAAAGGAAATCCCTTTAAGAGTGGAGCAAAGGAGAAAAGCACTCTGAAGTACTCACTCATCATATAATTTCTTTTGCAAATAAATGTAAAAAAAAAAAATAGTATGCAAAAAGTGGTCAGGGAGTAATTAATTATCACTATGAAGCTCAGACTTTTATTCAATTATGCACAATTCATGATAATAAAATTATAATATCGTTCCACTTTATAACTCTGTAACCACACTTATTCAACAAAAATGCAAAGATCAGGAAAAGCAGTGAAGAACAGAGCAGTATAATTAGTGAAAGGGCATCAGAGCAGTATGAGAAAAAAAGTTATATCAATGGTCACTATATCACAGAAGCACAGAAGCATAGGCTGCTGATTCTAAAATGGTCATCTCATTAATCTGATCTGTTGAAGAAAAGAGCCCCATATCTTTTATTTGCATCTTTGATTGATTTACTCTTAATTATTCTTTTTTATGGAAATTCAGTTCCAGAGACTTTGACTGTTTCTGATGCTAGAAAATTTAGTTTTCTTACTTGTTTAAGCAACTATCCCTGATCCTAAATTACACAGCTGCTTTCACCTTAGTGAGTGTTTCTTTTTCTATTTCCACAAGCTACAGACAAAAATTATGACCTATAAAAACTCTTTTCATATAAAAAAATCACCTTATCCTTGTCCACCACGGGAGGATTGAGACTATAAACTTTGGGAATGAGGGGCTGTGTCATTGGGAATATTATTCTTCTGCTTTCCAGGTGTACTCTTGTGTTTACCTGAGCTTTTTATATATTTTTCCCCATAATTCTTTGATAGAAATTTTGATTTCTTGACTTTGATGAATGTTTTGGGATTTTGCAGTATTTCTGTTTGGGTTTGTGGGTTTTTTTTTCCTTTCTCTAAAAAATAAAAACAAAAATATGGGGAGAGTTTGCATCACCATTAACTTCTGCCTTAGGCATTTAAGAAAAGACAATCATTCCCCAGCTGGAAAAATCCAGAAATAAAATGCATACATAGCTTGAAGATATCACATGTTGCAAATGGATGCAGAAACACTGTAAATCTCTTAATGACATGCCCAGTGTAGCACTGCAGAACTGTGGACACTGACAGGTAACATCTCCTGCTGCTGGCCTCTGGGCATGTTGTGAGATCTGCCTCTGCATGGACCAAATTATTTTCAACCCTTTTTTTGCCAGAGCCTAATCTTCCTACACATTGTTAAAGAACTAAGCGTTAGAGTCCTTCTGTAAGGGAAAAGGTTATGCAGTTTATCAGTGTAAACTCCCAATTCCTGCTTCTTTACTTATGCTAGTAACAAAGGGTTCACTGATTTCACTGGATATGAAATTAAGCCTTCACTGCCCTTGAGTAATGAAATCCATGTTTCCTTTGTCATGAACATGTCTGATTAAATTAATTAGAGAAAACTTGCTTTGGGATTTGATCTGGGTTCTCCTTCATGTTTTTAATTAATTATTTGTTATCTGACCCTCTTTTTTTCTTGTTTTAGGGTTTTTAAACCAATTTTTGTTCAACCAGTGTCCTTCTAAGTCTAAAATTTAGCTTGTCATATCACATATATGTTTTCCATGTGCTGCTTTTAATATTTTGTCTTCTTGGGGAATTTCCTTTAATTTTTTTTTCCTTGCATTGTCTTTTTACACCATTTATTTTCTTTAAACTCCAGATTTTTTTCACAATTTTTGCCAGATGTGGCTTCATTGCCAATTCAAGATGTATTATTTAAGAGAAAATAGTGATAAAGGAAAGGTTTGATTATTTTGCTAGATTTTTTTCTGTTTCCTGATGGGTGAATAAGAAATTATTAACAAGAAAATAAATATAAAATTATGAGAACCTCACTTTCTGTTATAGTACTTTAGATAAATAATCACTTGTTCTAAATCTCTGGCATGTTTCTGAGCTTCCTGAAACTTGATATGAATACTCAGGAAATGATTGGGTAACAAGGTTTATTGGTTTGGGATCTTTTGAAACCAATTCTAGTATAAAGTAGATATTCCATTTTTGGGCAAATCATGTCATAAAAGCTCTAAATTGCACTAGTGAAGTTAACACAAAAAATAATTTGTTTTGTTTTGGGTGTTTTTGTTATGTATTCATAGTTACCTTAAAAAGGCTGAACTAAGAAATTTCAAGTTTTTTTTACTACAAGAGAAAGGTTTTCCCTCCACGGTCATGAAGCTGCCAGGTATGGGTGGGGACACTGGGGAAAATGCAACATCAGACAGATCATGACAGATGAAATCATAATGAATGGGGGAAAAGGACAGGGCTGAAATAGAAAGAATATTCATTACCGTGGTAATATGTTCTAAAATTGCTAAGTGCCAGAATAAGCCTCAGTGAAATATTCTAATGACCAATGAGTACATAAGTCTAAGTGAATTAGGAAGTCCACCAAAATCAAATAAATCTCATAACTTAGTACTCACAGATCGTTATTAAACTTAATATGAAGGATAATAAGGGCTGCCCAGGGAAAATTTTATCACTGGAAATCCATGGCCATAGGTGACTTGCAATTCCCTGTAATAATCAGAGACAAATTTTCTTTGAATTTCTAATAACTGCTTGAAGTACTTTGTTGCTTGCCTTCACTTATAATTTCCATCACACACAATGAGAATATAGTGGTGGGACAATTACAGCACACTCAGGAACACAGATTATGCATTTTAGTATTTAGTTAGAAACTATTTTCAATCAGTATAATGATTTGCAAGTATGCCTCAAAAATAAAGAATTATTAAGAAAAAACCCAACAAAATACAAAAATTACAGCTTTTGATGTGTTTTTATATTTCAGCAGTCTTTTTTCCCACCAGATTCAAGCTGACCTTACTGATTACTTGTTCCTCCCTTTCATGCACAGGTTTTAAAGTGCTACCAAATCTGGAAAATATCTGTGAGTTCTAGAGGCAGCATTTCATAACCTCAAATAGTTTAAATTAGAGTATTTACATTAGGTGAAAACCTATGCCAATTAATATATTTTGAGTGTTTTATGGCAAGTTTCCATTCAGGTTGTGTTCTCAGTCTGGAAAAAGTCATGCAGTTCTCTGATGATGATCTGTGCTGAAGACTGACTACCAAACTGCATCTCTCTGCTGAGAGAGTGGTTAACAAAGTCTCTGTCATTAAACAGGAATAGCACAAACACACACATCCACACATCTGCACATGCAGAGAAGTCCTTTGTAGATGTAATAACGTATGGTCTCTGTTTCTTATTTGGGATAGGAGTACTTTTCCATAAAAACAGCTGTCCCTGGGTGTTCTGCTGTTGGCACTCACCACAGCACCTTGGTGTAGGACACCTTGAAAAAGCACAAGAACTTTTTACTGACAGATGCCACTGTCATCTCTATCAAGTTCCTGGACTTTGCCTTTCTTCTTTTCTGACATAATACATCCTAAAAGTCATCTTTCCTTCATTTTCCACTTCTCATTTCTCTTTCTTCTTTGCTTGAAAGGCTCAAATTTCTCATTATCTCCTATAAATTGGCATCAATGGAGTTATCTCAATTCATACCAGCTGGACCAAAGCAGTGAATGGCTATAAAATGCTATTTTATTTTATTATACAGTTGGCTTGGATTTAACCTATTATTGTATTTCACAGGCAGACTTTTCTTCCGCTCCATCATCTTATAATAAAAGTATTTAGTAAACAAACATATTAAGCTATAATGATTGTCCTTAACTTAAGAACCCATATACTTATGATGCCAGACAGGCCAGATAAAACGGGTTTGAAAAACTACAGAAGCAAAGATTGTACAATGGAATGTGGTGGAAGTTCATATGCAAACCCACAGAGGAGCTCAGAGAGTGAAAAGGACGTAAATATGCACTTTAGTTCTAGAGCTCACTTACTATTGATGCAACTCTTAACTTGAGACATTTGGGCTATCAACTGAGTCATAATCCTAGAAAGATCATGCATTTTCTTAAAATTTTTTCGCAATATTCTAAAGCATAAAATTCTTTTATATCTATTCTAAGTTTCTGGTAGGTTTGACTCAGATTGGTTTCTATTTCATCTAGCTGTGTTTACCTGTTCCTACCTGTTTTCTTTCAAAATCCCCAACCTTCATTTGATGAAGGTAATGCCATTCAGTTAGAATCAGGATCATAATGGATCTGTTTTTCAAAAGAACGAATCTGTCAGTGAAGGATAGGTGGGAACAGCATTTTCTAGTATTTTAGTTTAGATTATCCCCACAGCACTAAGCAGTAGCTCTCAATAATTTGCTGGCATTTAACTATAACATTGTTAACTGATATAAGTAATTATAGTACTTTCCTAATATCACAAATCTCTTGTGTGCTTTAGAGAAAGACATTGAATGATATAAAATATGCAAAGGATTAACTAAAAGTTCTGAGTTGATTAAAATGCTGAGTTGAAATAAGAATATATTTTTAAAAAATCATAATGGGAACTACTTTCTAAATTCAATCAAGAAATAGGACTAAAAGCTATGCAGGTGCATAAAAGTACAGCAGGACAGTACATGAGGTGAATTAGAACCAGGTTATAAATGACAGAACAACCAAAGTGTATTGTGCTGATTTATAGCCTCCAGGAATATGATATCTATATCAAAGGCCAGTGTAAAGCAAACAGAACAAAGACTTATCTTTTTTTTTAGAAGCATTCTATATAACTGTTCCTAGATAAATAACAGCACTAATTTAATCCAATTAAAATGTCTAATATAAAACCTGCTATGTTTCCAACTATGCTCCCCAGAAATGTATATCAATATGAATTTATAATCTATCTGTGCACAAAAAGAAGGAAAGGCTTGCACATATATTTAAAATTAAAGGAGATTCATGAAAAAAAATCAACACATTTGATTAATACTTTATCATGGCCTGTTGTTTTTTGAGGAACAGATGAGCAGTCCAGCAACAAACACCCCAAAGTAAAGAGGGCAATAATGAATCTGTTATCTGAAACCTTGAACTCCAGGTTGGTATTAAGTTGTACAACATTTCTGCCATGCAAAGAGAACTTGGCTACATTGATGCATGGACATGTGTTTAAGCTTTTGCATAATTGTCACAGCAAAAGAGTCTCAAATTTACTAATAAATAGTTTTTATCCATCCCAATACTATTTCACATTAGCATCCAGAATGACCAGATTTTTTTTTTTTCCATCAAAAATTATCATGATGATAATGTATTTTGAAAAGATGCTGGATATCTGAATGTTTCAAGCAAATCCATTGTGCTTTAGTCCCAAATAATTTGTTTCTGTTTATAAGCCCAAAATACAGTCTGCACATGTGAGCTAATAAAGCATATTTTTTTTAACTTTTTTTATCTGTGCAGTTATTTATACTTTGAGAAGAAAAAAATGATGAATGAAACTAATAAAATTTCCAAAAGTGATTACTATTTCTCTTTCTTTTCTTTCTTCTCCTTTCTCATTCTGATTCTTCTTTCCATTCTCTCTCTTTAGCTCTTTCCCCTCTTCCTTTTTTCCTTCTTCCTTTGCTCTTTTCTTTCCTTTACTTCTTTCTAAAATGCAAAATAAAGAGGAGAAAAATGAGCAAAGTGGGGTGGCGGGGTCAGAAGAGAAATAAAAATCACTGCAAGATAAATTTTATTTTCATATCAAACTCAGAATTTTCACTCCTTTCTGTGGTTCAGGGTGAAAAATAAATCTCTTAAATGCTAAAATATTAAAATTGTGTGTGAAACTGGAATCTTATTTTCAGTCATCTTTATTTATTAGCAAAATTAATGTCAGTATTAAAACTATGCAATATTTGATATTATGTTTATATTACATTTTAAATTCTACTCTTGAATTTTCAGCTGTTGAATTTCTTTGGCCATAATAAACGTGAGTATTTCTTCTAATAATTCATCTGAGTAGGAGGGTGCCTGGATGGATCCTACTGCGATCGAAATGTTGGATTTGGGTTTACAGTGTTGATTAGCTGTCCAATGTGCAGTTTTAATCTCTTGCCCCGTCCTGTATATGTCTAATTGAGAAATTATAATAAAACCAACCCAGCAACACTAGTAGCTAGTGGAAAGTTTCACTTTTGCTATGTCTTCACAGGAAGTTCAATTTATTGATACAGCTTACTTAGGTTAGGATAAAATCCAAAATATGGCTGCAGTTTTCATGTGAATCAACTAACTATATACACTATTTTCCCTCCTAAAAAGCAGAACACTTAATGGATTGCACCAAGCATGATAAACAATCTTGACCAAATTTCAGAATACATCATAGGTTTTTGTTTTGGTGGTGTTTTTTTAGTCCATCTCCTGTATTTTCTCAACCAAGTTGCCTCTTCTAAGATCGAAACAGCTCAGAATACCTTTGATGATTCATTTCTTCTCTGATTTCTTTTCCTCTCAATGTTTCTTTCATCCTTGCTCTCAAGAACAACATCTACTTAAAATTTAATTCAGCCCATTCCTGCCCCTCTGCTCAGCAGTGGTGAGGCCGCGCATGGAGTTCTGTGTCTGTTTCTTGGCTCTCCAGTCCAGGAGAGACACGGACACAGCAGAGAGAGTCTGCAGGTAGGAACTCTGGATCGTCCCAAACATTGCTCTCCAGGCAGCCCTGCAGGCACATGATGTGACACACTTGTACTTGATCCCCTGTTAACTGGAGACACACAGCATGAATCTGCACCTACCTTTTAGTGGTGTTTGCACAGGAAAGAAACTGGGCAGCAAGCAGAGGGGAGTAAATCCTATGCTCATGTGCAAAGATAAATATCCTATGCACAGTGATCTGTGTAAAAACAATCTCGGGAGCACTTGCAGGAGTAGTTTTGCTCAAATTATATGTGGAGAGTTGGGTTTGACTCTGCTTTTATTATATAAAAGCAGGACTGGGCAGAGCAGAGCAGATTATTATGGCATCACTTAGCTACCAATTATGCAAATATCTATGTTATCATTTACTGTCAAATGCAGCTAATACAACTATTTGCTTAATATTCAGTTCACAAAAAAGGTAATGTGCCATTCAACTGAGTTTATTGATCTCAACAATGATATTGTGATGCTCTGGTGAGATTCAATTATTACAGGAAAAGTGCAGGAGTAAGGGGATGGATACCGGAGGGGATACAATTTCTCAGTGAGTTTGAGGTGTGAGAGTGACATATTTGGGATAACAAACAAAAAGCTATTTGTACTGACACAGTAGAGACCAAATTGTGTAAACCAACAACCATCTAGGAATTCAGGCTGCTATTAAACCACAGTTTGGACTCATTTTACAGAGTTTTCCACAGGAATGCAACGTGCTTGCTGTCACTGTCACACACCCCACTTAGCAAGGCTCCATGGCACAGCCTAACCTTCAAAATTGTGTGCAGACTTAGCCACCTGATTTAAGCATTCAGAAATTGGCAGCTGCTCCTTAACTTGCTGCCCAAGCTTCTTTCTATAGTCAGTGGAGAACAAGAAGTAGTTCCTGAAAAAGACATTCCAGACAGACATCATGAATCACTTTCTGATGGAAGCTCTCATACACTCTACTGATTATGTATAGAAACTAGATTAATAATGTCACCACCTAATTTAAAGTTGGCTAAAATGAGACAAGAAGAATCCCATGCATTTGAAATGTACCAGTCCTGGATAATTAACCTGAATTAGAAAAGGACAGAACTGGACATTAATTTGTCAGCTCCCAGCATATCTTTGAATACCTCTCATGCCATCAGGTTTAGAGGTCAGAAGACTTCACAGGAGAGGTGGCTTGTGTAGGAAATAGAATACTAGCTGGTGACAGAGGAACATGGTATCTGACTTCTTAGTTGGCTTTGTATCGATATTTTTATTTGAAGGTTCAAAAGATCAAAAAAGGCTGGACTTGGCTCTCTTTGCTGGCCACACTGCTTATCTTGCAGCCCCGGACACGTCTGGCCTTCTGGCCTGAGAGTGCACATTTCCAGCTCATATCCAGCCTCTCATCCACCAGAATCCCAAAGTCCTTCACAGCAGGGCTGCTCTCAATCAGATATGAGCATGGATCACCATGATGAGAAGATGGGGTCTTTTTGTACCCAAAGTGAGCCTATTAGAAAGAAGGAGAAAATTTATGTAGAAGAGCATGTGGTGACAGGAAAAGGGTCAACAGTTTTGAACTGACAGAGAGCATGTTTTAGAATAGATACTGGGAAGAAATTCTTTGGTCAGAGAGTGGTGAAACACTGGAGTGGGTTGCCCAGAGAAGCTTTGAACCCCCTGGTCTAGTGGAAGGTGTCCCTGCCCATGGCAGAGAGGTCAGAACAAGATGTTCTTTAAGGTCCTTCCAACCCAAACCCTTCTGTGGTTCTGTGATGATTTTGTCACCTTGATATCTCAAGCTGAATATATTCAATAAATTATTTTCTTTTCACTTCATTAAATAGTGAAAAATAGGTAACTATAGATACAGATGCTTGTTTGGGATGGAAGACAAGTTTGTATTACATCTTATGCTTTGTGCTGGATGCCAAGCATCTGTCCATACACTTGTTCATCTAGCTCAAAATTCAGCCAGACCTTTCTCCAGGTATTGCATATATCCATATAGCTCCTGTTATATCCATAGCTTCTATTTCCTTTCTCTTAAGAAATTATCTCAGCAATTTTTCTTTCTTTGTTCTGTATGTTTTAATTACATAAACACTTGACATGATACCTTACAAAGAATTCATCATAACATCACATCTTGATCTTCATCTGTTTTTCTCCTTGCCTTGCATGGGACATTTATCCTCTTGAAAAAAAGTCAGCTATGCATTGGACGTCTCTCAATGCTGCATAGACACAGAGCAGAGTCCTCAAAACTGTCATTTCCTTTTGACCTTTCCATTCCTGTACAATGTAGCCACTAGATCATTTGATGCATAGTAAAAGTGAGAACTGATTTTTGTCACAAATGTGTTCAACGTCAGAGCAAAAGATGAAGATTGTGAGGTAGCCTCTGACTTGGTAAAATATATCACAGTCCCTTGATGGCTTGCAATACCAAAAGATATAGCCCAGCCTTTTCCACTTGTCTTGAGATTTTCACATCTAAACAGATCCATACTGCAGACAATTACCAGCAGCAGATGGGAAGGGAGAAAGCTGTGTGTAATCAGACTTTCTATTGTGACTTTTGTTTTCTGTCTTATCTAGTTTCACTGTCCATGGAACTTCTTGCCAAACTGACACCTTTTGCCATACCACAGTTACTGTGCATTTTTCCAAGGTTATATGGATTTTAATTATTGACATCTTGAAGTTCTAGTTCAAGAACTTCAGCATCTGTGTCTTCTGTTTCTAAACCCTGAACAGGCTGAACCTGTATCATAAACCAGGTAAAAAAATACATTACAAACACTGACCTATCATGAAAAATCTTGTCAGTGCATACTCACTCTGACACATTGACTTTCTCTTCCTTCTGCCACAAAAATCTGTCTTTTCCCAAACCAGAAGAGTATGGAACAACACAGCCCAGAGACACCAGCTAAGGGTGTTAGGCAGTAATGGGTACTCAGTAAGATATAAGAACCGGGCATACAGGAATGTATCTCACAACTGTATTTCCAAGTTGCTGAACCCTTATGATTAGTGGCTTTCTCAGACAAAGAATTTATGCAAATCTCTCTGGTTTCTATCCTTTGATGGGTTTTATCTCCTAGGGACTGTATCACTGATGTTCAGGAGGAAGAAGCAGTGGTGCTAAAAGATGAATAGATAGGAAGGAGAAAGGTGCCCAGTAAGTGAAGAACTTCACACCATGGAATGGACCCATGCTGGAGAGGTTTGTGAAGAACTGTAGCAATGGGAAGTGCCAGTGCTGGAGGAGTTTGTGCAGGACAGTCTTCCCTGGCAAGAACTCCAAGCTGGAACAGTAGAAAAGCGAGAGGAAGAAGGAATAGCACATATTAAGTGCTATAAACTGTCCCTAACCCTCTGCATTGCTTGGAAGGGACAAGGTCGATGAACTGGGAGAGAATTTGAGCATGTGAAGAAGGGTATGGTGAGGGGAAAGTGCTTTTAATTTTATTCTTGTTTCTTGTTGCCCTGATTTTGTCAGCCTTCTCTTCTGTTTCACAGTTCTATGTTTTGGGTTCTTTCTTACGCTCTAGTCTGTAAACACAGCCAATGTTCTTGTATAGTTTTAAGGTAGTTTACATTCCTGTTCTTAGAGATATGGACAGCTGATGGGCAGTTGTCTTGACCAGTGGGATGGGGAGAGGTGTCAACCTTCTATCCCAATCCCTGGCCTTTGTAGATATACTATATATGGAGTCAGACTTCTAAATAAAGTAGAGTTTTAGTTCATGCCTTCTGATTAAGGTGTGAGGGTGTGTTTGTGTGTGTGTCACAAACTGCATCAGTTTCTCACTAACTTACTATGTTATTAATTGAAAAAAAATTAAGTTCATCCTCTCAAGTCAAGTCTGATTTGCCTGTAAGAGAAATTGGTGACTGATTTCCTTGTCTTTGGCTTGACTCATGAGCTTTTTCATTGTGTTTTTTCCCTCTCTCCTGCAAGTAGGTGGAGTGATAGAGCAGCTTGGTTGGCACCCCTCTGACAGCCCAGGACAACCCAATACACAAAGTTAGTCCTATTTTGCAAATTCAGGTGCAGCTTCCTTTGCTGAAGACTCCCATGAAAGGGCATGAGAAAATTACTTTGTAACTGTGTTTTAAGTATTTGGGTAGGCAGAAACCAAGTTACTGTGTGTTTCCCAGAGATCCCCTTCCCTTTTTCAGTCTACTACTTTTTTTGTGCAAAGAGAGCAATTTTTTTAGGCTTTGTAAGAGGCAAGTAAAACCTTAACTAGAAACTCTAATGGAGGTGTTTATTTCAGGTAGGGAAAAAATCAATATTTTTTGCTCCCAGTCCTGTTCTCTACTTCCTAGAGCAAAATTCTCCTTCTTAGCTTATGAAAAATTTTCACATCTGACAAAGCCATAATCATTCACTTCAAAAATATAAATACAAAGAAGAAAAAAGCTGCCTAATGAATTTAAATGTAAAACATGCTGGATTGCCAGATCAGTGAATTTGCTAATTCAGTATGTAAATCTCTCCAGGAACTCTCTCCTACAGAGAAATTAATTCACTGCTTGTTCAGTCTTTGGATAATGATAATCTATTGGTCTGTACAGCTGACTGCACTGCAAGGTAAAGATAGTTGATAACATTCTGCAAACATTGGGAGATATGGTCTTGCTTTCCTCTTCTACGTGAAGGATAAAGTTTTAAACACCTAACTTGTTTAGAGAACCTCCTTCTCATAAAGCAATATGCATCTAAAACAGAAGTATGGCTTTTCTAAGTATATGGTCACTGTGACTTGGCATGTATAATATCTTAGATGTCAGAATAAACTCAGCCACAGCAACACTGAGCTTCTTGACATCAGCCCGAACAAGCATAGGTCAATGCTCTGCATTTTTAAAAACAAAACCTTTGAGCATTTTTAGGGACCTCCTGCAATAGTTGTGGTATATGCGGATTCCAAGATCTGGCATGCTGTTCTCTCTTACAGAAGTTTTCTGTAAGACATTCCTATCTGAGTTCAAAACAACAATAAAATATTCCAGAACATTATTACTGACATGAGAATATCAAAGCTAATTTCCCTCATTCCCTTTTGCCTTACAATATGTCTGTTTGTTCATTCTCTGCCACATTCTCCTATACACTTGAATGAAAATGAATATTTATTCTAAATCATTTCCTTTTCTATTTTTCCTCTCCTTGTAGCTGACATGCTGTCACATACATTCTTCATCTGGTACATTAGTCAGTTCCCGAGGCAATGAACATCCGCCAGGTTGTATTTGGCAAGGGGAAGAAGTGAGCTTGCACAACAGAAGATTCTTGGATCCCAAGCAGAAACTTCCCCTCACCAAATTGCATCAACAAGGGACAAACGTCAAGATTCATCAGATCAATACCCTCGAGTCCCTAGATCAAATCTTTATCTGCGGGATCCAAGCCATCAAGATGTCTAAAGCAGCATCAGAGACTAATCCACGATGCACACACAAGAGTTTCAATGAACTCACTAGCAGCGATCATCAAGTTCATCCTCCCAATTTAACTGTATTGACAGAAATAGATTTATATACAGACTTCCTTGGACAAATCCATTTCTTGACAGTCATTTTCAAGACTAAATTATTCCCGGCACCATTAATATGACTAAAGCTGTAGATAACATCATTCAATTTATCTAATCTATTGTTTGTGGTGTTTTAGACAAAAGACCAAGACAAAATGTGAAAGCAAGAAAAATACAATTAAAAGTTAAGGAAAAAAAATTATTTACATTCCATATTCTACTTTCAAATTGCATTTTTTTCTATACTATAAGTTTTAATTCACATCCTCAAGATGAAAATTTCCCAGATATTAAGAGTTACAGATGCAGTATTGGCAGAGCGTTATACCTCTAAACTGAAAAGGATCCAGAAACTAGATTTTACCTTTGAAAATACTTGAGGGATTCAGTAATTTAGAAATATTTTGATATTATCTGGACTTGTTCTAAATGGACAGATTGCATGAAAAGAATATCATCTGCTCTTTTTTTTTTTTCGATTTTTGCTCNATTTTTAATGAAAAGTAGCATCTGAGTAAAGGAAAGAGAGCAAATTGATGTGGTCTCTTGGAAACAAAACAAAGCAAAAAGACAGAATTACTTAAGGACATATTGGCTAAAGAACTAATGAACATACATACAGCTTTAAAAGCTCTGCAATGAATGCTGCATCCTGCCTGAGAGAAGGAAAGAGTATGTGGGAGGGAATCAAGAATGTTATGTCATTTAGAGAACATTCTGGGAAGTGCTCATGTTAAAATGCTAATCTAAAAATAGAGGGCAGGAGTTCTTGAAAAACATGACCTGATATGTTTAGATGATCCAGCAAATAATTATTTATATATATCAAGTGGATGTAAAATATAAACTGGAGAAGCTGTTCACAGGCAGAAGTCAGAGCAGTTTTCCTCTGCTTGGAAGCTGAGACAGTTGGGTACTGTCCAGGCATACTCCTTATTTCTGTGTCTCTTCAGTTTTATTTACAACAGCATAAACAGGGGGGTACTAAAAGCCTATTCTTCCTTCTTAGATCTCACAGCACTCTACAGTCTGCTAGCAAGAACATGCTTCAGGAAGGAACTAACACTGTTTTGAATATCTGTAGTGAAGTGAATAAAATGTTGATCTGCTTTGTCTGAAGATAGTATTCTAAGCATCTGCCTATTTCATAAAAAGAAACTTCTTGGATTTTTTTTAAGGTGTATTAAATGAAAATGGAGGTCTTTGCTGTATTTTGGATCAGTCCAATTAATTTTAATGTTAAGGATTTGAATGAGAAACAAAGGGAGGGATTCGGGCTGATCCCTAAATTTGTGTGTCTGTAAGGGCATTAGGTGTCTCTAAACTCCCTTTCAGTCAGTGGATATCGTGGCAGTACAGCACAGGAGGAAATTCCATTCAGGTATTGAGCTAACATGGGCTCAGTTCTGTTATTTTAATGTGCCCTCAGAAATCTGCAGCAGGACTCATGGATCTGACACAGGAAGTTCAGGAGACATATATCCTTCTGGATATGCTTATGCTTTGGGCAGCAGATAAGATGCATAGGGCATGCCAAATAGCATTAGATATGTTTAATAGACAAATCATGTTCTATTTGTCTACCTTTGGGTGATCTAAAAGGCTCAATAAGCTCTATTGATTGTATTAAGCAGTTCAAGAGTTCCTTACAACAGACACAGACAGGTAGATCAACCATTCAGCTTCTTAAAGATACACACCCAGTACCTTATAAAATACTCTGTATCCTGACTGACTGCAAGCTGCTGTTGCAGAAGGACATAATTCTTCTGTAGGTGTCAAATATTTTCTTCCAGCTCAATTTAAATTTCTCAAGTATCCCGAGGTACTTTAGCAACACATGGTCTCTCTCTCATGAGACCTCACCTGGAGTACTGCATCCAGGTCTGGGATCCTCAAAGCAAGAGAGATCAGGACATGTTAGGGTAAGTCCAGAGGAGGCCACAAAGATGCTCAGGGGACAAGAGCACCTTTGCTATGGAGACAGGCTGAGACAGCTGGGATTGTTCAGCCTGGGGAAGAGAGGGCTCTGGGAAGACCTCATTGAAGCCTTCCAATACCTTGGAAGTGTCATTGTTTAGGAATGGTATTTTCCAGTTTAGTAGTATGGTTAAACCATAAGTTGTTTCCCTATCCAACTGAAAGCACAAAAGGCAGAGATAAGAAAAAATTACTGGAAATGCAGTAAGATAAGGAAATGAACAGTAACTTCAACAGTATTAATAATAAAAAGTATAAGAAAAGAAATTATTTACACAGAAAGCTTGTGACAACAAACAATGCCAGACAGCTTCTCCCACATNCTCTATGAAGGCAGCAAAACCACCCACATGTTTTTTCTAACACCTGAGTGGTTACAGGACTCTGATTTAATTCCAGCCTCATATCAAAGGGTTTCAAATTAAAAATTCTCTAATGTCTGGAATGTTTTCTAACCACCAGCTTATTACTTTTCCAAAGTCAGAGCATACATCAGCCGCTAGTGACTGCAATATTATTCTGAAGAAAATTGGGACAGGTGGTGAGAAGACAAAAAAAATAAAAGTTCTCTGTCTCCAAGTGACTAAAATAATCACTTGAGTATGAAAATTTGAGGGTTTAAACTCTACACACAGGACTTGCTTTAGTATTTATATATATATATAATTTATTTAGATTCTTTATTAATTTTTAAAGTACCAAATATTAGAACTATCNCAGGAAGGAACTAACACTGTTTTGAATATCTGTAGTGAAGTGAATAAAATGTTGATCTGCTTTGTCTGAAGATAGTATTCTAAGCATCTGCCTATTTCATAAAAAGAAACTTCTTGGATTTTTTTTAAGGTGTATTAAATGAAAATGGAGGTCTTTGCTGTATTTTGGATCAGTCCAATTAATTTTAATGTTAAGGATTTGAATGAGAAACAAAGGGAGGGATTCGGGCTGATCCCTAAATTTGTGTGTCTGTAAGGGCATTAGGTGTCTCTAAACTCCCTTTCAGTCAGTGGATATCGTGGCAGTACAGCACAGGAGGAAATTCCATTCAGGTATTGAGCTAACATGGGCTCAGTTCTGTTATTTTAATGTGCCCTCAGAAATCTGCAGCAGGACTCATGGATCTGACACAGGAAGTTCAGGAGACATATATCCTTCTGGATATGCTTATGCTTTGGGCAGCAGATAAGATGCATAGGGCATGCCAAATAGCATTAGATATGTTTAATAGACAAATCATGTTCTATTTGTCTACCTTTGGGTGATCTAAAAGGCTCAATAAGCTCTATTGATTGTATTAAGCAGTTCAAGAGTTCCTTACAACAGACACAGACAGGTAGATCAACCATTCAGCTTCTTAAAGATACACACCCAGTACCTTATAAAATACTCTGTATCCTGACTGACTGCAAGCTGCTGTTGCAGAAGGACATAATTCTTCTGTAGGTGTCAAATATTTTCTTCCAGCTCAATTTAAATTTCTCAAGTATCCCGAGGTACTTTAGCAACACATGGTCTCTCTCTCATGAGACCTCACCTGGAGTACTGCATCCAGGTCTGGGATCCTCAAAGCAAGAGAGATCAGGACATGTTAGGGTAAGTCCAGAGGAGGCCACAAAGATGCTCAGGGGACAAGAGCACCTTTGCTATGGAGACAGGCTGAGACAGCTGGGATTGTTCAGCCTGGGGAAGAGAGGGCTCTGGGAAGACCTCATTGAAGCCTTCCAATACCTTGGAAGTGTCATTGTTTAGGAATGGTATTTTCCAGTTTAGTAGTATGGTTAAACCATAAGTTGTTTCCCTATCCAACTGAAAGCACAAAAGGCAGAGATAAGAAAAAATTACTGGAAATGCAGTAAGATAAGGAAATGAACAGTAACTTCAACAGTATTAATAATAAAAAGTATAAGAAAAGAAATTATTTACACAGAAAGCTTGTGACAACAAACAATGCCAGACAGCTTCTCCCACATTTTACTGACTGGAAGGAACTTCCTCTCCCAGGAGGTGAGAGTCCCTACACCCCATCCCCTCAATTATGTGAATGTTATAGAATAATCCCTGTATTTTAGCCATACCTCTCCCAGCTACTGCAAAAATTAACCCAGTCTTGGCTGGAACCAAAACATACATTAAGGGGGCTTATTAAAAGAAGGGAGAGGGACTTTTTACATAAGCAGAACATGAGGACAAGGGGCAATGATTTCAAATTGACAGAGAGAAGGTTTTAGACTAAATTTTAGTATGAAATTCTTCACCCAGAGGGTGATGAAGCACTGGAACAAGTTACTCGGGGAAGCTGTGGGCACCTCATCCCTGGAAGTCTTCAAGTCCAAGTTGGATGGGGCTTTGAGCTGCCTGATCTGGTGAATGGCCTCCCTGCCCATGCTTTTTAAGGCCTCTTCTCACCCAAAACATTCTTTGATACAACAAATCCTACATTTAGGAAATCTAATTGAGAATCTACACTGAAACTGAGTCACCTTTTGTTGCAGCAGCTTGAGTAGGCTAAGAAAAAAAATCCTAAATTACTCTTAGAAAAATCATTTTCTCCAAGAACCTTGAAATGAAAGTACAAAGAAAAAAAAAACAAAACAAACAAAAAAACCCCATTGAAATAACTGAACTGTTTGGTAAGGATTAAAACAAATTTAAAGGCTATACATTTTTCAGAAAAATACAGTTTTAAGTATCATAAATTTGTACTCTGCTATCTAATTCTTTAATTGCAAATTCTATGAAACAGCCTGTTATTATGCCTGACTATTACCTAGCATAGTATTGCTTTCAGATGCAGACTCTGTGTTTTGTCATAATAGAAAGAGCAAATAAAAGTAACAAATGTACAAACTGCTAGAGAACATAACCCACTGCCTAGTAATTAACCTGTGTGCATGCATATATAATCCACATGGTTTCAATGCCAAGAGCTCATATATTACAGTTTAAAAAAAATTGTCCCTGTTGTGTGAGCAAATTCCCAAACCCGTGGCAGTTTCTTTGAAGAGATAACTTTCTAGATCAGAATTCAAGACGTGTCTGCACACATTTCAGAGTCCAGGTACAGGAACAGTCTCTGTTGGCAAGACAGCTCCATTTTCAAAGCACAAAACTTTATTGTTTCAGAGACATACTTTGTCACAGTGTTAGGCATGGACTGATCATAAATATTTATGCTTTCAGTAAATGGATCTGTTGTGCCAATAAACATTGGTGTTTTGTCTTCTTTTTCAATATTTTATGAGTGATATGCAAAAGCTAGATTGTACATTGACAGGTAACACAATCCTCTTCAGCAGCATTGACTTGGAGTTCAGAACCACGGAAAACTCAAAAACAAATATCACAATCATATTGTTTTAATGCTTCCATTTTATAGTCATTCTCCTGTGTAATCAGGCTTGGAAAAGGACATGCTCTAACTGGTGAGGATGTACTCTGTTTCCAATGACTAATTCCAGGCAATGAAGAGAGCTCATTTTAGTTTTTTGATTATTTCTAGTAGTATTCAGATAAAACACAATGGAAGTTCTTTCAGGCTACAAAATGCACATATCTCAAATATATTCCTTTACAGTTACACCTAACCAATATTGTGTTGCTTTTATCATTCTACACTATAGAACTATAGTGTTCAGAAAAATATTATGATCACACAGCTAAATTTAAACCTCTGTGTTTAAATACACAGACATCCATGGCTAAATTATTTTCCCAGGATCTTTTATGTGTTCAAAGGCACAGTGTCATAATATGACAGTTTTGTAATATTGTAAATGATTTAGTAGCCTCCCTCTCCTAAGCTGTCCTTGATGTTGCAAGGAGATTTTCAGACTAATGAAGATAGATACAGATAGCACAGTAAGGCTTGAAGTTTATGTTATTGTAAAGTTGATATTTTACTGTAATTATGCTCTTATATTTGCTGTAGGGTTCATTTAAAATGCTGCTGGGATCAATGTTGTTTGCCCAAGGCTAAGAGATAAGTTTGATTACTACTGAAATTGCAGAAAAAAAAGTATATAACTTTAAAATTACTTGTACTTCCAGTTCTATTGTTGGTGGACCAGAAATCACGGACAAGGCATGATAGAGTTCATTAATGCAGAATGAAAGTTATCTTCTTGAGTAAGAGACTAACAGAGATCTCGTGATACAATTCAGTCACTTAAAACACTTCCAGTTTCATAATTCTTAGCATGCTGCCGTTTTTTGGTCTTCCTTACAGAGAAAAAAAAAAAAAAAGAAAGAAAAAAAGAAAAGAAAAAAAAAAAGAAAAAAAAGCAGGAATACATTATTCCAAGGCCAAATGGAGATCACAAATGGTCTGATCTCTACTTTCTTTCTGCTGCACTAAAAGTCATTGTCTGCAATGATATTGAGAATAATTTTTGAACTTTGTTTCAATACATCAAGAATCACTGGTCACATGTTATCTCTAAGCTACGAGTGATTCTTTATATTCCTAATTTTTAGGTACAGTACACACAGGATTAGTCCAAAGTTCTTGGTGTAAGGAAGTGGAGGCACCCTAAAAATCAGTCTCTGAGCTATTGCTGTCTCCATGCAGTCTTTATATGAGAGAAAATATAGGGCTGCAGAAAGTTTCTGATATTATTAGACAAGCTGAAGAGCAGCTGGCAGAATTTCCGGTCTCAAGACAAGGAACATGACAGTGATTTGCAAGTAAATTACAGAGACTTGTTGGGGGCAGTCAGAAGGAAAAGTAATCCTATGCCAATTTTCATCATAACTTCTCAGCTTTAAGCAGCTGCTGCAGCTTGAGGCTAATGCCTTGCAACACAGTTGCTCCCTGAGTATGAGCTGAAATGTGATGTATAATCCAAACCTAGTAGTAGTAGTAGTATCTATATAATTAAATTAATTTGAACACAAAACTTGAAGGAAAAGAACTTTAAACTTGACTGTGATCTCCAATGAATAATATTTATTATGTGTTTCATGAAGACTGGTGTCCATATATTTTATGTAACAAAAAAAGAAAGGGATTCAATATGAAGTACCAAAGAGGGAGTATATTACTTGTATATGTATTTGTATACACACACACATATACAAACAGCCTAGATTCATCCTGCATCCCATTGTGTCCATAATTCTGGTGTGTACAATGTAAGGAAAACATTCAGTTGATGATTTATTGCCTCTGTATTGGTTGTATTATCTTGGATGGATTGCTTTTTGGTTTTTGTATTACTCCACTGCCTACACAGCAAAGAAGCAACTAGGTCAGCTTAGATGGTTTACTTTAATGCATGATCCATTGCCCAGAATTAAGTAACCTCATTGAACTTAAATCCTGAAGGAAAAGAAGAAAATAAGTTGGTGGGGGTTAGATTTGGTTTTTTTCCCTATAGAATTTTTTCCCACAAAGTCACTAGGAGACTAATTACTGGGCACTTATGGGTGCTTGACCAAAACAATACAAACAGCTAGGGAAGTGTAACACCAGGCTACATCTTTTTTAGGTCTCTGAGAGTTTTTTCTCTACAAGGGAAAAGGTGATACTGTGAGGTTTTGGGCAGGTAAAGGGTAAGGGTGGGGGCAGCTTCGCTCTCTTACTCTTGGCATCGGAGAGAGGACGGTCAGGCCGCTCTCCTTGTGGGAAGAGTTTTTCACCCATCACNAAAAGACATAAGTATATTATGAAGGCATGGACAAATGGGCTCTGAAATACTGGAGCTCTGTATTTTACACCATGATCAGCACAATGATACCATGATGCTTGATCTGCCTGTCAGATATGCCTGTCAGGGAATGGCTTTAAAATGAAGGAGGGTAAATTAAATTAGATATTATGAAGAAATTATTCACTGTGAGGGTGGTGAGGCACTGGCACGTGTTGTCAAGAGAAGCTGTGGATACCCCATCCCTGGAAATGTTCAGGGCCAGGTTGGATGGGGCTTTGAGAAACCTAGTCTAGTGCGAGGTGTCCCTGTCTATGGCATGAGGTTTGGAATTAGATGACCTTTAAGGTTCCTCCCAGCCCAAACCATTCTGTGATTCTATAATTAACCACCTGTTCTGGGAGGAAAATCTGGGAGGAAACTTACAAGGGGTCCCGCTAGAAAGCAGATTCAAGTGGCCCCTCCCCCCACTGATTTGGGAAAATATTTCCTTAGGGAAAAGTGAAGAAAACCTGTTTATTTAACAAACAAAGTATTCACAAGCATAAAAAATGAATAATATTAAACAACAAAACCTCTTGCTGTTCTGAAGAGATGGCAAATTCAGAGAGATAGACCTTTTTGTGGGGCGTAGTCAGTCTCTCTCAGTCCCTCCTGTGCTGGAAAATGCCATGTCCCAGGCCCTGGTGGGCCAGGTGTGAGTTCCTGGTGTTTGGGTTTTCAGTCCAGAGCAGGGCTGATCAGTTCCAAGAAAAAGAAAAGCCACAGTCTGGAGAACAATTCTGCTTCAGCCAGCTAAAGAAAAACTAACCAAAAAGCAAAGGAGAGCTGTCTCCCACTGTCTGTACTGCAGACAACACAGTCTGTGAGAAGGAATGTGGGGCAGCAAGTGCAGTTTCTGAAAACAAACAGCACACCTCTTCTATCCTCCCTTCACTCTTGTGTGAAGGCCTGGGGGCCTGCCACCAGGAGAGATACCCTTAGATCAGGGTGAGAAAAACCTTCCTCCCATGGGCCTTTGCAGCCACATGTTAATATTTCTTAAGTTTTGTTGTTTCATTGGTTTGTTAAGTTTATGTCACCCTGCTCAGCCCTGTTCAGCATATATGCATTCCCTCCCAGAATATTCTTCCTTCCCTTGAACCCTATTGCATTAATTTTACTGCAGTCTTCCACTCCTGAGATCCCTTTAGTCCCCTCAGTTCATATTGACTCATCTGCACCACTTTCCCTATCTCTATTGGGCCCTGACCCTCAGATCCACCCCATTTGTCTCATTTATAACCCTGTGCCCTCAGCCCCATTTTGGCTCTCGTCCCTGGAACATATTGGAGGCTGTACCAACGATGCATGTGCCGACAATGAAGAGCACTCGGATTTCCAAACAGGACCCCATCTCCTCTCCTTTATTGTCAGCCCTTTATTAGCAGAATACTCTGGGCCCTGAAGGTGCTGGTCAGTCTCAGGGACATGCTGTTGCACAATGCACTCTTGGAACCAGTCTTAAAGGTGCAGAATAATATTCAGCATAAACATAACAGATGACTGGGGATACAAGCATCCTAAAGTCACCCTAGGACACCACCTGTGAAATTCATGCAGTTTTCTTTATCTTTTTTTCAGCTTCTCACACAGTTGTTCGACACATTTGGCAACTTCTCAATTGGTGTCCAGCACTTTCTTACATCTTTTGAATGTGTTTGCTTAGTTTAACCCCAGGTCAAACTATGCAGACCTAGCCACAGCCTAATCATTTGTCTGCAGAAAAAAAGAAGAGATCAAATCTACAGGCACTGATGATCTTCAGAATGGATGTTCTTTATAGCCTTCAAATTCAGGGTTGATGCACATGAGACATAAATGAGGTAGAAACATTTAACATTTCCTAAAGAGGGACATGTATGGAGTTCAGTAACTCTCTGTAAGTGCTTATCACATTCGCCAAATTTGTTTTGTGAAACGTAGTGTGGGGATCTATTTTTTCACTATGGAATAGGATTAGAAGGCAAAACAAGCTCCATTTAAATATAGAAACAGATTTATTAACATACACTAAAGGGCAAACAAAAAAAAAAACAATATCCACAAAACCTTTTTAAAGACATCTCCCTCCTCCTTAGCAACAATCTACTTTTCTATGAAACAATCTAAAGAGACAAAACATCAGAACTCCTAAGTCAGTAGCACTTATAAAAATAGTCTTTCATTCAGTCTTTTGAGAGAGACAAGTCCATCCTGATTCTTCTGGTAACTTTCCACAAGAGATACAGTCTGTGGCTTCCAGCTCCCACAAACACAGCCCGCCCGACACTGCATCTGTGAGGTTCCCAAATGCATAAGGGCTGTGGACTTACACGTGGGGTTTCACCTTTTAAAGATGCACAGCTTCACAATAAAAGACTTCTTATTCTTCACTGGTGACAAGGCTTCAAGACATCTCATGGGACCACTGCATCAATTTCTAATTCAACACCCATTCTGTAAAATTCAAATATTATAGTTTCTAATTCAAATGTCCACTCAGTAAAAATCAGACACCTTTGCTAGAATCTGGAAAAACATCTCCCTGTTTTTAGTCCACAATGTAAAGGAAAATTACAGTCTGTTACCATGAATTAAGGAGATTTAAAGCCCAAAACCAAGGCAACTTGTCATCTTTCCCACTCAAGAAGTCATTCTTTCTTTACTGACTTTGATATCTTCATATTATTCCTTTGCATACCTCTGATTTAGCCTTTCTTCTCTCTTTGAGAAGGGGTAGAGTTTGAAACAGTCTCAGTCGGTGTTAAGAAAGAGTTAATGTTCTCTTGTCCGGGCTTGCAGATGGCCACGTGGTCTTAGCTGCAGGATCTCTGAAAACCTCAGATCCTCGAGGTGTAGGAAAAAAACCTCAGAAACAGTGACCCGGGTCTTCTCTCCCCCTCCACCCCTAGGTCTTATGGGGTGCGTTTTTAGCCCAGCCTGGGCTCGGTGCTGCTCTCCGGGGACCCGGGGGCTGAGGGGGCCGGGGCCATCTCCCTCGGCCCCTCGGTGGCGTTTGCGACGCTGGCTCTCGCTCTCCTCCCTGGCCGCCGGTGCCGCTCAGACAGCCGCCTGCACGGGGGTGTGGAGCCGGGGTGAGGCCCGCGCCTCGCCTCCCCGCTCTCTGCGGCATCTGCTGGGCTCAGAGACACGGCGCGGCTCGGCTCGGCTCCCACAGCGCCGGCCTCGGCACGGCCGCCCCCAGCCCGACTCCCGAAGCCGGCGGGGCCCTGAGCACGGGCCCCTCTGCTTTTCTGAGGTTACCTCATAGCCCAGTCCATTAAAAAGGAATGAGATTTCCCAAGATTCCTGTATTTAAGCTGTGTATCTCCAGGGGTGTACACTTTTTACCTGATTGGCCAACTTGGCTGTCAGTTCCAAAGCAGACCACCGATTTTTTTTTTTTTTTACCATTTATGCCAAACCAATACACTCTCACATGCACACCTCGTGTGTGTGAACATAAACTCGCCACAGAGCTGTACTGGATTTTGCCAAGAGCAGCAGTAACTACAGGTGCCTTATAACTTGTAGATGTGTCATGTTCTTGGAAACTGCTAGAATTGTAGGAAGGTTCTTAATTCAATGCTCATCTCATACATTTTATATATTTGCCTGAGTTGGAACGTTCTATCTTCAGCTAATATAACGTGGATTTTGCTTGCAGAATCTTAGGGAAGCAATGTACACTTTGGGCAGATAGTAGAAAAAACTGAAAAAAATACTCTATCATATAGGAGTATTCTACTGAAGTATCTGTCATTGGATAATTGAGCTTGCAAACCATTGGATACTGTTTGTTATTAAGTGTCATGGTTTAACCTGAACCAGCAGCCAAGGCCCATGCAGTCACTCACTCCCCCACCAGTGGGATCAGGGAGAGAGACTCAGAAGAGTAAAAGCAGTAAAACTCTTGGGTGGAGATAAAGACAGTTTAATAGGGGAAAGCAAAAGCCAAGTACACAAGCAAATCAAAGCAAGGGGAAAATTCCCTGCTTCCCATGGGCAGGCAGGGGTTCAGCCACCTCCAGGAGAGCAGGGCCCCATCACAGGTAATGGTTANAGCCCCTGCTCAGCAATAACAGAACCATCTCTGTATTACCAACACAAATCCAAAACACAGCCCCATACCAGCCACTGGGAAGAAAATTAACACTAATGCAGATGCAACCATCACACTCTGTGTGTTCTCAAATTTGTTTCCAGAAGCTGTCTCAGAAAGGAAATTTACAGTTCACATTTTATATTAAAAACAGCACAAATATTTGTTTTTGTTAAACTTTTGGTCTTACTGCATCAATAGTCCTTCAGTTAGAAATCAGAGACATGTAAAAGATAATTCTGGTCTCTCATTTAGAATTAAGAAGCATCTACAAGATAGTTCTGGACAGTCAAAGTTATTTTATTTTTTTTTATTATTTTCTTTTTGTTTTGTCTTTTTTTTCCCCATCTCAACTTTCTTGAAGGTCATATTTGCATAACAGTTCAGATTGCCCATTCTTCCAGTAAAGATAGATTTTAGTCAGGTTGGAGATGCACATACTGACACTAGAAATTTCTACGCATCTTAGAGAATTAGTCAGAGGGATTTATTTCTTCCCTTTTGAAATTGAATTAATATTTATTATGGTGTGTAATGACTGAGTTATATGGTTGATTGTTTACAGGTATTAGTGCAATATGAATATATTAGCAGTCCCTTTTTTACTGCAATAAAGCACAAAATCAAATGATACAAAACAGATTAAAATGGATCAATATGTATTTACAACCTTGTATAAATGAACTATCAGAAAATACGGAAAATATAGAGTAGTGTGTAATGCTTCTTAACATTGTTGCAACAATCGTGAAGAACACTTCTGCCTCAGCTTTTAAGTGACTGAGAAAATACTTAAGGAAAGATAACATCCAGGTTTTCTTCTGTAGTCATCAAAAGCTTTGTATCAATAGATTAGGACCCTAATATTGTATCCCTGCTCTGTTTTATGACCCTCATTTTGTCAGTTTATAACTGAAGTTAAATGATTCACAAAGAGAAAAAAGGAAGTATAGAAGAAATGTATGTCACATTGTGGAAAGAAGATACCTTACAAAGTCTTTGAAAGTGAGACATTATCTGACTCCATATAGGAGGTTTTTAATCACTTTTTATGCTTTAAAACTATTTAAGCTGTTAGATTCTGATTAGAGATGTGAAAATAATAAGTGATCTCTAATTTGATATGTCTACCCACCAGTGGAACCACTTCTATAATAGACCAGTTACAAGGACCATCATGTTTCCATGACATTATTTTTAATGATGAATTCCATATGTGCAGAGGAAAATTTGTGGCATTTTTTATTCTTAGGAGGAATATGGATTAATCTGACCCTGTAAAATTCATGTCAAACTATTCTGCACTCTACCTCTTATAAAAATGTTGCTGATCTTTTGGGGTTTTTTTAGTTGCTTTGAAATTGCCGTTTTGTAACTATTAAATATTCTCCTCATACATTCAAAGACATGTGGAACAGACCTTCTCTATCTGCCTCTATTAGATCAATACTTATTTTAAAATATATTCGTATTATTATTATTATGCCTCATAGGTCCTTTGTTTTATTTCATAACCTGTTCCAGATTTTTCACTCCCTTCTTTTTGAGAAATTTTTGAGTCAATTTTAGCTACTGTTCTCTCCTGAGACCTTTTTGATTCTGACATACTTAAAGATTAGCTTCCTTCAGTCAGCACTTGGAGAAAGGGGAGGCTATTTAGCATCTGAACAGCACCATGTTTGCTGGTGACATGAAACTGACCTCAGTGCAAAGCAAATAAATGCTGAACCAACAGGGCTGACAGTGATCCCTGCTCCAGGCTTGCAGCCCCTCCTTCCCTCATCCTCCTCCTTCTCCTCCACTTCTTCCTCCTCTCTCCTCTGTCTTTGAAGGACTGTCTCTCACATATTTTCTCCTTATTCATCATTGTGCCTGTGTGGTGGTTTGCTCTTCTTCTGGTGTATTTTCACAGAGGCTTCTCCAAACTTTAGAGAGACATACAATCCCTGCTTTACTTGTGAGACAAGTGCACCTGCTAAACACACCTGGGGATTGGAAAAGGAACATTCTCCATAATAAGTGAGTGACTGAGGTTGCAGTGATGCTGAAGGAGAAAGCATAATTATTTTATGGGACACAGGAATAAGAAAACTTTATCTTCATCGCTGAAGTTTAGGGGGTTTAGGGTTATTGTTTTTCATTCTGTGAAAGACTGGAGAACTGTTCAAACTTAGAACAGTATGTGTAAGTTTGGATATCAGGTTTTTAAAAACTTCAGTATGCAGAAGCGTGAAGAATTACAGAATGCCATGTTTTAAACTGGGGACATCCCTCCCTTTTGCCCCCCCACCCCACAAACTGAAAGAAGAGTGAAAGTTTTCTTACTTATAGTGTAGAGGTCTCTTCATGGACAGAGAATTGCAAGTGGTGAAGACCACTGCAGTGGAGAAAGTAATAAAAAAATAATAAAAAATTAGGAGCTGAAGTCGGAAAAAGATTCAGCAAGAAGCGAACTTCTTAACAGCAAAGCTGGTTAATTATCGGGACAGGCTGCCGAAGCAAATGAGCTCATTTCTTTGGCTTTCTGCCTTGAAATTAAAAACCAAGAAAACTTCATGAAATATTTCCTTCAAGCAATCTCAAGTTACTGGGCCATGTGCTGAACTATATGTAATTCAAAAGTACATTTTTGCTTTAAAGACTAAATCATGTATCATTTGCAACAAAAAATCAAAAATATAAATTTTGATGAAAAGCACTTTCCTCAGAAATGATTGTTTTATTCATATGCATAAAATGAAATTAAAACCGAAAAAATAAGTTTAAACTGAGATCTGAATCAGGTCTCTGAAAAACTCAGTATCTTTTCCTTCAACATAAATAACAACAGTTATTTCATCTGATTTGCTCCTAGAGTTTCAAAAAAGCTTTATAGTTGATAATGTCTATTCTTTTCTGTGCTTTCTGAACTCTGATTTTGATTGTTTCTGAGATTGTTTGTCTGATCTGTCTGGAGCTGTGTTACTATTATGCTAGTTAAGGGAATTGTTGATACTTCTTAACAGTATCCTTGAAAATTATTGTATCACCAACATCTGTAAGAAAGAGACTCCTCTGAGCACGGCCTGTGACATTAATCTGCCCTGCAGTCCCAGCCTGTGTATATGTATGACAGTGCTGAGGTTTTAGCAGAAATAGACTCTTTTGTCGCTGGATTTAGGAACCTGCCTTCTCACAGCCATTAATCTTTTAATGCAGAAAAGCCATGTCAACAGGTGTTGTCACAACACTCTTAAGTGACATAAGAAATGTGATCTCCTGCTCCACCTGCTCCAGCTCAGTTTTCTGCTGTGCAGCTGCTGGAGCCCAGGCCAGTGCCCAGGATTCAGGGTCTCTGCTCACACTGAGGGATGCAGCTGCTGCTTTCCCAGCTGCTCCTTCAAGCAGGAGCAAAAGAGGGCACATGTCCCAGAGACAAAAACACAGAGACACAGACACAGAGGACACCAGCATGGCTGATCACACATACTGCCACACACAAGACTCACAAGCATAAACACAGGGAGCCAGGTCCCCTCCTCCTCAGAGAGAACGGGTCAGTCCTGGTGGCACCCACACACTCCCACTCTCTGTGTTCGCAAGTACATAACTGTTAGCAGATCCTTTGAGCATCGCCACAGCCCCTCTGTTGTCCCTCCCCCTGCTTGGATCCCAGGCCCCTTTAACTGCCCCATGGGTCCCCTGCTTGCCTGCTGGTCCAGCTTGGTGCTCACTGCAAACACAGACATAGAGCTGTCCCTCAGGCACTGCCCACTTGCAGTTCCTCCTGTGAGCACCAGCACAGCCCTGTTGTCCGACTGATACCCTGTCCCAGCTTGAATTTACTGGTGAATACACACACTATTCTCATTCCTACCAGGACTGAGGGTGATACAGACACCCTGCCTCAGCAGCTAGCAGCAGGCACACAGGTGCCTTCTCCAGACACCCTTCCTCTGCATACTTCCTGAAAAACTTTTGGTCCTGTGATAGTAGTTTTGTATCTATGTCAAACTGTCTAATTGTGGACCAGCAACCTGCTGTGTTGGGGAAAGTTCACAGCTATAATGAAATTATAGTCCCAGCCTTCATGATTTTGCAATTTAATATTTTAAGACAAAAAATAAAGTAGAGAACTCCAGGGAATACATTAGAGTAATCCAAGATAAAAATAAAATTATTACACTTACATCAATAAAATATGATTATAGTACATCAAATGTCAAAGTAAAGACAAGTATATCAGTATCAGGGAAAATGAAAGAATAATTTATATCTCTACCCTTCCTACATAAGGCATATTTGAGTGGCATTAAAGCAGAAGAACAAGGGGCATGCTTTTTGAAATAAAGGAATCAATCACACCTTGAACTCAATGGGTTTATACATTTGTTGCTCTATTATGTTGGTAACATCTCAGATCAGTTACCAATTTTATTGGAATGCAAAGAATAATGTCTTCCTTCCAAATATCTGATAGACTACACTGAAGCCTCCTGAAAATTTAATTGCTTGGCTATACTCCTATTTATATCACAGACCAACTATGAATCTTATACTTGGACTTTTTATAAATAACATTTTACTGATAATTATCTCTGGGATGAGTTAGAAGTCTAAGCTTCTTCATAAACACACAAGACAAGACTGTCCTCACCTTAAGGAGCTGATAATATAAAATACTTAAACCTGAAGTACAGAATTTCTCATCTACTTCTCCTGTAAACATTGCATAGAACTTTGAACGATCAACTTATACAAAGAATAATTGAAGGCAAAACACTTAATTACCTCATACTTTCATCCTGGATTATTTCAATAAAACCCTTATAACATGCTCAGCTGTATTTCATGTAGAACTAACTTAAATTATATAATGCAAAAAAGAGAAACAGTCATAATATCCAATTAACAGGAACATGTATAAGCTGTGACAGTGACACAGTAAAGTCATTGCAGTAAAAAGCCATTGGCAACGGTTGATTAACTATTAAAAAAGCTGCTTGAATAAGTAATTGATTACCATTTTCCATATAATTTAGGGATACATTGTCCATACCCAGATGAATATCAAATGATATACATATCTCATTTAAAACTTTAAAGTTAATTTCTTTCCAAGGAAAAAGAAACTCCTCCTTCCCATGCATCAATTGACAGGCAAACCAAAACAAAACCATTTCTAAAATTTGAAACAGTACTATTTACACTTACTCATATTTTGTGTTTTACCTCTATTGGTCTTTCTTCTTTAATTGAGCTTTCTCCAAATTTAAAAGCAAAACAATGACACACAGAATCACTAGGTTTGAAGAGATCACTGCCTAGATGTCAGTGCTGTTGGTGTCCCAAACTAAACATGCCCGGTTAACTTGCTACATGAATGTAGAAATTTATCCTACCTATAATTCATCTATGTTCTGAGAATGCATAAAATTACCACAAAGGAAGAAAAAATACTTTTTATATTCTCCTCTTACATCCTGTTTCATAAAGGTATGAATTATGTAATTCAGATACATACACGCTTGGAGAACAAGTTGTTGGCATGTTTACACAGAGTCACATAGAGCCACACAAAATCAAAATGATGGAAAAGACCTCTGAGATCACGGAGTCCAACCTTTGACTGAACACAACCATGTCAAGAAAATCATGACACTAAGTGCCATATCCAGTCTTTCCCTGAGGATCTACAGGGACAGTGACTACACTATCTCCCTGCAAAGTCCATTCCAATGTCTAATCACCCTTTCTCTGAAGAAATTCTTCTTTATGTCCAACCTAAACATCCTTGGAACAGCTTTCTTATCCTATTAGCAGTTGTCTGGCAGAAGAGACAGAGTCCCACCTGGCTAAAACCTCTTAGAAAGTTGTAGAGTCATAAGATCACAACCAGGTACCTCCTTTTCTCCAGTATGAAAAATCTCAGCTCCATAAGCTGCTCTTAAAAAGAGCAGATTCATTGATGTTCTCTGGATCTCCACCAGCAAGTCAATGTCCTTCCTGAATTGAAAGGCCCAGAACTGGACACAGAACTCACGATGTGGCCTCCCCAGAGCCCAGCATGGGGGAACAATCAGTGCCCTGGCCCTGCTGGCCACACTACTGTTGACACAGAAGGCCAGGAGTCCAGCAGCCTCCTTCCCCAGCTGCGCACATGATGGCTCATGTTCAATTGCAGTTCTAAAGCACCCCAGGTCTTTTTCCACTGGGGAGCTCTCGAGCTACGCGGACCTCAGAATGAAAAAATTGAAGGGGAGTGCTGTGTCGAAAGTCTGGAACCCAGCACGTAATTTTGTGCAGTCTCAATAAGTTTGGCCTTTGCCCATGGATAGAGTCTGTAGTGGACTGCCTTAAAAAAACTATACTATCCAGGAGAAAAACACTATCATGAAGGTTGGTGACATTCACAGATTTGCAGATGGTAAACACAAGATACTAAAACAGATAATCAATATAGTTATTAGAAAAAAAAAAAAAAGTAACGCAGCATTTCTACAATGGGAGAAAATAAGGACCAGAGACCAACAAGATACAGCAATAATAACAAAAACACTTTGGGCCACAAAGTTCTTAAACCAGTAAAGAGTACTCCTGCCTAAACTCTGGGCTGATGGCTTTTTCAGGACTGCGCTGTGGGAGATGGAGTCAAAGGCTTTCCTCGAGTGCGGCGAGACTCCATGTACGGTTTCTCCCTCAGGCCTGAGGTGGGTAAGCTGCTCCTCAAAGGTCATCTGGTTGCTCAAGCAGGACCTGCATTTCCTAAACCCACCCTGGCTGGCTCTGAGCCCTCAGCTGTCCTCTCTGAGCCCCGGGATGCCCCTCATGATGATCTGTTCCAGAACCTTGCCGGGCCCTGAGATCAGGCTGACAGCCCCGCAGTTCCCTGCATCCTCCCTGTAGCCCTCCATGGCTGCGAGTGTCACATTGACACCTCCAGTCCTCTGGGACCTCCCTGACTGGCCAGGACTGATAGTCAAGGACAGAGAGTGGCTAAGCCAGCTCTTCTGCCAGCTCCCTGAGCACCCTTGGCAGACTCCCGGCCAGCCCCCGAGACTTGGCAGCGTCTCAGTGGCTGGGCAGGTCACGAAGGATTTCCTCCTGGATTATGGGGGCTCTAGTCCACTCCCTGTCCCTGTCTGCCAGCTCAGGGGGCTGCTCAACCTCTCATAACAGGTGTGACTATGGAAGGGTGAGGGAAAGAAGACATTCAGTAGCTCCGACTTTTCCTCTTCCTACGCAACCATATTTGCCCTGCACATCAAATAAAGAATGGAGATTTTCCTTGGCACTCTTTTTCTGGCAATCTTTTGAAACAAACACTTTTGGTTGTCTTTTACAGTAGTGTCCAAATGAAGTGCTAACAGAGCTTTTGCCTTGGTGATTCCCTTTCTACGTGAGATGGGGACCCAGGGGTGGGAGGTGAGGCAGGCTGGGTGATACAAACACTTGGTCAGGGTACAGGGCTTCTGTGGGGATGTTTAGGGGAGGAAC
>WBMY01006903.1:1730-64791 GCA_013397315.1 Donacobius atricapilla
CAGACCCTCCTGCCGCGAGGAGACCCCCCCCAGCTGCTGTCACGGGGACCCCCACGGGCGGCTGTGACCCACGGAGCCCCAGACGGGGCGATGCCCCCCAGGCCAACACCTGCCCCATCCCGCCCTGTCCCGCCGGGCTCGGCGGGGCCGCGCCGTGCCCCGAGCACGGGCGGCCGGGAGGAAGGGGAAGCCATCACCGCCCGCGCACGGCCGGGGAGGAAGGGGGCCTTTGTTCGCCCTTCCTGGCCACTCGCACAGCGGGGAGCTGCGGCCGCCCCTCGGGCTCCCTGGGGACGCGGGGACAGGGGGGGTCACCGAGCCACAGGCCAGCCCGACGCCCTCTTCCCCTGCCGGGAGCGGGAGCTCCGACAGCTGGAAAAGCGCTTTGCTCCGGGGCTAAACCCTCACGCGTGCCCGGGGCCGGGAGGTGGGTGCTGGGCGTCCCCTCCCAGCTGCGACGCCCGTCCCCTCGCCAGGTTCTCGGTGAAAACCCTCCTGGAGAAGTACACGGCGGATCCCATCGACGACTCCTCTGAGGAGTTCGTTAACTTCGCCGCCATCCTCGAGCAGATCCTCAGCCACCGCTTCAAAGGTAAGGGTGGCCCCAGGGCAGCCCCTGTCCCCACCCCTGTGCCCCGCCGTGGATGGGGATGCACGTGCTGGCGCAGGAAGCGTGTCCCGCTCTGGTGGAGGGGCTCTGCTGGCGCAGCAGCCCCCGAGCACAGCCCGTGGATGCCTGCAGGGCCTGTCAGCTGGTTCAGCTCCGATGGACAGCGCGGGTTTTGGGATTACATCCGCCTGGCCTGCAGCAAGGTCCCCAACAACTGCGTCAGCAGCATTGAGAACATGGAGAACATCAGCACCTCAAGGGCCAAGGTCAGGAAGGCACCAGTCCTGTCCCTGTCCCTGTCCCTGTTCCTGTCCCCGTCCCTGTCCCTGTCCCCATCCCCATTTCTATTCCTGTCTCTGTTTCCATTCGCTCCACCCTGACCCTGGTGCATGGACCCATCTATATTCCCATCCCATCCCGTCCCGTCCCNCCACTCTGTGCCCCACCTTGCTCCCTTTCCCCTGCCCTCCTGCAGCTCCATCCCACAGCACAGGGCCCCACAGGACACAGCAGCAGCTGTGGGTCCCCATGGTCCTGAAAAACGGGCTGAAAGCCGCTCCTGTGCGGGGACCTGCAGCTGCTGGTATCTGGAGTGCTGGGGGTGGTGGGAATGTGGGGGGCAGATGTGGGGGCACCCCGTGGCAGCCCCTGTCCTCAGGACTGCCTGGTGCCTCGCAGGGCCGGGCCTGGATCCGCGTGGCACTGATGGAGAAGCGAATGTCCGAGTACATCTCCACGGCCCTGCGGGACACTCGGACCACCAGGTGAGCACCCCCGGCCCCACCAGCCACGGCCACAGCTGCGCCGAGGGTGTGTGGGTGTGCTGGGGTGGGTTTCGGGGTGCCAGGGTGGGTTTTGGGGTGCCGGGGGGCACACCCAGCCCTGTGTTTCCCCACAGGAGGTTTTACGATGACGGGGCCATCATGCTGCGGGAAGAGTCCACGGTGCTCACGGGGATGCTCATCGGGCTCAGCGCCATCGACTTCAGGTAGGGACAGGGGGCACTGTGGGACACAGGCCCCGGGTGACAACCTCGGGGTTCCCTGACCTTCCACTCCTTCTCCCACTGCCTCTGCTCAGCTTCTGCCTGAAGGGAGAGGTGATGGACGGTAAAACGCCCGTGGTCATTGACTACACGCCCTACCTGAAGTTCACGCAGAGGTAGGAGCTGGGGTGCCCTCCCTGGGGTGGGGACCCCCCTGTCTCCCTCAGCACCACGATGGGGCTCCCTGAACACGTGACAGCCCCTGCTAAGCCCCCACACCCCCCAGCTATGACTACCTGAGTGAGGAGGAGGAGCGGGGCAGCGTGGAGAGCAGCACAAGCGAGGACAGCTCACCTGAGCACCCCTACCTGCCCCTGGTCACCGACGAGGACAGCTGGTACAACAAGTGGCGCAAGATGGAGCAGAAATTCCGCATTGTTTATGCCCAAAAGGTACCGGGAGCCAGGATGGGGCTGTCAGGGTATCAGCCTGCCCAGGATGCTCCAGCCTGGAGCGTCTCTGCCTCTGCATCCCCGCTGCCCCAGTCCGGCGGTGCCCTCAGCCCCTCATCCTGCTGCTGCAGACTCAGCCTGCTCCTTGGCGCTCTGGATGGCCCTGGGGACATTGGGGGTGGTGGCAGCGGGCACCACTGACCCTGGCCTCACGCAGGGGTACCTGGAGGAGCTGGTGCGGCTGCGGGAGTCGCAGCTGAAGGACCTGGAGGCAGAGAACAAGCGGCTGAAGCTCCGGCTGGAGGAGGTGATGGTGCAGAACCAGCTGGAGAAGAGGGAGCTGGAGGGCGTCATCCTGGAGCTGCAGGAGCAGCTGTGAGTGGGGAGCCACGGCCACTGCAGGGCTCGGGGGGCTGGGGGTCTCCGGAGCCAGGGTGCCCCGCAGGCCCTGGGTGGTCCCCAAGGCCCCACGCATGCCCCGGGTGGTGTCACCTGGCAGGTCCCTGGTGTCACCTGGCAGATCCAGGTGCTGAGCACCCGCCTTTGCTGCAGGACGGGGCTGATCCCCTGCGAGAACCCCCAGCTGGCCCAGCTCTCCAAGGAGATGGTGACACCCCTGGTCAACCAGTGGCCCTCCCTGGGGACCCTCAATGGCAACGAGAGCGGCTCGGACAGCAAACTGTACAGGAGGTAACCTCACAGTGGGGACAGAGACCTGCTGAAGCGCCCTGCCCTACCCTGGGGGGACACGGGGCGTGGGAGGGGCAGAAGGGCCGTGCCAGCCCCGGGGGGCTCAGAGCTGTCCCTCTGCAGGCACAGCTTCGTGAGCACCGACCAGCTCTCGGCCGAGAACAGCCTCAGCTCCGACTCCCAGCGCCTGGGCGAGGGCAAGCGCGAAGGGGAGCCCTGGGGGCCCTTGGGTAAGCCCCCCCCGGCCCCACAGGGCGCCCCCGGGGCTCAGCACATCTCCCCACGTGCACCCGGGTGTCCAGACCCACCAGCAGTGGTTGGGANAGGCTGGGGACGGGCATCCCCCTCCCCGCCTTGAGACCCCACCCCGGCTGCGCCTCGGCCCCCGGCCTGGACCCCGGCTGGAGACACGGACCTGTTGGGATGGGGGATGCAGGAGCGGGAGCCAGGCGAGCTGGGCATGGGGGAGCGAACTGTGCCACGGTGGGGGGACCCTGGGAGTGACAGCTGCGGGGGGTCGGGGCCAGCCCCTTCCAGGGGTGAGGGTCCGGCCTGGCCCCGCTGTCCGTCCTGCTCAGCCCTTGGTGCACACCCGGGCTGTGCCTGCCTGGCCGCCCCCAGCTCCCCTGCACGGTGGGGGGCTGCCTGTCCCCCCTTGCAGCAGCATCCCCTCAACAGGGGGAGGACTCTTCTTCCCCCCTTCCTCCCCATCCTCCCCTGGGTTTTGGGTTGTTTTGGGTGATTTTGGTTTTTATTTCAGCCCCATCTGCCTTGTTGGAGCAAAAGGAATCAATAAATGCAGCAAGCAGAGCTGGCCTGTCACCCACGGCCCCAGCTGGGAACAGAGCCCTTGTGTCCCCCTGCCACAAGGTCCTGGCCCAGGCAAGGATGCTGTGGGGTCCAGTGAGCCTCCCCCAGCCCCTCTGGGCAGGGAGAGCCCCTTTGGGGCACAGGAAGTCACCAAGGATGGGGCAGCCCCTGGCCCATCAGCAGTGGGTGCTGCTGGGGGAGGAGGGTGGTCCTGGGGTCCCCTAACCCCCAGTAAACACCCAGCAGGGAGCCTGTGGGTGACAGTACTGTGCCCACACAGCAGGGCCTGTCTGTCACCCCACAGATGCCTCTACAGCTCCCCAGCACACAGAGAGAAATCCTTCCACTAAGAGACACTTATTTTATTTAAGAAATTAGGAGAAATTCCCTCCATGAGTCCCGGGGTAAGGGGGGCAGTGCCCACAGAGCTGGGGCAGGCCCTTGCAGTGAAAGGATGGGGCAGGGGTGCCACAATGGCCCCCCAGAGCAGCAGTGAGGTCTGACCCCACACAGGGTCTGTCAGGGGATGGGGACATCCCAAATGAGAGGAGAGGTCCAGAGGCAGGGAGAGGGTCCTGACGTGTCCCCATGCCATGCAGAGCCAGCAAGGTGAGGCTGTGTGTGAGCGATGGTCAGGAGGGGCAGATCCCCAGGCAGGGCAGGGCCGGGGCGCCCCGGCAGGCAGAGAAGCCCCCGAGGCCTGGGGTTTGGTCCTTGCCAGAGCCCCAGCTCCATCTCCTGCCAGGCCAAGTCTCCTGGGACACCCCATCCTTGCCAGAGTGTCCGTGAATCCAGCAGCAGCATCTGTCCAGCCCCAAGGGATGAGTGTGGGGGGCTCCATACTCCCCCCAGTGTCACAGCAGCAGGCACAGACGTCCCCCAGAGGGGCTGGGACAGGGAGTGAGGCCAGGCTGGCCCTGGCTCCGTGTGTGGGCAGCGGGAGGCAGAGCAGGAACGAAGGCACTTGGGCCCTGCACAGCCGAGTGTGGATCGTCGCTCCTGGGACACCCGGCTGGAGCTGGGCTGGCCCTGTCCCCCGGGCACGGCCACATCTGGCACTGTCCCCTGGGCACGGCCACATCTGGCACTGTCCCCTGGGCACGGCCACATCCAGCCCTGCCCCAGGCCCGCTCACAATCCCCGCAGCTGCTGCTCCTGGTTCAGCTTCTGGAAGAAGCTCTTGCCAAATTCACAGGTGCTGATCATGATGGCGCAGGCGGGTGCCACCTTGATGACGCGGGGCAGGAACCCTGCAAGGACAGTGCCGTGAGCCCTGGGGTGACACCAGGGCACCCAGAACCCCAGCACAGGCCCAGGGCACATCCTCACCTGCAAACAGCCCCCGGGTGCCAGACTCAGCACGGATCCGCTGCATGAGCAGCCAGGTAGAGGAAGGCTTGGAGGTGGCGACTGCGGGGAGAGGGGAGCGGGTNTGACCCCCACGCTCTGCCCGCAGGGAAGGACCCCACGCCCTCCATGCTGGGGCTCTGCGGCTCCCTGGCCTCCCTGCCCAGCTGCAAGTCCCTGGCCAGCCTCAAGTCCAACGAGTGCCTGGTGAGCGACAGCACGGAAGCCAGCCCGACCCGCAGCCCCAGCTGAGACCCCCGGCCCCCGCGCCGCCCCCCGCCCGGCCCAGCGCGGCGGCACAGGACTGAGCTCGCCCCCCCTCGCCGCCCTGGGACCAACGAGGGACGCGCCGACCCCGCCGGGGAGGCTGGGGACGGGCATCCCCCTCCCCGCCTTGAGACCCCACCCCGGCTGCGCCTCGGCCCCCGGCCTGGACCCCGGCTGGAGACACGGACCTGTTGGGATGGGGGATGCAGGAGCGGGAGCCAGGCGAGCTGGGCATGGGGGAGCGAACTGTGCCACGGTGGGGGGACCCTGGGAGTGACAGCTGCGGGGGGTCGGGGCCAGCCCCTTCCAGGGGTGAGGGTCCGGCCTGGCCCCGCTGTCCGTCCTGCTCAGCCCTTGGTGCACACCCGGGCTGTGCCTGCCTGGCCGCCCCCAGCTCCCCTGCACGGTGGGGGGCTGCCTGTCCCCCCTTGCAGCAGCATCCCCTCAACAGGGGGAGGACTCTTCTTCCCCCCTTCCTCCCCATCCTCCCCTGGGTTTTGGGTTGTTTTGGGTGATTTTGGTTTTTATTTCAGCCCCATCTGCCTTGTTGGAGCAAAAGGAATCAATAAATGCAGCAAGCAGAGCTGGCCTGTCACCCACGGCCCCAGCTGGGAACAGAGCCCTTGTGTCCCCCTGCCACAAGGTCCTGGCCCAGGCAAGGATGCTGTGGGGTCCAGTGAGCCTCCCCCAGCCCCTCTGGGCAGGGAGAGCCCCTTTGGGGCACAGGAAGTCACCAAGGATGGGGCAGCCCCTGGCCCATCAGCAGTGGGTGCTGCTGGGGGAGGAGGGTGGTCCTGGGGTCCCCTAACCCCCAGTAAACACCCAGCAGGGAGCCTGTGGGTGACAGTACTGTGCCCACACAGCAGGGCCTGTCTGTCACCCCACAGATGCCTCTACAGCTCCCCAGCACACAGAGAGAAATCCTTCCACTAAGAGACACTTATTTTATTTAAGAAATTAGGAGAAATTCCCTCCATGAGTCCCGGGGTAAGGGGGGCAGTGCCCACAGAGCTGGGGCAGGCCCTTGCAGTGAAAGGATGGGGCAGGGGTGCCACAATGGCCCCCCAGAGCAGCAGTGAGGTCTGACCCCACACAGGGTCTGTCAGGGGATGGGGACATCCCAAATGAGAGGAGAGGTCCAGAGGCAGGGAGAGGGTCCTGACGTGTCCCCATGCCATGCAGAGCCAGCAAGGTGAGGCTGTGTGTGAGCGATGGTCAGGAGGGGCAGATCCCCAGGCAGGGCAGGGCCGGGGCGCCCCGGCAGGCAGAGAAGCCCCCGAGGCCTGGGGTTTGGTCCTTGCCAGAGCCCCAGCTCCATCTCCTGCCAGGCCAAGTCTCCTGGGACACCCCATCCTTGCCAGAGTGTCCGTGAATCCAGCAGCAGCATCTGTCCAGCCCCAAGGGATGAGTGTGGGGGGCTCCATACTCCCCCCAGTGTCACAGCAGCAGGCACAGACGTCCCCCAGAGGGGCTGGGACAGGGAGTGAGGCCAGGCTGGCCCTGGCTCCGTGTGTGGGCAGCGGGAGGCAGAGCAGGAACGAAGGCACTTGGGCCCTGCACAGCCGAGTGTGGATCGTCGCTCCTGGGACACCCGGCTGGAGCTGGGCTGGCCCTGTCCCCCGGGCACGGCCACATCTGGCACTGTCCCCTGGGCACGGCCACATCTGGCACTGTCCCCTGGGCACGGCCACATCCAGCCCTGCCCCAGGCCCGCTCACAATCCCCGCAGCTGCTGCTCCTGGTTCAGCTTCTGGAAGAAGCTCTTGCCAAATTCATAGGTGCTGATCATGATGGCGCAGGCGGGTGCCACCTTGATGACGCGGGGCAGGAACCCTGCAAGGACAGTGCCGTGAGCCCTGGGGTGACACCAGGGCACCCAGAACCCCAGCACAGGCCCAGGGCACATCCTCACCTGCAAACAGCCCCCGGGTGCCAGACTCAGCACGGATCCGCTGCATGAGCAGCCAGGTAGAGGAAGGCTTGGAGGTGGCGACTGCGGGGAGAGGGGAGCGGGTCAGGGTTGGGGGACACCCATGGGGACTCCTGGTTGCCCCCCAGGCACCTGCCTGGAGCCCGGCCCCTCACCTGGGTGCACCTCACTGTCTCCCAGCTCGATCTGCCGCTGGGTTTTGACCACGTCGAAGGGCAGCGTCAGCACCGCAGCCACCTGTGGGGTTACACCGGATGGTGAGCCGGGGCGTGGGGTTCCTGCCCAGTGCCAGCTCTGCTGTCACCCCCCAGCACCATCCCACTCCTCCCTTCCACAGGGGCCGACCCCCCAAGGGAGCCCCAGCATCCCAAACTCACCGTGCCAGAGATGGCCCCGGATGTGAAGCTGACCATGAACGTGGCCCCATCCAGCCAGGCCTGCCTGCAGAGCCACGTCCTCACCAGCTCGTAGTTAAACCAGTACAGAGCTGGGCGAGAGGAGACACCAGTGAGGGGACACTGGGCACCCCGGACAGGCCAGCCCCCCCACCAGCACAGGGCTGCCCTGGGCCCCCATGTCCCAGAGCCCCGCAGGCGTACCTGAGAAGGGGACATCCCGCAGCACGGTGGGGCCCCAGCCCCTCCAGAGGGACAGCCAGCCGTCCTGCGCCACGGCTGCCTGGATGCAGACGCGCAGCTGGCGGTAGCTGAGCTGCTGGGACTGCATCTTGGTGCGGATCAGCTCCAGGGGGCTGATGACTGTCACAGCACCCACTGCAACGGAAGGGACGCGGGGAATGAGCTCCGTGCGCTGCAGCGGCCGTCCCAGAGCCATCAGCGTCGTGCCAGGAGAGCCAGGCACTGAACGTGGGCACTGAGACCCAGCACGCTGTGCTGCCAGGACACAGGGTGGGCATGGGGGACCCCAGAGAGGAGGGGTACTCACGCCTGGCGAGGGCCCCAGCCAGCAGGGGGATGTAGTGGCTCCAGCTCCCCATCCGGGCATGCAGGTAGTCCCGGAGCTGGTCATAGGCGGTGAAGTAAATGACGGTGGCTGGCACAGCCATGACCCTGTGAGGAGGAAAAGGGGTGTGAGGGGCACACGTCCTCCCTGGGGGCTGGCAGGGGGCTTGGGACCAATGCCTGTGTGCCTGGGCAGGTGGTGGCAGCCAGAATGCCCGAACTCACAGGGTGGGGGGCAAGCCACTCCACAGAGATCTGATGCCTTCATGGCGTGTGATCTTCACAAAGGCATCCTGGGGAGAGAGCAGAGCACCAGAGACAGGACTTAAAGGTGGGAGAAGGACAAACAAACCCCCAGAAAAGACCCCGACACCCCTCTGGGAAGGGGAGGCCCCTGCCCATGCCTGGAGCTCCTACCAGCGTGCCGGTGAAGTGGCCGGGGGCCTTGTACCAGGCGGTGCAGCCGTTGCCGTTCTGGCACACGTACAGGTGGTCCATGAGCCCGTTGCAGTAGAGGAAACACTTCCCTGAGGCAGGAGACAATGGCACTGCCATTACACAGGAAACCCTTCCCCTCTGCCCCATGCTCAGCACGTCTGATCCCAAAGCTGTCACACCTTCCAGGAAGGAGCCAAGCCCTCAGTGCTTGAGCCCAGTGTGGACCAGTGCAAGACCAAGGCCAGGAGAGGAACAACCCTCCAGCAAGGCTCTGATCATGCCAGAACCAGGGGATGGGGACACCCAGCCCCATGGCAGCGTTGTGGATACAGCAGGACCCGCTGCCAGCAATGGGACTGGGTTTGTGCCTCACTCGGTCTTGGCTCTGCTGCCCTGGCACAGCAGAGACATCAGCACTGGCCCCTCCACCGTGCTCTCAAGCCAGGCACAAGGGACACCGGGCAGTGGAAATCCAAGGGGACTTTGACATGGCAACAGGGTGACAAGGCAGGGGGACTAGAGACAGTCAGGCCTGCTGCACAACAGATCCCCACAGATGTGGCACAGCCAGCCCCGAAGCAGGGCTGCAGGGACAGCCTGCGCTGGGGACAGTGTCAGCCCCCACACCGCAGGGATGTCCCCACAGCCAGAGGAGCCCAAGCCACCACCAGTGGAGAAGCAAACCAGGATGAAGGCTTGGGAAAGCAAAGCCACTGGCAGCAGGAGCCCCTGGTGTACTCACATGTGGCCGGCTGAGCGCCCCAGGGCCCTGACTGCGCTGCCAACACTGAAACACACAATGGGACACACTGAGCAACCACACAGGGGACGTGCCACCACCGGGGCTGGGGCACACGCCTGTGCTACAGCTCCCAGCCAGGCAGGGGGAGAGCTCTGTGCGTGAGGGGGCTGCATGCCCCCACCGCCACTTCCAAGCAGTTCCTATTGTCACCAACCCAGTCCCGGGGGGCCAGCCCCAGCCCACTGACCCCACGGGAAGGGGCAGAGCCCATGGGGAGCAGCGTGGAGACTGGAACAAAGGCAGTGGGGGAACAGCCAGCAGCCGCAGCAGGCTGAGCCTCCGGGGGGCTGGGGGCCGCCAGGCACAGCGCTGAGCCCCTCAGCACCGGGCTGCAGAGGGCGAAGGACAGCCAAGCACAGCCCAGCTCCCCCAGCAGGGCCCCCAAGCCTGTGAGGACGAGGGGCCCATGGTAACCTGCCACCTCACAATGGCCCCATGCTGCAGAGCAGAGACATCCCTGCCACCAGCTGTGCCAGCTGAGACACCCCCGGAGGCTGCTCGCCAGGGGGACTGGCTGCAGCCCCCCGCCCTGCCCAGAGCTGGGGTACCTTTGGAGAAGGGCGTCCTCTGGGCCTGCAGCCGGATCTTCACCACGTCCAGCGGCGTCACTAAAAAGACAGCAGCCCTTAGCCATGCCAGCCCCCGTGCCAGCCCCCCAGCCCAGCGCCCACCCTGCCACGCTCACCGAAGAGGGAGGTGAGGATGGCACCCGTCCCCGAGGCCAGCATCTGCTGCAGCGGCGTGATGCCCCCGCCGGGGCTCGGTGACATCTTCTCAGCCATGGCACTGCTCCCCTGCAAGGCACGGCAGGGGATGCTCGAGGCTGGGGGCTCCCTGTGCAGGGATGAGGTCCCCAGGGAGCCCCCCCGGCATCCCCACTCCAGCAGGGTGAGGGCAGGTGTCCCACGCCCGCCGTGCTATCGCTGCAGCACACGGCAGGCCAGGGCCCCCCATAATCAGGGTGCCCTGGGGGGGTGACAGGGCCCGGCTCCCAGGGCCAGCCCGGCCCTGATAACCCCCCCTGGCCCCACGCTGGCAGCAGGCCCAGCCTGGCTGGAGAGGCGGAGACAGTCCAGCCTTCCACGTCCTTGGGGAAGGAGGACTGTCCCCTCCCTGCTCCCGGAAAATTAAGGAAAGGAAGGAACAAAGTCCAAAGATCAGACAGCCCCCCGCCCTGGCTGGGATGGCAGCAGAGCCCAGCGTAGCCATGGCAGGACAGCAGGGAGGGGAGATCCCCCTCGTGAGTTTGCAACAAGCACCCCAAAAAGGGTTTAGGCATCTCAAACCTTCTGCCAGATCCCGCTGGGGCTTGGCAAGGCTGCAGCCTCCAGGGCTGGTGTGCTGCCCTCGGGAAGCAGGGGATATCACACCCTTCCCAGGGAGAAGGATGTGGAGAAGCGACCCTCAGCACATTCAGCACCAGCTGCTCCCTCTCGCTGCAGCCTGGGGATGATTATCATGCTGGGACAGGGCCATAGCAGGAGAGCTTCCAGGTTTTGGGCACCCACAGGGCTCTTTAAAGCTTGAGAATGCAGCAAAAAAATCTTTGCCATCTGACTCAGCAATTTGCAAGGTCACGGAAGTCATAAATCTCTCCTTCCCAGGCTCTGTGACTGTTGGGTGACCAAGGCTGCGAGCTGGGACAGGTCCATCCTGCAGCCACACGTGCCTGCCCCACAGGGAGCTGGGTCTGTCCTGGCACATGCGCCAGCCCCACGGGGAGAGCTGCATCTATCCCAGCCCCACACATGCACCAGCCCCACGGGGAGAGCTGCATCTATCCCAGCCCCACACATGTGCCAGCCCCACCAGCAGCCGGGCCTGTCCTGACCCCACAGCCCGCAGCCCCCCAGGAGCTGGGTGGTCTTTGGGCACGGCTCCCGTGTGCCCCTGGCGGGAGGGCAGCGTGGCACGGGCCCCACGGGCATTGCAAAACCGTGCTGCGGGCAGGGCAGGGCAGGGCAGGGCAGGGCAGGGCAGGGCAGGGCAGGGCAGGGCAGGGCTCCCGACCTTCCCCTGCCACCCAGCCCTTCTGCCCGGCATGACGCAAGCCAGGGGAAATCTCTTGCTCCCAGCTCTGCCGCACCTGATAAAGTCACTCCCCACGGACGTGCCCCGGCACAGCCCCTCCGCTGGCACCTCCAGGGCTCCCTGCCTGTATCCAAGCTCCCTTCTCAGCGGGCAGCTGCTCCCTTTTCCATGCAGGATAAAACAAGCCCCTAAACCCCGAGCCCCTGCTTTGCCTGAGGTGTTAGTGGAGCTGGGGATGGCACGGTGAGGACCGGGACAAACAGGGGGGAAAACAGACACGGGCTGGGATGATCAATGCGAACAGTTCCCAGGGACGGGGGGCTGCAGGGAAGGTCCAGGGGCTGTTGCCGGACGGGAAGGGCCCAGCTGACCCCCGCCCTGAGCCAGAGGGAAATCCTGCCGGCAGACCCCCGGCACTTCCTTGACCCTGGGCTGCTCCAGCCCCGGGGATGTGAAATGGGTCCCCTTCATCCACGGCAGAGGGTGCCCAGACAGCACCGGGGTCCCGTCCTGCTGGGGCACAAACCCTTCTCCGCAGGAGTGGGGCACGGTGCTGGGGTGTCCCCGAGGCAGCCTGGCCCCCTGCCCTCGGGAACCCTCCGGCGGGGCAGCCCCCCCGTGCTGGAGCCTGAACCCCCGACCGGAGCCCGCAGCCCCCCGAGGGATTTGCCCACCCCTAGCAGAGCTCGGAGCCCCCAGCCCGGGGCTGTGCTCCCTCCACCGGGGTTGGGAGCCCCCTGCCCCGGCCCTACACCGCCCTCGCTCAGGATCTGCAGCCCCGGCAATCCCGGGGTGCGCCCCTCCCCGGGAGGGGAGCCCGGGGGTCTCCGCGGCCGCACTACCCCCGACACCGGGGGGAAACTGAGGCAGCGGTCACGCGCGCCGCACCACGAGGGGGATGACGTGGGGGGACGGGGCGTCGGGGGAAGTGCCGGGGGTTCCGCCCCACCTGCTCATTCCAGCCAGGCTTGGCGCGTCCCTCCGGGACCGGGTGGCGGCGGCGGCGGCGCCTTTAAGGAGCCCCACGGGCGCCCCGCGCGCTGCGCGNGCTGGAACAGCTGGGACACGGCAACAGCCGGAATACAGGAACAGCTGGGGTACAGGAACAGCCGGGACACGGAAACAGCTGGAATACAGGAACAGCTGGGGTACAGGAACAGCCGGGACACGGAAACAGCTGGAATACAGGAACAGCTGGGGTACAGGAACAGCCGGGACACGGAAACAGCTGGAATACAGGAACAGCTGGGGTACAGGAACAGCCGGGACACGGAAACAGCTGGAATACAGGAACAGCTGGGGTACAGGAACAGCCGGGACACGGAAACAGCTGGAATACAGGAACAGCTGGGGTACAGGAACAGCCGGGACACGGAAACAGCTGGAATACAGGAACAGCTGGGGTACAGGAACAGCCGGGACACGGAAACAGCTGGAATACAGGAACAGCTGGGATACAGAAACAGCTGGAATACAGGAACAGCTGGGATACAGGAACAGCCGGGACACAGAAACAGCTGGGACAGCTGGAATACAGAAACAGCTGGGGCACAGCTACCTGGGACACAGAAACAGCTGGAACATGGAAACAGCTGGAACACAGACACCTGGGACACAGAAACAGCTGGGACACAGAAACAGCTGGGACACAGACACCTGGGACACAGAAACAGCTGGGACACAGAAACAGCTGGAACATGGAAACAGCTGGAACACAGACACCTGGGACACAGAAACAGCTGGAATACAGAAACAGCTGGAACACAGACACCTGGGACACAGAAACAGCTGGAATACAGAAACAGCTGGAACACAGACACCTGGGACACAGAAACAGCTGGAATATAGAAACAGCTGGAATACAAACACCTGGGACACAGACACATTGTACACAGGCACCCAGAACACAAACACCCGGTGCATACCTGCTACACACCTGGTACATGCCTTGCACACTCACCGTGCTGGAGAAAGACAGAGGGGCGCACCTTGCACAGTCACTGTGCTGGCAAAAGGGTTCACCTTGCACACTCACACTCCACGCTGGCAGAGGCTGTGCCGTGCACACTCACCGTGCTGAAGCCCAGGGGCTCTCACTCTCCCCATCCTGAGCCCACCGGGGTTGCACATTCCGGTGTGGCTCGCACACTTGCCATGCCAGGGTCAGCGGCAGGCTGGGACACGGGCACGGTGCCGTGCCAGGCCCAGTGCCACTCTGCTGCCTGCAGAGGAACAAAGCCTCTCAGTTCCCAAAGCACCAGCCCTGGGAGCACCCAGCGTCCCCCCGCCCTCTTCTGGGCGCCCTGCAGCTCCACCAGGAGCAGGGGGGCGAGTGCCCTGCACTTCCACCTGGGCCTGTGAGTGTTGGGATTAATGCCAGGGCCCGATGGGTCTGGGGGGCTGGAATCCCATCTCTGCTCAGTGCAGACCCTCCAGCTGAGTCCTTCCATGTGTTGGAAGTGCTGTGTTTCCTGTGGAGAGCCCCGAGTCCTGGGTGAGGTGGCGATCTCCCTGACAGGCTCTATTTTCTGCTTGCAGTTAAGTTTGGGGATTTTCTCGGGAGGAGTTTCTTCACTGAAGGGGTGAGCAGCCATTGGCAGGAGCTGCCCAGGGAGGTGGTGTAGTCCCCATGCCTGGAGGTGCCCAGGGAATGACTCAACGTGGCACTCAGTGCTCTGGGCCGGCTGACAAGGTGGGGATTGGTCACAGCTTGGACTGGATGATCTTGGAGGTCTTTTCCAACCTCAGTGATTCGGGGAAGGTGGTTCAAGCTCGTCCGTGCGCGGGTGGGAGGGAGCAGATCCCTTCTGGTGCCCGTCAGCCCCTCGCTGTAATCTGGGCTGGTGACAGCAGATGGCTCCCGAAGCCCCTCTGAAACCCGCAGGGACCCCCGGCACGGCGGGCTCCGACCCGGCCCCGACAGCCCCCGCACGAAACGGGGCTGGGGGAGCAGAGCTGGGATGGGCTGACAGCTCCAGCTGGTGCGTCCTTCAGGACAGTCCCGCAGGCCAGAGCTCCTGGTGACTCCGTCCGTGTGACAGCATCACTGCAGGACCTGCTGCGGTGCTGCATGATGCAATCCCTGCCTCAGAGCCGGCTGAACTCGTGCCCTGACAAACTCGGGGATAAATCCTGCGCTGGTGTCCACAGCCCTCTTTGCTCCCCCGTGAGTGCCTTCCGATGGGGAGGGTGGAGTACTCAGGGACAGGTGATGTGCAGGTGCCAGAGCAGCCGGTGCCTGTTGACCAGGAGCAGTTCAGGGCTCAGTCTGCCGCCCCGAGGGTGTTTGGAACGGAGCCTGTTTCACCCACAGAGATGTTCCCTGTCCCTTTGCAGAGCTGGCAGAGCTCAGGTGGCTGCTCTCCTCCGGGAATAAAGCCCCTCCTGGCTGCTGGCATCTTTGAGAATTGTCAGTGAAGGGGGAAGCTAATGCCAGGAACTGCCCTTCCATGACACCAGGTCCAAGGGAATCTTGGCTTGAAGCGATGTGAGCCCAGGAGCCCGGTAATTCCCACAAGGTCCCTATAAGTGAACACATCCTGTGCCTCCCCGATGAGTCAGTTCTACCTCTTAGAGACACGGGCTTTAAATGATCTGAAAGCCTCTTGCAGCTGGCAATTTAGAAGTGGAATAATGATTAATTAAAAATATATCTGTCCTTAGGGGTATTGGGTCTTGTATCTTCTGGTTTAGGTGCTGGGCTCTGTGGCTTCCACGGAGATGAAAAGAGACAAGAATAATGCTTTTTCAGATGGGGTGGGGTCAAGAGAGAAAGACAGTTCAAGTGCCTTGGCCTCGATTTTGTAGGTCTCTCCGTTTGCTAAAGAGGTCAGGGTGACAGGGTGAGTTTGTTTATCCCGAGCTCAGCACTGCTGAGGACCTGGCCGGCTTGTGCTGAGTCACAGCCCGCTGGCCGCCTGCGCTGTCCCAGCACCGCCAAGGTTTCTGTCCCCAGCTCACACCCTCGCAGCGCCGCTGGCCTTGGCGGGGCGCTGAGGGTGCCCCGCGCTCCGACTGCCGTGGAAATGAACTGTTAAGTGACCGCAGTCGGAGGGGACCTTGTTCAAGCTGAAAGAGGTGTCTGGTCTGCGGGGAAGGAGCCGGCGGAGCTGTAACCCCCCCGAGCCGCCGCGGCCGGCGCTGGGCACGGTTCGCGTGAGCCCTGCTCGGGTCTGTCCTGCCGTGACACCGCACGGAACGCTTGTGTAACTCCCTGCTCCCGGCTCCGGGGAGCTTACGAAACGCAGCTGGTGTCCTGGGCCAGGGCCACGGCCCGGGAACCTTGCTCTGCCTCTGCCCGGGGCTCCTCACCGAGCAAGGGTCGGGCCGTGCTCTGTCAGCACCGGCGGTCGCTCTGCAAAGATCAATCCTGTCTCCTCGCTTTCAAAATCGCATTTTGAAAGCAATTAACCCACTTCCTTTATTTAGGTGAACTTTAACGGCCAGGTTGCAAAAGGATCTGGGCAGTGCTTTAATGGAATTAAGCCAGTGCAGAATTTGAGTATTTATTTCAGTTGGGATCATTATGGTTTTGCAAAAGCCAGGCTTAAGCTGAATTAAGTGACTCAAATGAAGCAGCTTGTGGCCAGGGGAGGCCCTGGGGACATCCGACTTGTATAACCCAGAATATAACCCAATCTAACCCAGAATTTCTAACGCAGCTGCAGCTCTGCAGGTCAATTCCCACTGCAGGTGAGACCTGGGAGGCGGTGTCCTTCCTCCTGTAGCACCTGCCAGGGAAAACCTTGGTAGTTATGAAGCAGGTGGCAAACCTCACCTGGGAGGAAAATAAGCTCGGTCTTAGGGATGAAGAAAGAGGTATGGAAGAAAAAGACCTCATGGTTTTCTCCCTGAAGGATTCCTTTATCATTTTGTGTTAAAATAGTGTACACCCAGCAGGAGTACAAGCCAGGAGCAGGGAGGAAAGAGGAGCCTGGCCTGAGAATGGTAGGAAAAATTCCCAGATCCCTTTTCCAATAAACAAAAGCCCCTGTGAACAGAAAGAAGAGCCAGAAGAGCTCAGTGCAGTAATTAAACTCTACATCAGCTGTCAGCCTGCTGCACATACAGGTAAAAAATGTGCCCTTAGAGAGCTCCTCTGCAGCTCCTCTCAGCTGGGGCAGGATCTGCTGATCTCCGTGAGCTGTTCCCACATGGGGCTGCACTCTGGGACTTGGGCTGCTCCAGCAGTTCTGGAAACATCTCGGTGTTGCTGCAGCAACTGATGCATTTCACTCCTGACTAACCTTTGCCAACAGACCTTCTAAATGGCCTGGATGTGGCTGTGCCTGCACATTAGCTGGCGCTGGCTAACGATGCCTCCCTGCCCAGCCCAGGATTTCTTGGATCCAGACAGGACTTGCAGATACAAGTGGGCTTTGAGGTGCTGTCATGCTGAGCACTCAAGAAAGGAGGCCCAGAGTCTCTTTGGGTTTTGCTGTCTTCAGGTGAAGAAATAATCCTGTTGGAGGATGCTGGGCTGATTCCCAGTCAGCCTGGTGTTCTTGTACATCCCACATCGCCTGTTGGAAGAGCTGCTGGCCCAGACTGGGCTCGAGCTGCTTGCACTGTAATTCATCTTGTTTTCTGTTGCCTCACAAGGATGGATCCCCTTGGAGCACTGTAGTGTTTATTTTATAATTCCCAAAGCTGTGATAGATTTTTGAGAGGAGATGAGTCTAATCTAGGAAAATTCTCCTGCTGAATTATAGTGGGTACTTTTTAGGAAGTTTAAAAATGGGCAGAAAAGAACCATTTCTCTGGTTTTAGATGGCTAACCTATTACTATTGACCTGTAAAAAAGCAAACAAACCCAACTATCTCATAACATTGCATGTTTATTATCAATTTTTTTTTGTACAACTCTAATCTGTAAGTTTGCAGTTATTGGTACTGTAGTAAGAGAATAACTTTGACATTCCATAAACCTTTATTCCAAACCAAGATGGACTATTCCCCGTCTGGTCTGTTTTAAAAAGCAGATTGGTGCTGCACATCCTGGAACGACCTGGTGAGGAAATTTCCCTTTTCCCATCTAAGTTAGACTTAAAATAAAGGAATACCCGACAACTACAGGTAAAAAAGGCTTTAAGAAGAACCTGGTGCTGCAGGCACTGTTATCTGTTTCTCTCACAAAAAGCCTGTTCTTAGATTGGATGTTTGTCCTTGATTTGCACCTCAGCGTTTCTCAGGAAAAACTGAAAACTGGATCCTGCCCTCCTGCAGTTTCTCTATCAAATCCAATTATTAGGGATAGTAACCCTGTTAACACAAGGTAGTAATTCCCTCGAGGGATCTCCACTGCGCCCATAACACTCCCAGGCCGAGCAAAAGCAGCTCACTGCTGCTCCAGGTGAAGCAGGCAAGGTGAGAGGGATCTTTTGGGATCGGGATGTGTTTTTTGAGCCTCTCCCTTGGCTTTCCAGTGCTCCAGGCTGGTGGCGGGATGGTGAGGGAGTCCCGATGCTCCCCAACAGCTCAGGGCCATTCTCCCGTCACCTGTTGCTCCTCCTGACAGGTGTCTGCTGAACCAAAACGCAAAGAGAGCGGCCAGCCCCGTCCCTGCCCACTCCCCGGGGCCTGTTCCTGTCCCCTGCAGGTGCTGCGGGTGATGCTGCGGGGCTGCCGCCGCGTGCAGGAGGCGGCTGCTCTCCCTTTGTCAGCCTGGAGCTTACCCGGACGAAACGAAACCTGCGGAGGCTGCGGTGGAGGCTGCTGAGGGGACGCCGCCGGCACACGCCGCGCTGCCGCCATCTCCGCGGGCGCTGAGGGCCGGGCCCCGAGGCAGGAGCGTGTGCGGGACCACCGCGGGCGGGGGGAGCGGTGTGGGACCGATGCACGATCGATGTGGGGCTGAGGCGGGACCGGTGTGGCAGCGCTGTGGGGCCGCTGTGGGGTCGGTGCGGGACCGGTGCGGGATCGGTGTGGGACCGATGTGGGATTGATGGGGGACCGGTGCGGGGCCGATATGGGACCGATGCGGGACCAATGTGGGACCGATGCGGGGCCGATGTGGAATCGATGCGGGACCCCGAGGCCGCCCCCGGGCGCCCGCCCCGCCCCGGCCGGGAGTGNAGGGATGGAGGGATGGAGAAGGGCGGATTTGGGGCTTTCTCCCCGCTTTGCGCCGGTCTCGGCCCCGTTCTTCCCGGCAGGTGGGGCCGGGGCTGCGGCAGGAGGGGCGGCAGCGCGGGGCCATGTTCTGCAGCCGCCTCGAGGGGGGTGGCAGCGCTGATTAAAAACGGTGAATTAATCATTGATGGGAAACCATCACGAAAAAGCGTTTCGATTAAGAAAAAAAAAAAAAAAAAAGGAGCTGTCCACGCCCAGCGCTAGATTTTGCGGGGGGGAGGCGTTATTGAGGTCACGGCACCCCGGCGTTGCCCGGCTTTGTTGCACCCCCCGGTGCCCATGTCGAGGGGTTTGGTGTTGAACGTGAACGAGGCGGGTCCCATCCTGTTGAATCCCGGCTGTTCTCCAGCCGGGATGGGGATGCTGGTGCCTGTCCTCGTGGGTTTGGGGCTGGGGCGGTGCTGCTTGGTGTCACTGGTGGTCCCTGGACGTGCCGTGCCCATCCCAAGGATCCCAGTGCCATGCTGGCGTTGCCCTTGTCATGCTGGAATTGCTCCCTTGTCCCTTCCGTCTTGCCATGCTGTCTCTTCCTTCTTGTCCCAAAATCCCACCAGGCGGGGCGTGGGGCTGCCCCCCTTTCTAGGTTTCGCCTTTTTTACCTGTGGTCGTTGGGTATTTCTTTATTTTAAGTCTAACTTAGCTGGGAAAAGGGAAGTTTCCTCGCCAGGTGTTTCCAGGAGCGCACACCTGCCCTCCTGCCTTGGAGCAATTAAACCTGCAAAAAGCAGAAACAGCTCATTTCAGGTGAGGGATGGAGATTTCTTCCTCCATCCCTGCCTGCCACATGAGCACAAGGGAGGATTGGCTTAGGGAAGGTGATTTTTCCTGGTGTTTTTCGGCGCCTGGAAACGCAATCCTGCTGCTGCTCGCAGAGGGCAGCTGCCATCACTTTAAAGGGAGTTTCTCCTTCCATTTGCTGTGGTACCACCACGCGAGGTGCAGCTCCATTTGCAGCGAGAGGCTGCTCTTGCCTGGAAATGTGCTGGAAGGAGCAGCTGAGATGAGCTAAGCTGTCACCATTTGTATGCAGAGTATTCCCGAGCTTCCCCGGCGTGGATGTGGGCAGATGTTGGATGCGTGTCTGAATCAGTGGAACAAAATTTGCTGCTGAGAATCGTTAATTTGTCTTGTTGAGCAATGGCTGCTCGCTTCCATTCGTTAAAGGGGTTTTGGCTCCGCTGCCGGTACCTCAGATTTGGGGCGTTTGGTGGCTCTCCTTGTGGGGTTCAGTTTTCTTGGCATTATTCTTCTCAGGGTGGTCATTCAAAGCAAGTCTCAGTTCAGTGTTTGCAGGCTGCTCTTGAGGGGAGAAAAATGGAAACCTCATTCTCTCCAGGAGTAAGAAATTGTCTAACCCAGTTATGCTTTGTTTCCTCTTGATACACAAAATGCCTGGTTTTCACCCCAAGAGGAGCAATTTAAGGAGGAAAGTAAAGCGTTGGCTGATTTACCTGTAGTTTGCAGAGGATTTGAACATAGAACCATGCAATGGTATGGGTTGAAAGGAGCCTTACAGACCACCTCGTTCCGCCCCCGTGCCATGGGCAGGGACACCTTTCATTAGACCAGATTCCTCACAGATGGTTCGCACCTGATTAGAGTATTGCATTTGCTCATTCTCTGAACAAGATGCAGGTGGGGCTCATTTTTCGAGACCTGTGGAAATGTGATGCCCATCCCACAGATGGTGTCACAGATCAGATGGGGATGTTTATCCTGCATCAGCGGGGATTAACTGAGGATAGAAGTGGTGGGAGGCTCCGTGAGGAGGGGATGGGACCAGTCCCTGCAGGAGGCAAGTGCGGGCTTTGTGTCTCCCTCTGTCAAGCGCTCTGTTAAGTTTTTACAGGTCAGGCTTCTAATTTGGTCTTGCCCACCCTTCCCACTCCTCCGTCCCCCCTTGCTGCCCTCTGCTTCCAGCCTCTGCCTTCCCAAGGTATTCCATTCAAACGGTCCCATTCCCTCTGTGCTTAGAGAACTGCAGTTTCAGGAGGACCAGGCAAACATACTTATTTCACTTATTTTTTATATGAAAAGGAGGTGCTGTGGCTTTTTTATTTCCTTCCCCAAAGCCATGGGAAATCCTGCTCCCCTGGCCAGTCCTCACAGGATAAAACCGAGGAAAATATGACGCTGTAGCTGTCCTTTCTCCATGAGGAAGAGCTGGGTGTAGCCAGTCAGGGACGCTCTCAGCATGCTGGTGAGGTGGGTGTTTTCATCTTCTGCCTTTTGTGTTCCTCTGCTGCATTTCGGAGAGCCGTGTTCCTCCTGGAGTGCTCCTTGGTCCACGTAGCACCGTAGGCTTCTCGCCAGTGTTTTGCCAGGCGTGGGATGTGGGAGCGTTTGGGTTCCGCCGTGCTGGGCTTTGCTGAGCAGGCCTGGGGGTGTAGCAGCAGGGATGGAGCAAATTGCTCCCTGCTTACCCTCACGTCCCCACGGGGAAGCGGGGCTTCGCCGTGTCGTGGGGCCGCTGGGAAAGCCACGCTGGAAATGTTTCTGAGCTGGTGTGGGTGCCGAAGCTCCTGAAAGCCTGCCTTCATCAGCACGGGGACGAGCAATGGTCCCGACACGTCCTGCAGCGCAGCTCTGGCTGCCGGTCCCGGGGGATCCAGCCGGGGTGGGTGCTGGGTGTGCCCACCCCAGGCTTCCAGACAAATCCCTCTGGGTTGGCAGAGTGTGGAAAATTGCGTCGTGGGGCACTGTCATGGGGAAATGCTCAGGGTGGCTGGTCCCTTTCTTCCCAAAAGCAAGATTATTCAAAAGCTGGAAGAAAGCTGTGGATTTGAGTTTGTCTTGAGCAGAATAATCTTATTTTGTCAGCCCAGTGTGCTGATGAGCCTTGGCTGTGGCGTTGGTGTCCTTTGGGGCAGTGCTGCTGATTTAGCTGTAGGAATGCTCTGACACTTGATGAATGAGTCAAGGAAGGTCCAGGGCACTGGTTTCCAGCTGGCTCCCAGTATTTTCCAGTTTGCTCAGCTTGCTGGCTGGTGAGGTCAGGCAGCTTGCAGGTTGGCTGCTTGACTCCTGGGCTGTGTGCTGGCTTTGCCAAGGTGTGGGGCTGGACTGAGAGGTGGAGGCTTGCAGTGCAGTGCCTTGGACTTGTGACAGCCCTTCTGGGGCTGCTGCAATGTGGCAGCAGGGTTTAGAAGGAATTTAGTGGGTTGTGGTTCTGCACACAGGTAAAGCAGCCAAACCTGGGCAAAATGGTCATGGCTGGTGCTTTCTGGCTCGTTCTGAGGTGTGCAAACCCACGAGTCTGTGGAACAGCGCTGAGAGCCCTTTCTTAAAGCAGAATGTGGCTCTCTGGGTGTATTAGAGTAGCCAAGGCTGTTGAATGCCGAGGTGATGGTGTACCTGGTGTACCTGTCCTGCAGCTGGTGGAGGAGGAGCCCCAGCTCAGCATCCTGGCTGTTCCCAGCCTCAGCTCAGAGGAGCAGCAGCTCTTGGAGGGCCTCTCCCTACTGCTGCAGTGGCGGCAGAGCTGGGCTGGCTTTCTAGCTTTTTCTGCCAGTGCAGTGTAATCTCTTTCTGCCTCAGGGGCTCTGCTTGCTTAGTTGTGATGTTCAGACTCCAGAGCTGGCTGGATGGTGCCTGGGGCTCACCCCAAGGGCACATCCTTGGGTTTGGGGGTGCTCATCATCAAACTGGGTGGTGCTGGATGCCACGGGGCTCTGCCTGCCTGTGGAGATGGAAAAGGAAGCAATTGCAGAGGTCCCTTGGGCTGCTGATCTCGCAGAGCAGCACGGAGATGTTCCCTCTCACCTGGCAGCAGTCCTGGGAAGAGGATTAGGGTGAGTGGTCTGGGGCAGGGGGGGTGGGTTTGGTGAAACCTCCCCGAGCACCAGGCTGGCTCAGCCTCGCCAGAGGTGCAGCCCCCGCCTTGGATCACGGCTCCTTCATGGAGATGTGGAGCTCCCGCTCCGTGCAGTGCTGTTCCCACCTGGCTTTTTGGCATGAACAGCCCTCAATCCCAAGCTGTCTTTGCAGGTCACCCTAGGACGTGCTGGATACAGCAGAACTGTGGCCCTTTGGGTAACCCCCTGTGAGTTTTTTAAGGTGGGCACAGCTCTGCTGTGAGGGACTGAGTGAATCTGAGTCTCTCTTGTAGCAGGATGGATCTCCCTCCTCCATCTGTGTGCTGGAGCTCTGTTTTACACTGAAATCTGCTGGTTGTAGGCTGGGGTTTTTTTAAGTGCCTGTGGAAAGCATGTGGGGTTTACACTGGAGTCTGGAGAAGTATCTGTGCCTTTAGACTTGAGTGGGTTTTCTTTGCAAGTCTAATGAGCTTTTCACTCCTCAGAAATCAATCCACTGGTTTTTCCCTTTTCTTTCCTAGCAGACCAAGTAGTAAAGGTGGTCATAGCACATAGCGTGGCTCCTGTTTTCAGTGTCTCTTCTTTAAATATCCAAGGAAAGGGAGCACCAGGGGATACCTTAAGCTAAAGGGATTATTGCTGCAATTGGGCTAATTATTTCCATCTTTGCAGCCTCTCCACTCTACCTGCCCTGACCTCTCTTCCTCGAGCAGATCTGGTGTCACTGCCTCTCTGCCTTCCCTCAGGGCTGTCCTCCAGAGCAGTGGGATTGTCCCACCGCTGCCCTGGCGGGGCAGAGGGATTTGTCCCCAGGAGCTGAGGGGTGTTAGACAATGCTCTCAGGCACAGGGTGGGATTGTGGGGGTGTCCTGTCCTGCTCATTGGGGTCCCTTTCAGCACAGGATGTTCCGTGGTTCTGTGATCCCAGGTGGGCTGGGGCTCAGCTCGGTGGTGCCTTCCAAGGCACATGGGAAGGACAGAGGCTGATGTGGGACACCGAGGGAGGGACGAGGTGCAGTCCTGAGGGCAGGGAGGGCTGTGTTAACTCTTCAGCACTTAAAGAGAGGTGATGAAACCACTTGGATTGAGGGGTTTGAATAGCACGTGTGAGACTTCGAAGGGCTTTCTGCCATTTCTCAGCGTTGCACTTTATGGCTCCCCCTCAGCTCCTGCCCCAGGCTCTCTGCCTGGAAGTGCCAGATGTAATTTCAGATGGATTTCATCAGTGTCTCAAGTCAGTTGCTGCAGAATGAAATTCCATGAGGTGTTTGTAAATGACTCAAAAAATCTAAAGAAGCCTCTCCTGTGAGTCCTGAGGACATCCAGCTCAGCCTGTTTGTGGAGGGCTGGAGATTCACTTTTGAGATAAACCAGCTGTTTTCTGTGCCCTGCAAAGAAGCGTTTGCAGGGCTGCACTTTTGAAGGTGAAATTGCGCAAGTAGGGGAGAAGTTCAGAGTGGTAAAATTGTTCCTTGTCCTAGGAAACATTTGATCTTTTCTTTGATTAAGGGTAGCTTATATCCTGTCTGGCTTGGTCTCAATGTGGTGTGCGTGGCGCTCCGAAGCAGCTCTGCTCCGCTGTGAAGTGAAATGTCACTTCACGGGGGCATCCCGGTGCAGGGGGCACATCTGCCCAGCTGTGCACATCCTCAGCCAAACCACAGGCAGACCAGGGCTGTCATGCTCCAGATGAGAGACCCCGTGATGGGCAAACGAGGCTTGTCCTGGCTGGTGGCTGTGGATCCCCAGGTACCAGGATGATTCCTGGGCAGAGGCAGAAGGGGCTGTTCCTGCTCTGCAGGGTCGTTGTGTTAGTTGGAGACCACGGCGATGACAGAAGGGATGCCAGAGGAGACTGTCCCAAGAGAAGGGGTAATCTGGAGGGATTCCTTTGTGTGTGCTCAGGGTTGTGTGAGGAGCCTTTGGATAAAAATGACATTTATATCTGGAGCTGTACTTGACTTTGCTATGGTCAGAAGTAACGGAAATGTAAGATTTGGAAATGTGGCTCGTGTTCCTGCCCTAGTGCTGACCCACCTGGTACAAAGTGCTGACTCTCTCCCTGCTGGAGCCGTGTTTTGTTACCCTTGGCTGCAGATCCTGCACTGGTGGGGTGAGAGCTGCTGGGGTTGAGTTACCTGTGTGCTTTAAGGGGAGACCTGTGAGGAAACTGGGTAACATCACAGAACAGGAGCTTCTTGTGCTCTCTGCCGGTAGCTGTAGTTTGTGGTGTTAGTGAGCCCAAAGCTGGGATTTAATCCAGAGTCAGAATTGCCTTTTGTGGTTGATTTTCAGCTCCCACTGACTCTGAATTCAAGGGCAGACTTTACTCTGAGCAAATTCTGCCCTCTGAAGTTACTGCTTATACTTGGTTTTACCTCCTGCCTCATCAGCATGACAAAGGGTGCTGCCTGGAGCTGCCTGGAGGGATTTGTACAAGGAGCTTTTAACAATGCACGTCTCCAAATTGGACAGAAAACTACACGGTTTTCCCTCAGCATTTCCTGGTGTAATAATGGAGAGCCTGGCAGGCGTGAATAGGCAGAAGTAATAAATGTTGCTGTTGGGGGCAAAAAGGAAAGCAGGTAAAATCTGCTCGAGCTGTGGCATGGCTTGGAGTCACTGCCTGGGAGAGCAGATTTAGAGAGGATGGGACCAAAATGAGGGTATTGGAGCCAAAATGAGGATATTGGAGGCAAAATGAGGATATTGGAGTTATGCTGTGACAAAGGGAGTGACTCTGGGGTTTGTGCAGCCTTGCAGGGTTGTGGTGGTGGGTGGGGTGAGCCCATCCAAAGAAAGAGCAGCTGAGAGCAGGAGGAGTCCCTGGTGCTCCCTGGTTCTGTTCTCATCCCGAGCAGCATCTTGGGCACCTGCCAAATCCGAGCCCCCTGCACACACCTGGGCTGCTGTCCGGGCTGCTCTCCTTCCTCATCCATCTCTCCTGTTCCCGTTTCCGTATCAAACCGTGCCTGGCAGCCCCAGCTCCGCGTTCTCCCTCGCTGAGGCAGCTGGTGCTTGCCTGGCCCTTGCCCTGGGCAGGAGTTCGGCGACCCGGCTTGCTGAGAGCGGGGTGGGGACCCAGCTCCCTGCACGAGATTCCAGCTTTGGGAATCTCTCATCCGCAGCATTGCTGGCCTGCATCCTTTTTTCATGGTTTTGGAGCTTACTTTGCATAAGTTCTGCTTTTCCCCATATTTCAGTGGTAGCTGGATTACTTTACCAGCTCCTCCCTTCCCCCAGGTTCCTCCAGGCGGGAGGTGAAGAATGAATACTCTTTAATGTGAAGGCACTTATTAATGCTTAATCTCTCAAATATGTCACTGCTTTTGTGTCTAATAATAGGGTTTATTGTCAGGGCTGTCTGAGGTCCGTGCTCAGCTCCAGAGCAGGTTTCATTAGCTGCTGTTGCTCACGTTAACACAGGAGTTTTGGACTCCCCGCGCTTGTTTAGCCCTGTCAGCATCCAGGAGCCTCCTGGTGCTGAAGTTCTTAAGTGGAAGAATCCTGCTCAGGGGTCGTGGTGTTCGTGTGCAGGTGAGCAGCACTTCCCTGCTGGAACACCAGGCACAGGAGGGAGCTGGGCGGGTGTGGAGCGAGTTTTGGAGTGGGGATTGCTTGGCACTGAGTGCTGCAGTCAGGAAAAACGCCCTGAGTGCTGCTCACCACTGAGAACGGGCAGTTCTGCGAGGTGGGTGAAGCCTCTGGGCTCGCTGGGGTTTCTCTGGGTTAGACTCCCGGCTCCTGCTTCCCGTGATAAGGGATGACAAAGCCGCGGCTTTAGGTGTGGTCAGAGCCTCTCCAACAGCCTGGCTCCATTCATCCACGATAAAAACAAGCGGTGCTGTCACGCTGTGTCTTCCAGCCTTTGTTTTAGTGACTGAGAGAGAGCCTGGGACCCTGCGGAACGTGAATGGAGCCCTGGTAACCCGAGAGCAGGAGTGAGATTATTTGAAGGCAGAAGTGAGGCTCTGAGGCAGGCGGTGCTTTTGTACATGTCATACATGTGACAACAGAGCTGCATTTAGAGCTGAAAGAGGATAAAATCCCCGAGGAGACTGATTGCACCTCGTTTATTTTTAACGAATGTGCTGGGGAAGATTGAGCCGGAATTCCGAGACTTGGGGCAGGCTTAAATTCGGACAGTTTCACTCATCCCTGTGAGAAGAAAGATTGGCACCAACTGGGCTAATTCCTGGAGAAGATGAAATGCATTTGGATTGTGGATTTTTTTTTTAACTTTCTCTTCCTTTAGCCTTTGGGGTAGGAGGGGCAATAATGGTTTTACAACTCTTTGGCTGAATTTATGATCCGTGTCCCCATGTGGATTGTCACTTAGTCACACTGCCTGCATCTGCTTGTGCTGCAAATCTGCTCATCGGCCCCATAAAACTAAAATCAAGACAAGACAGATTGCTGCTTGATTGTCATCCCGAGTGGCCCAAACTGGGCAAAGACCAGCTGGGGAGAGGCATCCAAGAGCTCAGTAGGGATGTTTTGGTATAAAGGTTTTTATTTGCTGTTCATCCTTACTGTAGAATCCTCATTTGTCTTGTGCCTCAGCACAAACTGTGCTCCCTTGTTAGGAGAAATAAAGGTACAAATGCAGCTACTGTTGGGTTTTTGTGTTAGAAGGGAGAGCTCTGGCTCTCAGATCCTGTGAACATGGGCAGGGTATGGTGAGACAACCATGTCCCATCACAAGTCCTTTGCTGTTGGTATTGTGGCATGTGAAACGCGAGCAGAAACAGGCACTGGTGCCTTGCCAGCCCCTGGGCAGGGGGATCAGCACCTCCCGGGGGCAGGGCTGGAGCTCCCGGGTGCTCGGGGGGCTGTGAACCTGCTGGGGTGCCCACCTGCTTCCCCTGGGCTGGCCTGCCCCAGTCCTGCCCCTCCCTGTCAGGAAATGAGGGATTCTCTCATCCCTGCGCTCAGCTCTCCTGCTGATGTTTGTTTGTTTTCCCTCTTGAGCTCTTCCAGATTAGGCTTTTTTTTTTTTTTTTCCCTCGTGCATTTATCTTCTTACTGACCTGATACAGATTTAATAAAAAAATGGAGCTTTTAGTTTTAGTAAATACAGTTGTGAACATTTTAGGGAACAGTGTTTTTCTGCTGTTATGCAACAGCATAAAAGCAAAGCAGAAACACTTGATGAATGTCCTATTGTTTGTTGTCTTTTGGCATTAAAGAATGAAAGATGATGTTCAGGAAACACACTGCGACTTTTGACCTCATCTGAAGAGCCTCTGAGTCATGAAAAACAAAAATAATTCAGCAGGGCCAGACAGAAGCTAAAAGGGGCATCGCAGAGCCCGGTCTGGTTGCACGGTGACTGTTGGGGTGAGGACAAGCCCTGCTGAAGCCCCGAAAGCTGGTGAGGTCTGACATGGACAAGTCCTGCTGAAGCCCCGAAAGCTGGTGAGAGCTGACACGTTTGCTGCTTTCTAGGCTAAGGAAGCAGTGTGTTGAGAATGCCCAGCTTCCCTCTGTGTTTACAGAGACTCCTGGGGAGGCTGGCCGCTGCATTCCAGCGCTGTCAGTCACCTTCGGGGAGCTGGAACTGGACACTGTGGGGCCAAGGACTGTCTGGTGCCCAGTCCGGGCGTCAAGCGGCTGAAAGTGATGGTTTGGTGCAGCGGGCACAGGGTATGGAGTGTGTGCGGAGGCTCGTGCTCCTGCTGCAGAGGTCAGCTGGGCTTTTGCAAGCTGGCAACTCCTGCTCCTGTGGGCACGGCCGCTGGACGCCCCGTCCTTTCCTTCCGCCTCCGTGGGGAAGTGTCTGTGCCGCGGCACGCTGCATCCTTCTGCTTGTGCAGACCTGGATCCTGCAGAAGGAGAGCAGGGGTCCCTGGGGAGCCCCACCTGCCTTGGCTTTCCCCTGGGACGGGCTTTCTGTGAGAGCCGTGCCAGCCGTGGTGGCGTGACAGTAGCTGGAGCAGATGGTGCCGTTGTCATCATTTCATTTTCTATCTGTGTGCTGAAACAGCTCAAAATAACTTCAGAAATGATGGCCCAATCCATGAGGAATGTTCTCCTTGCCCTGAGAAAATCTCCTGCAGTGTTAGTGGCTGCAAGGCTCTGCTGGTTCTGACTGGGATTGCTCCGATTGGGATCGCTCACTAGACTGGAGCTGTGGCATGAAGAATCTTTCACATTTAATATCTTCATTACTGTGGCACCATTGAATATTCACAGAATTTCTGTCAGGGTGCAGCAAATGTTGTCAGCACTGTGAAATCAAAGAAAGAGGAGCAGCTGAGATCAAAGTAAGCAATAAACACACACCTTGTGTCTCGACAGTGTCTTTTTCAAGCCTGAGGCAAAACTTGGAGGGGCTCAGGTGCAGCTGGGTGGTGGCTGATGCTGGCACTGACACACTTTCCCCCTTTGTCATGTTGTTGCTCCTAAATCAGGGTGAGGTGACCCACAGTGTTCTGTCACATGTGATTTCTGCCTGTGAGCGACTCAGTTTCTGGTTTGGTGCCTGGAAGCAGCTCCTGGTGGGTGTTAGGGCAGTGCTGGTGGTCCAGGGAAAGAAGGACCAAGCCCTGTGATCTGAGCCTGGCTTGGCCAACTGCAGCCTTGCTCTGCCCAGTTTTTGAGGGCCTCATTCTCTTGATCTTTCCTCAATTGCTGTTCTGAAGTTGAAGTACCTGCTTTTTTCACCATGAACTGTGGGCCCTTCCTGTGATGCTGCGCTGCACACAGACATCACTGACTTGGTTAAGGTGGAAGGCGATGCCAAGTACCCAAATCTCCAAGTCCTTTTACAGGTCAAATGAAGTTTTCTTCTCACAAAATTCTCTTTAATTTATGAGGCTTCTGGTTGCATGTTGATGGATCACATGGCAAGCTGGAGCCAGCTCCTGCCTGGGAACTCAGCTCTGTGCTGTCCTAACAGCCAGCGTGGGTATCTTCACCCTCCTGTTCCTGTCAAGGTGTTTCATGTATGGCTGGCTGACAGAGTGACTTTTGGGGTATTTCTCAGCTCTTTGATTGGCTGAATTACCCTGCAGGGAGCTCACATGGGTGCTGTATTGAGGGAGATGAGGGTGATCCTGTACCCCCCAGCCTGTCCCTGCCTTGGGAGCTGGTTGGTATCCGCTGGAGCATGAAATCCGTTCTGTCAGCTTGTTTCTGACCTCATATTAATGAAGAAAATTGTGATAGCCAGGAGACACTGCTGGCCACACAACTATCCTGTTGGTTAGGCTGCAGTTGTCCCCAGAGCGGGTGAGCCCTGCCAGGCTGTCCCCAGACTGCTGTGAGTGGGTCTGTCCTCTGCTGCTCATCCTGGGCACATCCCTTCTGCTTCCACGTGAGCCGCCCAGGGAGCAGGGCAGCCAGCAGTTAGTGGGGATGGATGCCTGCTTTTCTTTCTTCAGGCAACGCAAGCTCTCAGAAAAGCAGTTTCTGCCTCCTCCTGGTGTCGTTTGCCAGCCAAGGTAGAGCAGTCACTTGATGGGGCAGAGCAGCTGCTGTGCCATCGATTGTCCCAATTCATGAAGACGCCAGGGGCATTTTTTGGGAACTTTTTTCCCCTCTTTTCCCTCTCCTCATCCTTTCTGGGGGCGGTGGGCAGGCTGGGGGAGCAGTCTGTGACACTGCCTTGGGCTCTGCCGTGCCTGGTGTTGCAGCCACATCTGGGTGTAAGCCCAGCCTTGGAGAGGCAGTGCTGGGGGAATATCAGCCTTCCAGCATTTTCTGTTGAGTAAATAATGACTGCCACAAGCCTGAGAGCTGTCGAGCCTGCCTTCAAACCAGCAGCAGGGGAGATGCTGTGATTTGCAGCAGGTTGGGCTCAGCCTGGGATGGGAAGAGTCAAAGAGAATTAGCTGGTAAATAAGATCTGGCTTCTCTTTGATCCGTTCTACGTGTTCAACTGCTTAAAGGCTTCCCAAGCAAGCAGGATTTTGGGGAGGAAGAATTTATCCCCCCATCGACTATCTCGGGGCTCAGTGAAAAGCACGACTGCGAGATGCTGTAGCAGGGGGTTGGGAAGAAATCCGAAGGCAGCCTGGTAAATCCCTGCCAAAGAGGCTTCTCTCCCCTCTCTCTCAGTGAGCCTGCTGAGCGCACAGGGCAGCCTCTAAAACTGCTGTTACTTCCTTTTCTGCTGCCGCGTAAGCCCTGCTGATCAGAGCTCTAATCTAGCTAAAGTTAGTGGACTTAGGGGCAGCCTGATTTTTGCATCATATTATGGAACGAGCCCGGTGATCAGGAGTGCCAACACCCCCCTGGGCCGTGGCCTAAATGCCCTCTCAGAGCTCACAGGGAGAGCTGGGCTGGGAAGGGTGGGTTTGGCTTGGCCAGGTAGACCAGGCCAAAAGTGAGGAGGAAAGTACGGAGGGGCGTCAAGGAAGGATGATCCACGTAGTGACAGGAGATGCTGCAGGTGGAAATGGAGGTGCTCAAGTTTTGGATGAGGTGAGGGCGGAGCAGCTCACAGTTGTTTTATCTGGGCAGAGAAGAGAGGTGCAGACAAACCCATTCCCCCTGAGCTGCAGCTCGGGTTGGGGCTGGGGTTTTGTGTTGGATAATCTGGTCTCTAATTGCTACCCTGCTCCGAGGCAGCTGCTGAACTGGGCCTAAGCTGATTTGGGATGGCAAATTCTGTTAGTTTAATTCTCAGCAGCCCCAAGGAACTTATCAGCATGTGAGCGTTCCTTGGCTTTTCCCTGGCCACGAGCCTGCTCTGGAGACCCCCGTGGTGACCCCTGGCAGCAGCTCACAGAGCTCTTGGCTGGGAGCAGGTTTGATTTGTAAGGGCTGTGCTGGTCTGAGAGGGACCTTGGACAGGGGAATGGAGTGACAGGAGGAGAAAATGGATGTCCCTTCTGCTGTGATGAGACTCCTGTGCCCCAAAAGCTGTTCTGCTGTGAATCCAAACCCACCTCAGCTCTCTTTGGAAAGTGCCCAGCCCCTGGGGAAAGGGGCAAAAGTTTCAGACCTCCAAGGAGTTACTTCAACTATAATAAATATGGAAAAGTCATAAAAAGGAGAAAAGAAAACATGTATTTTTGAGACAATTTCTTTTGCAACTCTGTCCTACTGCTCAAAAAGGCTTTTGTCAGTCTTTGAACCTAAAATAAGTTTTCTGTCCTCTTGACTAGATAGCCGTGTAATTTCTCAGCTCGCTGCATATTAGTGCCTTCAATTAATGAGATCATCGTCCATATTCCTTCCTCTGTCAGCTTCTGGGAAAAACAGCACTTGGAGAAGTACACAAAGGAGATGAAAAGGAAGTTGCTTATGAATTATGAACAGCCTTTCAGGCTGATGTTGTTCACGGTGCTGTCACTCTGTTTTAATTAAGTAATTCAGACAGAAGGATGCTTTTTTGAAAGCCCTGTTTGTGTTTGATCACCTTTCAGAGGTAACACTTAGCCCGTGTTTGTCGAGTTTTCATTTTTAACGAGAGCACGTGCTTTGTGCCCTTTCTGATTAAATAACGGTGAGGAAGATGCTGAGCACAAGACAATAGCCCAGAGGCTCTGCTCGGCCACGCCGGGGAGTTACCCGGGTGATCGCTGGGGTATTTGGGGGTATTTTGTGGCTGACATGAAGGGTGGAGCGGCTCCTTTGGCCCCGCAGGTGGGTCCCGGTGTGCCAATGCAGGCAGCACCTCCCAAGGCTCGCACCCTCCTGCTGCTGAGATGTTCCTTTTTCTGTGTTTTCTTACCCGTGTGCAGCAGGAGCCCCCGCACCCCCCCGCGGGCAGCGCTGCCGGCCCCGGGTTTTATTTTGGGATCGGGGTGTGTAAATCGAGCCTCTGGTGCCAGCCTTGTGATCCTGGCAGTGCGCAGGACCCAGCCGGGATCGTCCCTGCCCTGCTCGGGGACAGTCCCGGGCCGTGTCCCTTGAGCTGTGTCCCCCCGGGCTGTGTCCCCCTGGGCTGTGTCCCTTGTGCCCTGTCCCCTTGGCTGTGTCCCTTGTGCCCTGTCCCTTGGGCTGTGTCCCCCGGGCTGTGTCCCTTGTGCCATATCCCCCGGGCTGTGTCCTTTGTGCTGTGTCCCCTTGGCTGTGTCCCCCGGGCTGTGCCCGCCGTGAGTGGGGGGCAGCTGCTGACCCACCCTCCTGGCTTTGGAGCATCATCCCCTGGCAGCATTTCTGTGGGAAGTGGGGAGAGATTATTTCCAAGGACCTGCAGTGACGGTACAAGGGAATGGATTCAGGCTCAGAGAATAGGTTTGGAGTAGATGTTAGGAGGATGTTCTTCCCTGGGAGCCAGGCAGGCCCTGCACAGGGTGCCCAGAGAAGCTGTGGCTGCTCCTGGATCCCTGGCAGTGCCCAAGGCCAGGCTGGACAGGGCTGGGAGCAGCCTGGGATGGGGGAAGGTGTCCCTGCCATGGCAAGGGTGGCTCTGGGTGGGCTTTGAGGTCCCTCCCAGGGTTCTGTGATCATTGGAAGCATTCAAGGCCAGGCTGGAGGGAGCTCTGAGCCACCTGTTCCCGTGGAAGGTGTCCCTGTCCACAGCAGGGCTGGAATGAGATGGTCAGTGGCAGGAGCTGGCCGGGCTCTCACCAGTCAAACTCTGCTGCTGGGCAGGCTGGGTGATGCTGGGGCTCCAGGGCTGCAAACACTGGTGCTGCTGGTGGGCTGGAATTGGGCTCTTCCTCCTGCTCCTGGCAACAAAACCTTTGCCTTGTGGGTGCCTTTGCCTCGCAGGTACCTGTGTGCACAGCTCCAGGTGACTCCTCCAAGGCCTCTCCTCCCGCCAGGCAGGCTCCAGGGCTGGAAAACTCGAGGTTTGGAGTAGCTGTTAATTATGGGATAGGCTGTTGCTTTTTAGATAGTGTCCCTGGTTAAGGAGAGTAGTTCTGCTAGGGATGGATAACGTTCTGTGGAGGCTCTGTGTTTATCTGCCGTGCAGAGGGTGCTGTTCAAGATTATCTCTGTGCAGCTTTCTTTGCTCTAATTATGCATCACTGAACCAATTGCTTCAAGGCGGGGCTGGTTTTACACTTTTAAGAATATTTTAGAGTATTTTTTCCCCTTGATGTTGTTTTTCCCTAAGAGGGATTTCCCCTTCCCCCACTCAAAAGGAAAAACAAAGAGGATTATCATTGTGGACTTTCAGAATTCTCAGTCCATCTTTGAGACTTCAAATCTAGAATATGTAGTTTTAATAAGACCTAAATTCTCTTTGGTCATGTGAATTCATTACCTGAGTGAAAACCCAAGGCAAAGCTGAGACTTTCCCTCCCTCCCTGTCCCTTGGCTCGTGCCCGTTGGGGGTGGCTTTGTTCCCCACCACGGGTGCTGCTCACGGTGGCTCAGGCACAGAGGGACTCTGCAGGAGCTGCAGGATGTCGTGCTTCATCTGCTGGGAGATGTTTCTGCTCTCCGGAGCAGCCCAGGCATCGCCCCCGTTTCCGTGTGTCTGGATGTGTGGGCGCTCGGGGTGCTCCCTGAGCTGAGGCTGGGTTTGAGGTGCTCCCGGGGTCCCACTGAGTGTTTCACTGATGGACCTCCCTGGCTTTTGGCCGTGCTTTTCTCCCTGCGACAGAAAGGCAGCTCTTCTTCTCCTGCCTCTGAAAAATTAATGCTGCATCCTCCTGAGCCCCCCTCAGCTGCGTCGTGCGTGCCGTGGTGGCAGTGGGGGCTGGCCCAGCCTGTCCCCGAGCAGCAGAGGCAGGGAGCAGCACCGCCAGCTCCTCTGCACAGCCCTGGCCGTTCCTTTGTGCTGGAGAGCCCTGGCACTGGTCAGGGCAAGCAGGTGACCAGCAGCCTTGCCCGCAGCAGCTCCCTGCCCGTGCTGAATCACGGCGCTGCTGCAGCGCCAGGGCCGCATGCTGCATGCCCAGGAGAGGGGCAGGGCTGCAGCGCTGCATGCCCAGGAGAGGGTCAACGTCTGCAGCCCTGCATGCCCAGGAGAGGGGCAGATCTGCAGCCCTGCATGCCCAGGAGAAGGGCAGGTCTGCAGCCCTGCATGCCCAGGAGAAGGGCAGATCTGCAGCCCTGCATGCCCAGGAGAAGGGCAGATCTGCAGCCCTGCATGCCCAGGAGAAGGGCAGATCTGCAGCCCTGCATGCCCAGGAGAGGGGCAGATCTGCAGCCCTGCATGCCCAGCAGGGCAGGGGCTGCAGCCCTGCATGCCCAGGAGAAGGGCAGATCTGCAGCCCTGCATGCCCAGGAGAAGGGCAGGGTCTGCGTGCCCAGGAGAAGGGCAGGGCTGCAGCCCTGCATGCCCAGGAGAGGGGCAGATCTGCAGCCCTGCGTGCCCAGGAGAAGGGCAGATCTGCAGCCCTGCATGCCCAGGAGAAGGGCAGGGTCTTCCCCATGGGGAGAGCTGTCCATGGAGCCAGCGGACTCGACAAGGAGTCCCCTCTGGATGGTGTCTGCCCCAGGAAATTGTTGTCCAGAGGCAAGGAAGGACTAAATGTGGGGAGACTCTTACCTGCTCTGCTCCAAAACAGCTGGGAGGAAGAGAGGAGAGGAGGCAGAGCAAGGAAACAGCCTCATGTAAAGGTGGCAGAACAGATTTGTGAACATTTTGCCCTGGAAGTGCAGTTGGGAAGCAAAGGTGTCACTGCTGGGAGGTGTGTAGTGAACAGAGCGGAGCATCGCTGGTGAGGGGGCAGGAGCTGCTGCTGCCATCGCATTTTCCTGCCAGCGACAGGGCAGTGCTTTGGCAAAGCTGCTGCACCCAGTCCCACAGAGCATTTGGGGCAGAGAGGTCACTCCTGTGTACGTGCACAACGGTCACATCAGAGCAGCACATTTCTGTGTCATTTTACACTCCTGTTTCTGCCCAGCTTGCTTTTGTGACCCCTGCACTAGGTTAACGCTATATTTTAGTATTTCAGTGGTGTAAATAATAACAAGCATCAGCCAGATGAGGCCTGGATATAATCAATATGATCCTTTGAGCACTGGGAGGAAGGCAGCCATATGTCCAAGTAATTAGGGCCCACCAATTAGAGCAAAAATTAGGTACTTAATTCTTTCCTATTTTATACCTGCATTTTTATGGGTGATTTCATTCCAGGGCAATTTCTCCAGCTTCCTTGGTTCTGCAGTCCTGTCAAATGGCTTTGTGGCTGTCTAAGGCAGTAATTAAATTGCAGAGTCATCTTGCTAAGGCTTAAAAAAAGCTGGGTGAGAGATCTGGTTACTGGCCCTGGAGTTTCTCTTGTGTGGTTCCATACATCCAGTTAATTTATTGCCAGCACACAAAACCGCAAGTTTCCTCCTTGCTGCTGGTAACCTGAGCTCCAGTGCTGGATTCGCCCGTCCCTGACGGTCATGGCAAACATGTGATCACACTAATAGCTGATTATTAATCACTGCCAGTGGCTGTAATTATATCAGCTCTTAGGAAGCCAGCTAAAAGCACTGTGTGTCCATCCAGCACAGAGTGCAGGGCCCTGCGCCGTGGGGCACTTAATGGCTGCTGGAGACTTCATTTCCTTCTGTAGATCGATGCAGTTTAGAAAAACAACGGTGAGATTTGGCACCTTTCTGCTTCCACCCCAGCGTCCAGACCTGTTTGCTTTGCTCTGTGCCGTGGTGGGGCTCTCTGAGCCCTGCAGGGAGGGTTTGGGGTTAAAGCAGAGGTTGTGCTGTCCCCTCACAGCCACAACTGAGTGAGACCCTCTTCTCTAAGGGTCTGAAATCCATCTCTGGATTGTCCTGGTTTCCCCCCATATGTCACTTTTGGATGGCTTTTAAGATGGGGAGTGTTGTGTGGTTGCTGTATCCCTGCTGGGTGTGTCCACAGGGCTGGAAGGATCCCTTCCCACAGCAGCATCACACCTCACCAGCAAATACATCTCTTGGGAGACTGGTTAAACTGGGAAATGCAGAGTTTGGAGCGTGCACCAGGAGTCGGTCAGCACTTAGCCTGCTGCTCACAGGGCTCTCCTGGGGCAAAACTGTGTCAAGCAGTGTCCTGGGTGCACTGGGGTGGTCATTCTGCTTGGGACATCTTAAAGACCTCTGGGATTTGAAGGCAACTGGCAGGAGTTGCCTCTGTGTTTGTTGTGAGGGATGCGGTGACGGGCACGTGCTTTTGCTTGTGCAGGAATGACCAGAGCTTCCCTTTGCTCCTGTTGTGTCAGGTTTTGCCTAATGGATGTTAGTTTTTCCTTTCCTTTTCAGGTACCTTTGCTGAGAGGTGGCAGAGCAGCCTCAGGACACCACCATGATGGAGGATCACGCACCTGGCCAGGAAAAACACTTCTCATCAGGTGAGCACGTCCAGGAGGTGGTGGAGGACCTGCCTGGCCCACTGCTGGGCTAAGTAGGGACTGGGAGAGCAGCATGGTGGTGCGAGGGCTCCTTGGGGACAGCCTCTGTTCGTGTGGAAGGACACTCTGGGTCAGCTGGCTGCAGCCAGGGCGCCATGGGGAGCCCACAAGATGCTCCAGCATTCACAGTCACAGGGAAATGCTGCTCGTGGATCTCACTGTCCAGCACGAGCAGAATCCTGGCGTCCAGACCAGGGGCGATCCCACTGCTGCAGCTTCGCAAGTGTGTGTTTGTGTTCACTCCTCACTTCAGTTTGCTATGAAAACACAGCACTGTTTTTATTTGGGGTCACAGCTCAGGGGTGCTGCTTGCTGCCTGCTTTCCCCACCTGCACAGGGACCTGGGGACAGCTGAACAGAGAGCTCTGGGAGTGGGGGCCATGCTTGAGTCTTCCTCACCATATTTCAGACCTGCATTTCTCCAGAAGCTTTTCCTTTCTCATTCCACCATGCTCCACAACTGAGCTTGGAAACCCATGCAGCGCCAGCAAACCTGGTGGGACTCACTCCTGGCTGTGCTTCATATAAACATCATCGTAATTTCCTTTTCTTGAGGTGCTTTGGACACCTGTTACACCAGCTAAATGGACGGCCTCTGTCCTGGAGGGGCTCCACAGCCTCCCTTCATCGCGGGCTCCGTAGCGCATCGCGGTCCGACAGCTCCTCTCAGCTTGCTTCACACATCACAGGGTCCCAGGGATTTCGCTTCTTCTTTTCCAAATCAGCTTTTCCAGCTCTCATTATTTGATTTGCCCGCAGCCTTGCTGAGAGGAGACTTGTGCCTCTTGCCCTGCTCTTCCAGAAGACTTTTGCCACTGTTTCTTGGCACAGAATGTTGTCCTGCACCAGCCCTGTTACAAACATGGGCTGGTTTGCAGTCCTGGGAGTGCTCAGCCTGCTCTGGGAGGGAGAGGACAACAGTGACTCAGAGACTGCACATCTTTCCTCCTTTCGTTGCTGAGATCTCCTTGCCTGCTTGTGCCGTGCTTTGCTGTTTCTGCCTGCCCAGTTCACTGGGCTTTTCTTTTGCTGATGGGTTTCCTTTTGTTCCTTTTGGTGGTGACACTGGTGCTTTTGGTTGGCTTTTTCACGCTTTGCTTGCTTTTAGTTCGGGTGGTTTTTACTCCCCAGCCGCAGCTTCTTGCTGCTGTGGATCTGGGCAATCAGAGTTGGTAACCCCCAGGCCCCAGTTCATAGCCCAGGACTTGTTGTAAGTATTTGACTGTTTTCCAGGCTATCCCCTTCAGATACCAGTCGATGATGGATCGGATGAGCCTGTTTCTGAAACATCTGACGCTAAGAGCACCCCAACTACGGAAGGTGGGAGCTCTTTGACTTTCTGCTTTGGGACCATGATGGATGGGGTCGTGGTAAACCTCACCGCAGACTCCCTGTGCCGTGTCCTGGCGGGGTTTCTCAGGAGGAGAAACCTCTTTGTTAGTCTCATCACCAGTGGTGTTTGCTGTGCTGCAGAGTGAGGTGCAGAGTGGGCTGGAAAGCAAGAACGGTGAATTGTTCATTGCACCTCAGGAAGTTGCTTGTGGTTTGTTTCCTGCAAACTTGACAGGGGCAGTGCAAGGTCCTGGCGGTGCAGCCTGCGCTGTGTGACACAGCTTTGTGTCACTGTGCTCCCCAAGTCCTGAGCGCCTTGTGGGTAGAGAGACTCTAATTCCGGACTGGTCTAGAGACTTGTTCACTATTGTAACTACCTTCACGTTTTGCGTTGCTCTGGCTGCTTTGATCCCAAGAATCTGCCTTTGGAGATTTGAGGTAGAGGCTTTAACTTGCAGAATTGCTCTGAAAGGAAGGAAGGGTGGGCAGAGATGCTGAGCAGCCCCAGCCCTGTCCCACTGGAGGTGTGGGCTGAGTGGTTGTTGGGAAGGTGCCTCAAGGAATCAGGACATAAAACCTGTCTGGTGCAGGAGGGGATATTATCCTGCTTTCCAGTTGGATTGGGACTGTCAGCGTGAGCAGACACCCCTCTGGCAGGTGGAGCCAGGGGTCTCTCTGTCCCAGAGCACCAGGCTGTCACCCTGGGGTGTTTTGTGCAGGTCCCGTGGGAGCTGTTCTGTCCTGCTCCAGACCAGCCGTGTCTCCACGCAGGATTGCTGTGCCTGTGCATCAGGCACCAGGGGCTGCTTTTAGTGGTGGATTTTTGGACAAAAGGCAAAGCCTTCAGAAGCGTAGGGAGCTCGTTGTGGCACGTTGTGTGGCAGGGGGGCAGCTGATGGTGTCCCTGTGGTCCTTGTTGTGTCATGCTCAGTTGTTCCCTCCACCAGCTCCACTGGCTCAAGGGAGGGAGCCGAGTGCTTCTCTGAGCAGAAGGTTCTTCAGGCACATCCTGGCCTCCAGAGGGCTTTGCCTCTCAGCAGCTCTGTGAAAGCTGTGTTGTTTTTCAGATGCCACAGCACCTTTAGTGGAGGAAGGAGACCACGAGGATCAGGGTGGTGTGGAACAGCACGGGGAGATCCCGGAAGGAACCACAGGTGAGGGACACCAAGGTGCAGCTTCATCTCTTGCTGCAGACAGAGCAGAGAGCTGGACTGGTCGGTGCTGTGAGACAGCACCACAGAGCCTCTCACAGGGACATTGCTCCCCATGCTGCTTCCTTCTTCTCCAAAGAATTCCTCACTTGGAGTTGTCCTCTTGCCTTCCCCATCCTGGGGGAAACTCGCAGTCTTTTCTTCTCTCTTTCTCTGCTCCACATCGGACAATCCTTCTTTCTGGTGTCTCCGTGGTGGCTTTGGCTCCCACCTCCAGGCTCCCACCTGCAGGTCTGGCTCGTTCCTGCCCTCACAGCCCCTCGGTGCCTGTCCTGCAGCCCTCGGGCTCTGCCCAGCCCTCGCCGTGTCTTTGGAGTGGCAGGTGAAAACCAGGCCACTGCAGCAGTGCTTTTAAGGGTAATGCAGAGGAAGTGAAGTGGCTAATTCAGCCTGAATGCCCCGTGGGCAATGCCTGCACCTGGGCCTGCTTTTCCAGGGGAGGACGGGGCCTGTCAGAGGCAGAGCAGGGAGTGACTGTGGCAGTGCTGTGTGTGAGAGAGCAGCGTCTGGGGGGGCAGGTCTGTGTGCGGAAAACGAGGACGTGTCCCCTGTGCCGTAGCCAGTGGCTTTCCCTGGAAGCATCAGGCAGGACCTGCGAAAGGCAGCAGGTAGAAAAGGGCTTCTGCCAGTGCCAGACATTGAAACAAACTCACAGCAGTGAAATTTCCGTGCTGCGTTCAGTCCCGGAGCTGCTGGTGGAGTCCTGCACTGAAACATGGAGGCTCTGGTGCAAGATCTGACTGTCCCAGGGAGCCAGTGTGTCCTGAACTGCTTGGAAAAAAATGGAGAACACAGAAGTAGTCCTAGTTTCACTGGAGAGCTGTGGCATACAAATATAGTTGTTGTTTAAGGTAGTTTGAAAGTAGTCCTAGAATAAGCTGGTGGAGACAAGCCATCATCACTGTGAAGAAAACCTTGCTCCTCTGAGGTACCAGTAGTCCTGAAGTTCAGGATTTCTCTAGATTTATATCAGGCTTGGAATTACTGGTCTCACACAGCCTTGGCAGGGTTCACAGGTTGGTCACAGACACCAAGGTGAGCTCAGGTAAGAGACATTCATGGTGCTGCTGGCCATGTAAAGGCCAGGTGGGGCTAGAAGAGGGATATAAATCCACAAGTTTCCTTGCTCCTTAACAGCCTGTTTTCTGTCTGGAAGAGCTTGTACTAACCTGCCATTTGGGATGTGGAAGTTGGTGAAACACTCCTCTGGTCTGTACAGCACAGGCTGAACAGATCTACCCAGGTCCATCATCCGTGTGGGCAGATCTCCTTTCTGATGCTGCCCTGCTCGTGGCATGGCAGAGGCCCTGCCCATTCTGCTGGGCAGCCTCAGCAGGGAGGTAAATTCAGTCTCCAGGCACATGCTTAAACTTAACTCTTATTTTGATCATGTTTTTCCCTGTTTCTTTCCCCAACCTGGAGCAGCTGAAGAGGCGGGCGTAGGAGCCACTCCCAACCTGGAGGACCACGCTGCAGGAGATGCCACCCAAGGTGGGTGAAACCTCTGTCTCTGGGACCAGTTGTTGCTGCCCACGTGTGCAACTGCTTGGTGGTGGCTTGGGAGTGTTGTTCTGGGAGGAAACGCTCTGCCCTGCACAGCAGCTGTGCAGTTCTCCCTGCTCCTGGCAGAGGAGGGCCGTACACACTTGGAATGTTCCAACATACTCATTTCAGCGAGCTGCAGCTTCTCATACACCAGATTTCCCTCTCAGATGGCCAAAGTCATGGTGCTTGTTTGTCCAGCTGCAAAACCAGGGTGTTCTCCCGGCTGGAAAAGCTGATGGAGAGAGCTGGGATGTGCAGTAGCTAGAGGCAGTGCAGGCCCTGCGTGTCACACATGAAACCCACAAATGGTTTCATTACTGTGTCTTTCTAATGTAAAACAGGACTCAAACCTACTTACTCATGCCCTGCTTCAACATTAAGGGATTTTTCTCCTCATCCCAGTCTTGGGGAATGTGAGTGACAAAGCCAGACACAGTGGGCAGCCAGTGTTCTCGCAGCATGAATTCTGTGTCTGCTTAGGGGCTGAAAATTATCCAGGGACCATTTGGCTACCTGGAAAGCTTCTCCTGACTCTGCTCAGTTCAGGCTTGATGGAAGATTGGTTTTCCCAAAGCCCCCACAGTGCTGGCTTAATTCCATGGGGCAGACTTAGGGGTTGAGGCTCCCCGTGATGTTTCTGTCCTGCCTGCACTGTACACCACAGCACTAATTCAGTGTGCTGCTTCAAATCTTAGTGAAAAGCCATTTTGTGAAGCAGTTTCCTGTGTAGAAAACATAACAAATCCCTCCAGTTGAGCAGTGTCTTTCCTCATCATGGCTCCATTAGTGCATTTAGACATCCATGTCTTTTACAGAAGTAAATAGGTTTTGCCTTCTCAGCTCAGGGCAGAATTCAGGTTGTTGTTGCTTTCCACACGCAGATGAGCACAATTCTGTGCACTCTACTCCCCGCAATTAGAATAAAATCTTTACTTGCCTGGCCAGTGGTTTTTGGACTGTCAGCTCTTCTATATAGAAATAGTGGCACCACTATAAAAAAGAAATCAGGATTGTTAGTGGGGGGGGTTGAAGTTCTCTCTTCTCTCTGCCCTGGTTTTACTGCTGTTTCTCACCAGGTTTTTACTAAGCCCTTTCTGCCTTGTCCTGGGCTATTTCTGCTGTCACATATGAGGTCTTTGTGTGGTTGTTTCACTTAACTGTGATACTCTCTTAAAATGAGGAGGACACTGATGAAAGACCAAGTCGGTCTTGACTTCATCTTTTCTTGTTTTAGTCTTGTTTGTTAATCTGCCAGAGCCACAGTTGTGATCTCAGGGCTCTGCTTTAGGCTCTTGACCAGATCAGTGCTCAAAGAGACCCAAGAGTCCTTGAAGGTGAACCAGTTCATAATACAATTCTTACATTCTTACTGGGCTGGTTGACTCTAAAGCGATGTACCCATGTCCAGGTGAATTCTCCATTGCTCAGGGCATCTTTCCTTCAGCTGAAGGGATTTCCAGCAGAAAAGCTCCAGCTCAAGTAGATCTGGCTTCATGCAGTGGTTGTTGGCTGGAATTGTAAAGGTCTGTGTCATGCACAGAACTGCGACAGAACAGAATCCCCTCTTTTACACACGCACGCCAAAAAAGACAAGAGAAAGGGACATATCTTTGTGGCCTCAGGTTCTGGGGTTCAAGTGTCACTGAGCCCAAGTGGTGGCAGAGCAGCAGCACTGGAGCTCCGAGGAGCCTCAGTGGGTGCACGGTCCCACATTGCCGTGGCCCTGTGGCTACAGCCACGTTCTTCCCCACAGTCCTTGCCCTGCTCTGGCATGGCCCAGGAGTGCTCTTCCCAGCCCCCTGGGCAGTAGGAATGATCAAAGAGCAAAGCACAGGTGCTGCGAGCTCTGGAGCCAGTGCCGTGTGTGCCTGAACATCTCCTGGGAGGAGGGAGGGCCGGCAGGGCTTCTGTGAGGTCAGGGAGGAGGACAGGGCTCTGGCCCTTGCTCAGGCCCCTGAGGCAAGAAGAGGTGGGCACTGACCAGCAAACTGATAGTCCAGTGGTGGTGTTAGGGAAAATGGGAATGTTCTTGGCTTCTGGAAACCTCTACAGCTAAACCAGCTGGTGGAGTGCAGGGTGAACCCGGCCACCTCTGAGGCAGGCAGGAATCTGGGCTCCCACGTGCTGTGGCTGTCACTGTTCCTGATTCCCGTGGGGATCAGAGTTTCTTTAAAGGCGAAAGCCACTGTAGGAGTGAGTTGTCGGTTCAGTGGGGCGGGGTGGGACTTGCTCTTATCTCTCCACTGCCAGTCAAATCCTGAATCTCTCGTGTTATGTGATGTTTGACATGCCTGTGCTAATTTCTTGCCCATGCTTCACACCCCACATCTTCAACTCCAGGCGAGCCGAGCTGTCCAAAGCTCCAGCCTGGCCCTCAGGAGCATGTGGGAGAGGCAGCAAAAAGTGCCAGCCAGCCCCCAGAGCAGGGGCTGGGGCCTCAGCAGCCGCCCCTGTCCTACGAAGCGAAGGCTCCGGCAGCAGCTCCCACCAGAATCGAGGTCACCATCCCAATCCCCCTGGACATGTACCAAGGCTCCGGAGCGGCCGCGGGCAGCAGTGAGTTGTGGGATCAGGGAGGCAGAGAAGGCGTCGGTGTGGAGCCAGAGCTGGCCCGTGGTGTGACAGAGGGTCTGGCAGGAGCAGGTGCCACAGGTGACCGTAGAGAGGGACCATCTCCTTTGTGTGCCAGAGCCCCGTCAAAAGAAGATTCCAGCGGACGTGGGAGAGATGAGGACCGGGATGTGGATGAAACCTCTGCACAGGGTTTGCCTTCCCTTGTGGATCAGCGTGCTCCTCTGGGACCTGAAAAGGACTCGTGTCCAGCAGCTGCCCAGGAGACTTGTGAAGAGTATGATGGAGAAAGGTCCAAAGGTGTCCTCAGAGACACCCCAGGAGAGGCACCTCTGGCTGAAGCTGCATCACATGAAGCAGGAGAGGACCAAGAGGAGAAGCAAGAGCTGCTGGGGGGAGAAGGAGGTCCAGACGTCACCCCGTCAGAGCTCTCTGGAAGTGTCTCCCAAAAAGAGGCTGAGCCCAAGGAGGGAGGAGATCCTGGGCCCGTGCTAGAAACAGCCAAACTCCCTGCTGAGGTCGAAGATGACGTGAAGGACAGAGATGCTCCTTTGGATGCAGGGGGCCGCCAAACGCCCAGGAGGAAGCCCGGGGGCCTGGCTGCAGACAAGGCCAGTCGTGTCCCTCAGCTCAAAGGTGTGTGCTCCAGCTGCTGCCCTGGGCTCGCCTGGCTGCTGACGGGGCTGCCTGATCCAGCCCCGCAGCTTGCGGCCGCCTCGACTCCTGCTGCTTGGAGATGGCCTGGACCTGTGCTGAGACAGATCTGCAGCGCTGCTGCTCCCTCCCTGCCCCCCCTCTTTGTTTAATCCTGGATTGGGGTTACCAGACCCTTGCGCTGCGGTTCTGCGTCCCTTGCATGGTGCTGGCGTGTCCCTAATCGTGCTTTTTTTTCACCTGTTTTTGCTTTGATTTCCTTGGATCTGTTGGGTGGGCACCTTACCTCCCACCTGGCGCCTTCCCAGAGGAGACGAGGACCGGCTGGACGTGGCTCTGGCATGGTGGAGTGGGGCTCCCCTGGCGTGTGCAGCTTGTGCCGGCAGGACACGTGCCATCTGGTTTGCATGTCTGATCCAATAGCTCCTGGAATTGGCTTTCCTGAAGAGGAGGGAGGAGGAAAAAGGCAGGGATGGCAGGTCGAACCATGGAAAAGCCCCCACGTTGATCCTGTCTCTTATACTTTCCCCTTAAATATCCACTGCTGGAGGCTCAGTTGGCAGCCAGCAGGACCTTTTCTCACTGCCAGGCATGTCCATTGCTCTCCCATTGCATCCTGCTGCAATCCCAGCTCTGGCTGGGCTGTTCCTGGGTGTCCCAGCACAGGGCTGGCTTTGGGGGCTCAGCAGAAGCTGCCTGCCTGTCCGGAGGCATCTGAACAGCGTGTGGGGCTGGGCTGGGCTGGGCTGGGAGGGCAGCCTGGGGTAAAGGTTTGAGTTCGCCACTGAATGCACACTCAGAGCATCCCTTAGACCTTTCCTTTCTCTTTTCCACCTCTCCTGGGTTCAGGAATGTCGCAGGGGCCCAGCTGAGTGGCCGAAGGCAGGTGGTGCTGTGAGCTGTGATAACAAGCCAGGGCAGCAGGACACGTGCTGGTGTCTCACCGTGTTGTACCTCAGCTCTGGGTCTCCAGGGCGCGTCCTGGGGGAAGCTCTGCCTTTTCCCCCAGATCCACATTCCAAAGGCTGGCTCGGCTGCTCCATTAGCCTGGGAATGCTGCTGGGTTTGCGGCTCTTTGCTGCGCGGGGCTCACAAAGAAATTGTTGATGGAGCTTTTTCCACTGGAGCTGAAGCTCATAACATATTTCTGGTTGTTCCCTCTGGGATCAGCAGCGGGAAGCTTTGCTCATGTGCTGCAGGGCACCGGCATGGCTTGCACTGGAGCCTGGAACCACAGCGGGGTGGGGATGCGCTGCCCAGAGCCAGCCAGCTTCTAAATCAGTAGGAGAAGTTTAATTATTTAATGGTCTTTCCCTTCAAAGACAGAGATACTTGGTGGCTGTTTGGCTCCAGCCTTGCTCCAGTGTGCAGTTGAACTGAATTTGGGAGGGGTGGTGCATCCAGCAGCTCTGGGATGGGTCAGTGCTGGATTAACAGGAAAGGGCTGATCCCCCAGGACAAGTTTCCCAACACTGGGGAGAATGATCAGCAGCTTCTCCTCCCAATTAGCTGATGATGGGGGGAAAGGGCTTTGTTATGAGTGCCTTGTAGTACAAACTTTATCTCCTCCCCATTTCTGATCTCCTCATTAGACTGACCCAGGTGGAAGGGGCACCGTGCTGGGAGGCAGAGAGCAGCCTGTCAGGAGAGATGGGAATTAACAGCAGCCAGGGATAAAAGTGCTCTGCAACGCCAGCTGAACAACCCTTGAATGAGATCACAGTGCTGCTGGACTGGGGCTTCCTCCAGTTGGAGTCTCTATTTGTACAATTGTTAGAACAAGTGGGTGTTTCAGACTCGTGTGGAGGGTTGAAGGGAACTTTCTGTCCTGAACTAGATGGATCCTGCAGGAACTGGGTGGGAATCTGGGTGAAATGCTCTCGCAAAAACCTCGTTGGTGTGTCTGGTCTCCAGTGCTGACTAACACAGCATCATCTGCTAACACAGAAGGAACGTGTCTGTGGAGTGGTGAAGGATTTCTGCAGGAAATGTGCCTGTGTCACCCTTCTCAGAGCAGTATTGAGTTCAAGGGAGAGCAGGGACAGGGAACACCTCCCCAGCAGTGTGTTGTCATCTCTGCAGTTTATGACCAGTCCCAAGAGGTGTAAACTGTGTGTTTCCATCTGTCAGGTCGTGTTGACAAGGAAGGAACCGAAGCTGATGAAAAGAAGCCCAAGGTAAGCTAAAAAACCAAACCAGGGGTGGCACCTTGTCCACGTTCCTGGCTCCTCTCCTGCCCTGCTGTTGTGCCTCTTAGGAAACCTTCCCATTATGTTCCATTTTTCCATTTGTTTTCAAGAGTGTTTTTATTTTTTATTCCCTCCCCTGGGTTTGGATGGTGCAATCCATGGGTTCTTTGAGGGTGAGGAAATGGTCCAAATCTAAATCAAGCGCGTGGCTCATGGGGTTGGGTGGGAGGTTGGAGAAATCATTTTCTCAGCCCAGGACTGAAGAGCAGCAGCTGACCTTGGGGAAGACTCAAAACTGCACTGGGGACAAGCATAACTGTGAAAAGAGCAAAACATGTAATTAAAACATTAAATTAAATAATCTAGGCCTTGCAGTTCATAGAATATCCTGATTTGGAAGGGATCCACAAGAACCAACAAATCCAGCTCTTGGCTTGCACTGGGCAACCCCCCAAAAAGATACTGTGTTGTGTTCTGGGTCAGGAACAGAGTTTAATAATGGGTAAATTCCAGAAATTAAACAGTATCTGTCACAGTCGTAATTTGGAGGAGGTTTAGCTCAGCTGGCCATTAGCCTGGTTAGTGGCTGAGTGGGCTAATGGACAGCTGAGGGGAAATTCAGTGTGTGAAGAGTAAAGATGAGGAATGGAGTTGCTTTCTAATACTGAAATTGGTTATTTCTCTACTTAAAGCCCTGGCAGTCCCTACCCCACACCCAGCTCTGTATTGCACCTTCCAATCCTAATTAATGTCGCTGATCCCGTTTTATTTCCCTCCCATGCTGATTTTCTTTTGTTTTTGTTCCCATTTTATTTTGTTTCCACGTCCAAGACATGCTCACCTTGCCCTGCCAAACCCCCCGGCTCCATGCCCCCCCTCCGGCACGCAGCCCCTCCGAAAGCACCCTCCAGCCCTGCCTCTGCCTCCAAAGCAGCCCCCCCTGCCCGCGCGGGAAGGCAGGAAACAAAGGCCAAGGTAAGGGAGAGAGCCAGGGCAGGACCTGGAGGCACTCCTGGCACTCCCGGCTGGTGCTGCTGGGCAGGGTCCTTTGAGGGAAGGCTTGGAGAGCCCTTCCCCAGCTCTGTCCGTGTGTCACACACGCGTTTGGGCTCGGCCAGGGCTGCAGGTGCTGCACGGGGAGCAGGGGGTGCAGCACATCCATGGCTAATCCTGCAGGGGGAACAGAACCTCGCGGCTTCTCCCCATTGTGGCGCTCAGTGACACAACCACAGCCACGGTGAGGGGAAGCACAGGGAGCGCAGGTCACACGGCACCATAGAATCCTGGAATGGTTTGGGTTGGAAACGACCTTAAATCTCATCCAGTGCCATCCCTGCTGTGGCAGGGACACCTCGCACTGTCCCAGGCTGCTGCCAGCCCTGTCCAGCCTGGCCTTGGGCACTGCCAGGGATCCAGGGGCAGCCCCAGCTGCTCGGGGCACCCCGTGCCAGTCACAGGTGCTGGGATTCATTTGTCTCCTGTACAAAACTTCAGCAGAGCAGGGGAAACAGAACGATGAACGTAGAGAACAGAGGTGTGGCTATACCAGGTGTGAGGGGATGGTGTCGCTGAAGCCAAGGGCTCACCTGGGAAAGGTCAGGGCCGCTCCTCCAGCGCAGGAGGGGCTGTGCCCTGGCTGTGGGCATGGGACGCCAGGTGTGAACAGGCTCGTTCCAGGTGTGGGGAGTCCCGGGGAGCGGCGGGAGGGTCTCAGGTGCCCTGATGCCGAGGGGGGACAGCCCGTCCCTGACGTCCCTGCTGTGTCCCCAGGGCCCCGAGGCGAGGGGTGCCTCCAAGACGGGCGCGGCGCGCGCGGGGCAGGCGCAGAGGAACTCCAGCAACGCCACCCGCATCCCGGCCAAGACCCCCACGGCCCCCAAGACCCCTCCCAGCTCCGGTAGGTGACGGTGGGAGCCCTGTGCTGGTGACTGGGTGGTGCTGCCGGGAGCTTCCAGGGGTTAATGACCCGACTCAGCCTCTCCTGGGACTCGTGCAGAGCCAGGGATGTTCCCGCCTGTCCAAAGCTGCTCGGTGCCCTGTGGTCATGCAGTCTCCAGTGTGTAGGAGAGGCCACTTGCTTGATCCTGTGGGATTTCCTCAAATTTGGAGGATTTAGGCAGCTCCATTTTTTTAATCCATCTGCTCGTCTTCTCTCTGATGGTATTTCACAAAGACCAGGGGCAAGAGGATCAATTCTTCGATTACAGGAATGGAGATTAGCCCATTATGCTCAGAGAAGAAAACCCCAGAAAGCATCAGGCATTGTGAATTTCCATTAAAATGGTGCATTTCACTGGATATATACATATATTTCATACTTAACCAGAGCTGCATAAAACCTTAAATCAATTAATTTTCCAGCTTTATTATGTTTAAGCATCTTTCTCATTCACTAAACAGGCAGAAAGGAGCAGAAAAAACCACCTCCTGCAGCAGCAAAGACTGAGAAAGGTGATGTTTAAGGGTCTTCTTTTCTTCTTTCATTTCCTTTTCAAACTGGGGACAGTGCTAAGCTGCTCAGCGATCAGCCTTAGTTAATTACAGAAAATAATTTTGTGAAAGTGCTTCCAAATTTCTAATAGAAAAGTGGTTCTCAGTGTCTTTTGCCTGTAATTCGTCACGCCACGCTCGGGTGGGGAGCCTTACTGATGATCCAGGCAGTGGAGACCATCTTCCATCTGGGATATTAGGAAATTGCCTTTGAATCACAGTTTTTCCTTCAAAATGGAGTAGAAGAAAGTGCAGCCACCACCGTCCCCCTGCGCTGGGCTGTTGGGTGGGCTCCGGGACGAGGCAGAGCGGCCCCCACGGGCAGCAGGGAGCGGGGAGGGCGCTGACCCGGGCTGTCCTGTGTGCAAACTGCAGGTGAGCAGCCCAAGTCTGGAGACAGAAGCGGTTACAGCAGTCCCGGCTCCCCCGGGACTCCAGGCAGCCGTTCCCGCACCCCCTCTCTGCCCACCCCACCAGCCAGGGAGCCCAAGAAGGTGGCAGTGGTCCGCACCCCGCCGAAATCGCCCGCCTCTGCCAAGACCCGCGCCCCGCCGTCGGCCGCGCCCATGCCCGACCTGAAGAACGTCAAGTCCAAAATCGGCTCCACTGATAACCTGAAGCACCAGCCTGGAGGTGGCAAGGTAAACGCAGCCTCTGCTTCCAGGGGCCTGTCTGTGGGGGCAGCGGGGGCTGGACACCCCCTCTGGGATGGGGGAAGCTCCCTGGAGCAGCAGCAGCCTGGCGGTGAGCGGTGCGCAGGGCTCAGCCTGGCTCCGGTTTGCCCGGCGGGTTTTGGGTTGGGTGCTTGGCCTGGGGTTCCTTGCCTGGCTTAGTGCAGCTCAGCTGTGCCATGGAGAGCTCGGTGGGGGTCTCGGGGAGTGGCGCCGGGGGCAGTGACATTCCCTGGTGGTGTCCAGGTGGGGACAGCAGGTTCTGAGCTGCAGCTCCGAGAAGTGGTGGGATCAGGGCTGTCCCTGAATCCCACACTGTGCCTGGAGCAATCCTTCCAGCACTGCAGGAGAGGCCAGGAAGGTCTGATTCCTCCTGAGGGTCTCGGGCTCGGCCCCTGGCGTGTTTTGCCAGACATTGGGATTTTGGATCCAGCTCTGATGGCAAGGTTTTGGGTTGTGTTGTGCCATCAGGTGCTGTCTGGCTACATAGTGCAGGGTGGCACAGCCAGAACTGGTGGCACTTCGGTCCTTTCAAACAATTCGCACTCCCAGAAAAGTTGTTTCATGGGCAGCAAAGTGACCTCTGGGCTCCAAGTGCTTGGGAGTGAGGGTCCTGGGTTAAATTCTGCAAGCCTGGCAAAGGACACTGCCTGTGCTGGGGTGACACTGCCTGTCCTGGGGTGGCATTGCCTGGCTCCAGACCTTGCAGAGCCATAACAAACGTTCCCTGCGTGCTGTGCATGACATTTGTGTGAGCAGGTACCTCGGTGGCTCTGAATGTTCCCCTTTGGCATGGAGGGAGGCTTTGAGCTGGCTCCTCTGCATCCTGTGAAACGGCAGCCTGCTTTTCCACAGCCTTTCCAGGCATTTTCCACCGTGGCTGGCAAATTTCTGGCTTTGTGCCATGATCCAGGGGGGCTCTGGAGCCTGGGCAGGGCTCTTGGTCATGAGACAGCAGCACATGAGCACAGTGTCCTTTCTGGGGGGGCTCAGCCCTCCTGCCCACTTAGCACAAGACTTAGGTTTTTCTTCCCACCCCCACAAGCCCTGTTCTCCAGGGATTTTAGAAGGAACCCTTGTTTACTGGAAAATAGTTAAATTATTTGCTTGTTCTTTTTTAATCCAGCTTTTTCAAGTTGTTTTTTTCCTTCTCTGCTTCTCTGTTTGTTGTTGTTGCTGAAGGAGTAAGAACAGCTGAATTTGGGACAATCCCTTGCTCTTTGCAGGGGAGAACGGCTGGATGCTCTGTTGGGGGTTCTGCTCTCAGCAGAATGGTTGCAGCTGGAGCAGAAGGGGCTGATCCCAGACATTTGATTCTAGGCTGGTCAGAAGTGGGTCTGGAGCCTGTTCTCTGTGCTGATTGCAGAGCCCCAGCCTGGGCAAGCAGAGGGACACGAGGCACACACGCCAGGAGCAGCCAGGCCACGTCTCTGCCAGTGTTCCTGCATGCTCTGAGCACTTCTCTTGTGGCTGGATCACTGAGGGTTGCTCTGGCAAAGCCTGGTCTGGCACAGCTGGGTCCTGATCTGTGGGATTAGTTGATGTGAACTTGGAAAATCCTGCTGGAGGCACACGCCAGCCGTGGTGCTTCTCATGCTGGAGAGGCAGGGCACGGCAGGGAGCTCTCCTGGCAGGAGCAGGCTGGCGTTGGAATGCTGGGATGGAGGCGAGGTGCCTGCTCAGCCCTGGGGACGGTGCCACCAAGAGCGTCTGTGCCCAGGGATGTGACGCTGCTGGGGGCTCTCGTGGTGCCGCTCACAGGCTCAGACCTGTGCGTTGTTACCTGCAGCTACACCTGTGGGGTTGCAAAGCCACTCCGGGGTGTGTGGGGAAGGAGCAGGGATGTCTTCACCCTCGGGTTGTGTGGGAGAGCTGCTCGGATGCCTGAGGTGGCTCCAGCACAGCTCCCTCCACCACTCGTGGGGAAAACAAGCCCTGAGTGGCACCAGCTTCATGAGCACAGGAATCAGCGCTGGAGGGAAGGCTTTGGGGCTGGGGGTGTGGTTCGCTGTGCTTCCCCTGTGGCCCCAGCCCTTCCCAGCCTGGCTCCCACCCACCAGGGACTCATTAGGAATGTGCCACGGAACTGGGATGGGGCTGCATCCCTGGGATGGGGACTGGGGCTGCATCCCTGGGATGAGGCTGTGTCCCTGTCCTGGGGCTGCATCCCTGGGATGAGGCTGCATCCCTGGGATGGGGACTGGGGCTGCATCCCTGGCCTGGGGCTGCATCCCTGGCCTGGGGCTGCATCCCTGGGATGGGGACTGGGGCTGCATCCCTGGGATGAGGCTGCATCCCTGGCCTGGGGCTGCATCCCTGGGATGGGGACTGGGGCTGCATCCCTGGGATGGGGACTGGGACCGCATCCCTGTCCTGGGGCTGCATCCCTGGGATGGGGACTGGGGCTGCATCCCTGGCCTGGGGCTGCATCCCTGGGATGGGGACTGGGGCTGCATCCCTGGGATGAGGCTGTGTCCCTGTCCTGGGGCTGCATCCCTGGGATGGGGACTGGGGCTGCATCCCTGGCCTGGGGCTGCGTCCCTGGCAGCCTTGCCTTTCTCTTGGTAGCTGTGGAGGGCTTGTGAGCCCAGGGCAGAGCAGAGCATGGTGTCCTCTCCCTCTCCCAGTGCTGGACAGGCAGCTCCTGCTCCCCAGCCTGGCCAGGGGCAGCTGTTTGCCCAAGGCCAGGTGTGCCTGGCCCCGGAGGGGGCTGTGCAGCCCGGCACGGGAGCTGGAGCTGGGCAGGCATTTTTCTCTCAGCTCCTCCTTCCACTGCCTCTGCAGAAGCTGAGTCTCTGAGCAGTGGTGGAGCCTCTCAGCCCTGCCTTCCAGCAGGTTTTCTGCCCAGCCAGTTCCCTGTTTTGTTCAGTGGAAGGATCCAGGCTGAGCTGGGTTTCTGGCTGGTGTTTGTGGCCTGGGACCCAGGGCTGCATCACTACCCAGGCCTGTCCAGCCTTGAGCTATAACCTGCCCACCTCCATCTTCCCTTTCCAGCTCAGGAACAGACAAATCTGTGCAGCAAGCCAGAGATTCTCCTTTTTACTCCTGGCGCTGGAAGGCAGGTTCCTGGTTTTAGGGATGTAACACATGGTCAAGCTGCAGATGGTCATGTTGTTTCTCACGCTCTTTTCTGGCTACTAAAGGTGCAGATAATTAATAAGAAGCTGGACTTTAGCAGCGTTCAATCCAAGTGTGGCTCAAAGGATAATATCAAACACATCCCGGGCGGAGGCAGTGTGAGTACCTTCACACTTTCAATGCTCTATAATAGTTCTATTATAAGTGGCATGTTGTGTACACTAAACTGCCAATGCTATCTGCAGAGACCCTGCCATCAGATAGCTATTGGTGACGTGCAATGACTCTTTTCTGGCTACCAAAGGTGCAGATAATTAATAAGAAGCTGGACTTTAGCAGCGTTCAATCCAAGTGTGGCTCAAAGGATAATATCAAACACATCCCGGGCGGAGGCAGTGTGAGTACCTCCACACTTTGAATGCACTGTGATAATCCTGATTTTAGTGGCATGTTGTTACACTAATCACCAATGCTATCTGCAGCCACCCTGCTGTCACATAGCCATTGGGGACGTGCTGTCATTTAACCCCGTTAACCCAGAAATGAACCCTAACAAGTCCTGGACATGCCTGACATGGACAGAACTAACTGCCCCGTGTCCAAACCACGTCTGTAACAAAACATCCCAGTAACTCTAGGGTTTTGCACTGCCTGGAAGGCTGGAAGCCTCCCTGTCAGTGGGATGGGGCCTCTGGCACACGGTGATGCAGGAGATGGGCAGATTGATGAGCAGACCCAGTCCTCATTGCTCAGTGTGCTGCTAAATTGGACATGATCCTGCCCAACACGTGAACATGCCCATTCCCATCAGGCAAGTATGATCCATGCAAATATTAAGTTTCTCCTTGCTAACAAATGTGTCCAGCAGTGCCCATGGAGGCTGAGCCTGAAGTATTGTTAATTGATTTGAATGCTGGCATTTCCAGCTGTTCCCACAGAAATACCAGACTCAGCTTTCAGTTACTGTGCCAGAAACCTGGAGAAACTCCACAGAGCTTGGTGGATTTACAGCTGGAGACAGTTTGGGTCCAGGAAAGAGGCCGGGCCGAGGAAGGCACATCCCTGAGACCCCAGACAGTGTCACTGGGGTTTGTGGGTCCTGGTCTGAGATGTTCCCCGTGGATTTTCTTTGGGCTGTTTTTGATCTCTGTGGACGCCCTCCCTGAGAAACTGAGCCTTGCAGAAGGCTTGGCCGGTGAACACAGGGACACAGCTGGGTTTGCATCCTCTGGCTTAAATCTGGTGTCCCTCTGCAGTTACTTCATGGGCCAGAGGAGCTGCTGTGCAGAGCTCAGACCCCTGTGAAGCAGTTCCACGGTTGCTTCCAATTGCTTGCTCCAGGGTCCTGCACTGCCTGGGCTGCCCAGGGTGTGGTGGACCAGGAGTTAGTGTTGGCCACGAATCCTGCGTGCTGTGGCTGGTGAGGAGCTCGTCCCTTCCTCCACAGAGCTCACACCGTGGGTGTTTGCAGCTGCACTGAGTTAAAAATTTCCTGGATTTTCATCTGGGGGTTGTGATGCCTCCCCCAGGCCCTGCCAGAACTCTGCCACGAGCTCTGCCTGGCTGCAGCAGCTCTGGGAGCAAAGCCTGACGGGGCAGAGTGTGGCTGCACAGGCTGTCCTGGGGGCTCCCTTGGGACGGGGGGCAATGAGAGCCCCCAGGCGCCTTTGGGACTTAACCCCCCATGACAGCAGCACCCCCTGCCCAGCCATCGCTGCTTCCAGAGGGAATTGCCACTCCCTGGGCTTGGCACCTGGATTTTTAAGCCCGTGGATGCTCTGACCAGGGGATGCCTCAGGCAAAAGTTGGCCTCGGCACTGCTGGTGCTGAGGGGTGGGATCCCCAGGTCTCTGGCACTGGTTTCCCAGGCAAACAACTCTGTTCCCCTTTTCCATTCTTGCCAAAATGGGGAGGATCCTTCTCTGTTCCCCAGCAGGATGGGAAGGGATGACAGAGTCCTGTCTGTCAAAAAAGGGACTGGGAATGAGAGCAGGAAGTTCCAATTGCTGATTGCTTGTTCTGGAAATGGGGGGACTTTCAGTCCCAGGTCTCAGTGGTGCCTGAATTGCTGAGAGATGCTTCAGGGTCACAGCTGGGGTTAGAAAGGCACCAGCTGCCCTTTCTGGGTCTGTTTCCTACTTTCCAACCAAAGGCAGCTCCTCTCCTGCCCCGGTGCATTAAAGGTGTGACCTCTCCCAACGCTGTCTCCACGTCTGTGTCCATGGTGTGCTCCCAGACCCCGAGGGGTTGCTTTTCTCCTCTGTCTCCTGTCAAATGTGCCTTTTGGTCCGTGTGAGCGTCGGGGACAAGGCAGGCCAGCAGGGCTCTGTGCCTGGGGCTGGGCCCCTGTTCCTCCTTTGCCTGGCTCCATGGTGGGGTGGGTGAGGGCTGTGACAGTCACGGAGGGTGTTGTGAGAACTGAGCAGTGCAGGATGCACCTTCCCCCGGGGCTTTTGGGGCAGCCCCGGGTGCTCAGCTGCGGGGCAGAGGCTGCAGCGGATCCTTGGTGCTGGTCTGGGGCTGCTGGAGGAGTCAGCTCCTCTGCACAGCTCCCTTTGGTGCTGGCACATCCTTCTGGGCTTGGTGAGAGCATCACCTGCTGTGGTGCCTGGGGGAAACACGGAGAGCAGCAGATGCTCCCCGGGGAGTCCAGGCTGTCCCCAGGGCCAGAGCCGAGCTCGAGGTGTGGGTGATGCCCTTTGTCCTGCACAGCCCCACTAACTCCAGCAGCAGCTGCCCCATCCCGCTGTGAGTCCCAGACCAGGCTCAGGGGAACCTGTGGGGTTCTGGGGATGTTTTCTCCCCCCTTGTCCCTGCTCCTGCCGTAGCTGCCGTGTGTGTGCCTGGTGCCAGGGCCCTCCCTGGTGTGTAGCTGCTCCCCTGGCCCTGCAGCCCCCCTTGGTGTCCCTCTGTGTGTGTGTCCCGTGTCCCCGGTGTCGGTGCCACCGGCCCCAAGCGCTCTGGGGACGGGGGGGATCCGTGGAATTGCTGGAGCCCACCTTCAGAGACATCACGAGCAAGGCACATCAAAACAGAGCTTAAGTGTCACAAAATGCTGTTGTGGTTCAATATTTTATAATTGCCATTTTAATTTCTATGATGTAAACTCCAGATATTTACTTTGCTTTGGCTTTTTTTTTTTTTTTTTTAACCCTTATTTCTGTTACAGCATTTTTCAGAAATGCATATTTTGGTCACTCTTTTAAAAGTTCTGTGCACATTGATCATTTCTGTTCTTTCAGTTTTTGTGGACATAAGCTTTATGTTTTACACCAGAAAAGGTATTTATTTTTTACATTTTCTCTCTGGTATATCTCCTCCTTTTGGATGATGTGTATGCAAATCTTAATTAATTACCACTCCACTTTCTCTCTCACTCGAGCACTTTAAAATTGCCTCTACTCCCCCCTCTGTGGAGAGGTGATCTCGTGCATGCTGACATGTTAAGAGGCTACTGCACACGGGCATTAATGATCTCCCATTTCTGATGACAGTTTCTTTGGTGTCATTAATCCTCCTGGGGTTGGAGCTGTCCTTTCCCTCCAGTCCAGCTCAGGTGCCGCTGTGTGTTGTGCTCCCCCTCCCCACCTGCCTGTGCTGGCCACCAGCTCATCCCCTTCTCCTCTCTCCTGTGGACAGGTGCAAATCGTTTACAAGCCCGTCGACCTGAGCCATGTGACATCCAAATGTGGTTCCCTGGGCAACATCCATCACAAACCAGGTACCCCTCAGGCTGGGCTGGCCCCGGGGGCTCACGGGGGTGTGGAGAGGGGCAGAGGGCTGGGGAAGGGCCGGGGCTGAGGGGAGGCAGCGACTGGAGCAGCCCAGTGAGCCCTGGAGTGCTGGGTGCTGTTCCCAGCTCCTGTCCCACCTCTCACTCTTCTCTCCCAGGTGGTGGCCAGGTGGAGGTGAAATCTGAGAAACTGGACTTCAAAGATAAGGTGCAGTCGAAAATCGGGTCCCTAGATAACATCAGCCACGTCCCTGGAGGAGGCAATAAAAAGGTAAAGGGGCCCTGGGGATCTGCTGTGGGTGTGAGCGTGACGGGGTCTGGCCTTGCACACGGGGACGTGTGCTGAGCAGAGCTGTGGCACTGCTGCCAGCGTCTCTCTGTGCCCCTCCTGTGGCCACCTGAGTGCGTGCCAGTCAGTGACAGCCTCTCCTGTGCCTTCCTGCTCTTTCTGCTGCCTCTGAAGTGGTGTTTGTGTCTCGAACCCTTCCCACGATGCAGTGTCACCAGCAGCAAGCCCTGGGCTGTGTTGCTGCTGTGACACAGAGCTGGCAGCTGGGGAGCTGCAGAGGTGTTGGATCCCCAGTGAAAGTGGAGCATTAAAGGCTCAGCTAGATTTAGAACAGGTGACTTTGCAGCAAACTGGCCCTTCAGGAGGTGATTTCTCCTTCCTGACCGAGGGCTCTGTGAAGGGAGGGAGCCTTTGTGGGGATTGAAATGGAAAGACAAAAGGCACTCGGGTCAGGGGAGTACTGAACTTGGGCTGAGCTGTTCCCACCAAGGCTTTGATAGTGACTTCAGTGAGTCTTAGCCAAGTAAAACAGCCCCACAGCTGGGCTTCAAGGCCACCAAGTCCCCAGCAGGCAGGGGGGTGAGGGCATCAGGTGAGCACAGGGCTGAGACTCCAGCCTGGCGACACGCAGGGTTCAGCATCCCCGGGGAAAAGTGGTTTTTATCTGGCTTGCTTTTGCAGCACTTTTGTCTCAATGGGAGGGGAAGGTTCTGTTTCAGCTCCCGTATTTTGGCACTTTGTTCTTGGCCACGTGTTCTCTGTGCAGCTCCAGCTCTCACCTCCAGCTGGCCTCTGACTGTGGGACCGCTTGACTTCCTTACCCTTCTCTCTGGCGTGCATCAGCCTCCCCTGTGCTTCACTGAGCCCTTTGCTCAGGTTTTGTGGTTCCAGCGATGGCTCTGTCACATCCTGGCACATTCACTGGGCCATAGTTTGAAGAACTTGCCCTTTGCAGGGGACTTTCTCTGCGAGGCTGTGACCCAGCAGTGGCATCACCACCTCAGCCTTCCAGCCTGGTGTCTGCCCCTCCCCTGCCTAAACCCAGCCTGGAGGAGGAGGCAGCTCTGCTGCCCCTTTCCTGTGTCCCCAAGCCCCTCCTTGCCCTGTGACACACGCAGGTCCACATTTGGACTCCGTCCACGGCTCTTCAGGCTGAACTCTGGTTCCTGTGCCAGGTCTGCTGTGGGGAGCTGGGTGCTCCGTACTCTACCCAAGTCCCTGTGCTCTCCCTGGCTGTTCCTGGAGAGTTTTCCCCCCAGCTCCAAAGGCAGCCACTCTTCTTTCTATGAGTCAGTGAATGGCCCTGTTTTTCAGATCTTTTTCTCCCAAGTTTTCTATTTCTTCTCTATATTTTTTGTCTTTTTCCTTCTGGCTGACATTTCTTGGATCATGGTTTTTGTTGCTGATGCATTTTTTGCCCCCCACTGCCCTGGGCGGGTTTCTTCACCTGTAGAGAGAGAAAGGCAAGGAAGACAAGAGCTGGACCCCGAGCCCAGACCCCGCTGGGCTCCAGGCCCTGGTGCTGGAGCCACTCACCGGCACGGAGAGCCAGCCCCCGGCCTTGCACTCGCCTGGGGAGGGCACCTGTAAGTAGCAAAGCAGATCCAGTTCGCCGGGAGAGGGGTTTGGCTCCTGGGAGCAGCTCAGGGGCTGAGGGGAAGCTTCATGTGCCACGTCCCCCCAGAATCTCTGCCAGGGGAGTGGGAGCAGCCCAGGCTGTGCCCTCTGCGTTCTGGGATCCAGGACTTCACCTGGGGAGGATTTGGCACATGACGCTCAGGTGCTGCTGTCCCCTGTGGTGCCGGGGACGTGCCCGAGGACAGGGCACTGGTTCACTGCTCTGAGCTCTGCTCCCACCTCTCCGTGCCTGTGCCCAGTGGACACCTGCAGGTCCCCCGGCCGTGCCCCCCTGACCGCGCTCCTCTCCCTCACAGATTGAGACTCACAAGCTGACCTTCCGCGAGAACGCCAAAGCCAAGACCGACCACGGCGCCGAAATCGTCTACAAGTCCCCCACCATCTCTGGAGATGCCTCCCCGCGCCGCCTTAGCAACGTCTCCTCCACCGGCAGCATCAACCTGGTGGACTCCCCCCAGCTGGCCACGCTAGCCGACGAGGTGTCCGCCTCGCTGGCCAAGCAGGGCTTGTGATCGCGGCACGGCGGCCACCAGGAGAGAAGACAAGGAAAGGAAAGAAAAAAAGAAACAAAAATAATCTGGCCTTCTTCCTCTGTTCCTTTTACAGCTGCTTCCCCGTCCCTAACTGGTTAATGATTTAACCTGCTTTTACTGTTCATTCAGCTCTAGCTCCNTGGAAAGAAACCTTTTGTTTTTATTTCCGAAAGCCGAGATGTGTATGAAGATAACGGCCAGGTACCCCCTAACCCGCTCTCAGCTCCGGCAGCTGGAGTTCGGGCGACGCCGGGTGCCCGCTGCGAGGGGCCCCGGGCCGCCGTGCCCCTCTCCGTGGCTGTGCTGGAACCGCTGAGTGGATGAGTAGAGGCTTTTCCCCATTTCCTTTGGCAGCCCCTCGTGTCGTAGAATAGATTTGTCTGTATATGCTTGGACCGTGCCAGGGTGATTGTTTTCATAAACGAGCATGTGTTTAAAAAAATAAATGCTGTAAGTAGTTTTGAGCTGCCCCGCGCCGGCTCCGGCCGTGCCCAGCCCGGCACCGCATGTCTGCCGGGGCCGGGGCTGCCCCGGGGCTCGGCTGAGGGGCGCTCACCGCTCCGGGGCTGGGACTGGCTCCTGGATTGGGGTGCAGCTTGTGACATTTTCGGGTTGTTCTTTCTCTTTCCCTGCAAGGTCAGCTCAGCGATGGCGGAGGTGGCAGCTCCATGGCTCTGCTGTGCCGGTGGCAGCGGTGAGACCCCGGGAGGACGCGGGGGGGGCGGCAGCAGCTCCCCCAGCCCGGCTGCTCCCTGGCACTGAACCCCCTTTCCGGGCGCCCCCCGGGTGTGAGCTGGCAGCGTCTCACCCCTCACACAGCACTGACCGCCCCGGCACCACTCGGGGACAGGAGCCAGTCGAGCTCTTTGGCTGCTTTTGTTCCTGTGGCTCCCTGGGGAGCAGGAGGGGGTCCCGGGGCTGTCCCTGCCTGCCCCTTCCCTCTGCAACCAAAGAGGCCGAGGTGCCACCAGTGCAGCTCTGTGTGTCCTCCTGTCCCCCTGGAGGCCCCAGCCGAGCTCGGGGGGTACAGCGGGAGGGCAGAGGGGGCCCGGTGGGGCCGCAGCCCCTGCACCCCCAGGCTGGGCTGCAGGGAAAGCCGTGTTTTCCCAGCAAGGGCTGCAGTCCTGGTCTGACAGGGCTGGCCGGGCGTGAGGGCCCCTGCTTGTCCTTGGGGTGGTGGCTGGGTGCCACCGAGGCTGTCAGAGCAGCTGTTCCTGGGCAGAGCAGCGATTCCTCCCAGGACAGGACCTGCTCCCATCCTTGGGGAGCTGGGACCCCGCTGCTGCCCCCGTCCCGCTGCGGGGCTGGGCTGCCGCAGGCCTGGCTGTGGATGGAGATTGATTGGGGGGGTCCAACCCTCTCTGCAGCCCCAGGAGCTGCTTTATTGCTGGGGAGAGGCTGGTCCAGCACCACGTCCAGCTTGTCACTCGCTCCGTTCACTTGACTCCATGATTGTAAGACTCTGTGCTCCGTCCCTGACTCTGTAGCGCTGCAGGAGCCGCCGCAGCTTTTGTCCTTTGTAGAACGAGCAAGTTGGGAGAGCCCTCAAAGCATCACCTCCTTACCCCTTTTGGGCTGCAGGATGGGGTAGCTGAGCTCGCCCGTCCTGTGCCGCCCCTGTCCCCTCCGTGCAGCCCCTGAGGGACACCAGCACCCAGGGCTGGGATGTCCTTTGTGTGCACCGAGCTCCAGTGAGCAGCCCCTTCCTACTCCAAGTGTCCTCAGCCCTGGCTGCCGCCCCCCCGGGGGCTGTGGGGTGCCAGGACAGCCCTTTGCCTCCACCGTGTCACCCGCTGTCCCCTCCAGCAGCCTGAGCCACGTCCCCTGCCCCAACCCTGCGATCAGACCCAGGCCTGGGTCCCCGTCAGCAGCCGGACAACCTGACCCCGGCTTTTCCTTTACTCCACACACATCTTGGGTCTGAAAAGGGTTAAAACCGGCACTGATTTTAAAAAAACAAATCGTATTTCTGCACTCCAAAAGATTCTGCGTGTTAGCAAGGTCGGTGCCAGCCTGTGTGGTGTTGGCAGCCCCGTGCCCCGCGCTGCGCCGGGGAGGGGAGGGAAGGTTTGATCTCAGTGTATTCATTCTAGCTTAGCTTCTGTCTGTGGGTGTCCATAGTGTATCGTGTGTTTAACAACTGGTTTACACTGTTGCCGTAAAAGTGAATTTGGAAATAAAGTCATTACTACGATAATGGTAACTGGCGCGTCTTTTGCACGGGGGTCCATCCACAGATCCGCCCGGGGCAGCACCGAGGGGCAGGGACTGGTTTGCAGCTTGGACTTGTTAAGCTCCCACTCTTTTCCTGGGGCACGGAGGGGTGCGGGAGGGCTGCCCCTGCCTGGTGGAACCGGGAAGCACACAGCGGTCCCTGGGCGAGAACCAGCAGCACCCAGAAGTGTAAAATAACCCCCAGCCCCGGGGTTCTTCCTCTTGCTGACAGTAACTGCTGGAAAAAACCATCACACAGACAAAAAGAGGCCACTGAAACGCAGGGGGGAAGCAGTTGATCTGAGTGCTTTGAGGGCCCCTTCCCTGTCCCAGCCCAGCGCTTCACACTCATCAAATGGAATATTACATTTTAATTTTTTTTTTTAATCTTTTCTTCTTTTTTTTTTTTTTTATAAGCACATTTGTGCTTTGCCAACAGAATCAAGACATTAACAAAGATCAGCTTCTCGGAAGAAAAGCATTTCTATATAACAAGGACATTACACAGCTCAAAGCAGGAAAAGAAAATATTTACAAAATACAAGGTGGGTTTTTTTTTTTGTGTGGTTTTTATAATGCTAAAAGGGTTATTCAGAATTTTCAACCTTATAAATAGAAAAGCACTTCTGCAGAGGGATATGATAGCGCCATTGTTTGTTGGGTTTTTGTTTTAAAGAAACGATGATGGATCCTTTAAACTAGAACAGAACCAAAACCACGAGATCATGTTGAAAATTGTGAAAACCCCGACCATGAAGCAGTTCAGCGACTATTTCTTTACGATTACAAAATGGAAAAAAAAAAAAGTCCTTTNTTCAAAATCAGTGACACTATGAGGTACAAAACCTCCTCTCCCCCTGCTCCTCGGAGCGCACAGCCCGTCCCCATCCCCGTCCCTGCTCCTGCCGCGTCCCCTCGCTGTCCCAGCCCCGCCCGGGGCCCCCGGGAAGGCGGGGGGGCCCCGAGGGGCGGCCGCAGCACCGCGCTGACCCGAGCACCCCACAGCAGCCCCGGCAGCGGGTGGCCCGCCCGGGAAGGGGCCNTGTGATTATACGTAAGACAGGCACAATGCTAGCAACAGGACAGGGCCCAGGAGCCACACCGTCAGGACCGGGAAGCATTTCGGGTGGGGACGGTGTGCGGGGTCCGGGATGGCTGCGGGTGCGGAACCGGGCGGGGAGGAACAACAAACTGGGGGTCAAACTCAAAAACCTGTCAGGAGGGCACCGCGGGCGCCCCGGAAATGAAACGGAACCGACACCGGAGCTGGGACGGTGCCGGAGTGGAGCGAAGCTGTGGTGAGCCCACGCGGGGCGGGGGTGACCCCGATCCCCCAGGAGCCGCCTCCTGCCTCCGTCCTTCCCTCTCTGCTGCCCCTGGTCTGCCACAAACCCACCTGCGGGACGCTCCTGGCCTGGCCCCGGCGGCTCCTGGCTCACGGCTCCCCTGACTGCCCAGCCCCACAGCCAGGGCACAGCTCCAGCTGAACAGCCTCACCCCAAGGGGCATCCAAGTGCCCCGGGAATTCTGCTCCTGCTCAAAGCATCGGGGACTCTGCCCCTCGCTGCTCCCAAAACACGCCAGGTGTGCACAAGGTCCTTCCCAGCTCCCACCCCTGCCACGAAAGGCTGTGGGTGGACCACCCACAAGGTCCCTCCTTTCCCCCTGCTGGGAATGCAGCCACAGCCAGGGGAGAAGGAAGGGGGAGGCATCCCCAGGGGCAGGGGGAGGATCAGGGAGGGACAGAATCGCCCTTGGGATACCTGGAACTACAACCTGGGGCAGGAAAACGCAGGAGGGTGGAAGTGCAGGTGGGCACTCTGCAGTTGAAGACAGCCAGACAGTGAAGGTTGCAATCCCAAGACATCACTTTTCACCACTAATTTCACTCCACTAAAACCTTTCAGGGTGGGAGGGGGGGAGTGGGTTAAGAGAAAACGACACCCTTTTGTTGGGAAAAACTATCCCCGAAATCTGCTAGTCAGCTAAATCCTGTGCTCTAGTTTATACACCTAAAGGGAGGAAAGAGGAGGGGATCTGGTGGGCTGCTCCCCTCCCGAGGCTTCACTCCACTGGGAGGAATCTGGGGGCTCATTCATGTGACGAGNCTGGGGGCTCATTCATGTGACGAGAAAAAATGGAGAAGGAAAAAAAAAAAAAAGAAAACAAAAAGAAGAAAAAAAAAAGAAAACAAAAGAAAAAGAAGAAAACAACAGTTTCTAAACTCCTTAAATTCACTAAAAACTGTGAAAATTCCCGGCAGGATGTTTGAATATCAAACGCAGATTTTGGAAGCTTTAATGCCAAGAGTTAGTTCTGTGTGTTGGTTTGCTCATGTCTCCCCGTGTGTCTCTATCTGTGCGCTGGCCGCAGGACTGCGGAGCAGGAGGA
>WBMY01006919.1:0-28597 GCA_013397315.1 Donacobius atricapilla
CCGGGCTAGGCCGGGGCGGGCCGGGCCGGGGGTGACGGCGCTGCCGCCCCGGCTGCGCGTTCTTCATCATGGCCGGGATGAGCTCATTGCTGCTGCCGTGCCCCCGCCCCTCCGTAACATTCAGCGGCACCTGCTAGAAAGAGCGCATGCCTTTTTTTTTTTTAATTATTTTCTCCCTCTTTCCTTAGCCTTTCCTTACGGTTTCCCAGGATTGTCAAACCGACGTTTCATTTAACCGTGGAAAAACACAGCATTGAGGGCAACGTCTACAACTTTAGCTTTCAAGGGCCAAAACAGAAAGGTAGTTAGTTCGCAGTAAAATACAGGCCCTTGGATTATTATTGGTGATTTGGAAATCTAAAACCTCATAAGCACTCCATGAACTGTTTTACCCCTGGTTACTAGTATATATATAATGAGTAAAAATACAAATACATATAACAAGCAGAAGGTGAAACCTCATGTTTCATGCTGAATAATTCTTTTAATCTAGAAATGGACCTGGATCCTTCTATTAATCTAGAAATGGATCTGCCTTCAGTTTACATTAATGTTCATAAACTTGGATATTGCAAAATACTGGTTTTGCTATCAGTAATTATAAATAACTTTTTAAAGTATTATTGAAAAGTAAAGGACTAAGAAGAAATATATAGGCATATGGAAGCAATTCTGCTGCATAATTTCAGAAGTACAATAAAAAAAAGGCACAGCATAACCATTTCCGAACTTGTTAGTTCGATTATTTAAGGTATTTACAACAAAAGCATGAGCAGCCTTTTTTTTGTCATATGAGACTTGCACATTTATTTTTACAATGAGCTATTTGAAGGACCATTTTGTCTCCTGGGAGTGATGTTCAGAGAAACTGGCACTGTTACTTGGGCTGTCTCCAAATCTGTCCTTCTCCCCATGTACTGTATGTCACATACTAGTGCAAATTAATACGTAGATTACTTAACCTATGACAGTGTCCTAACCTATATCTGCTAAAAAAAAAAAAGGGGGGGGGGGGANNNNGGGGAGGGGAGGCACATCAGAAGACACTTCTCCATTTGGTAATTTGCCATGAAAATTTGAAATAAAAACAAATTATAGGGCATATGTGCACCTGGTTAGAAAAATTACATCACACTACAATAATACACATTCAAAGGTGAGGTAGAGCTGTACTGAATACTGTTCAGTTGGTGAAGGGAAAAGGCTAACTGGGATATAAAAAAGAATATTATCCATAAGACACACAAAGAAATCAATTGGATTTAACGATTGCTGACAAGGCCCAATTGAAGTAGAACATCCTGGATACAAACCGGACAAAAAAGCCCAAAGACAACAAATCTTTAAAATATTACTTAGTTAAAAAAAAAAAANCTAAATTAAAAAAAAAAAAAAAAAAAGCTCCTCTGTTTGATGTGGTGTGTGGGTTGTTTGTTTGTTGGTTTGTCTGTTCGCAAATAGAAGGGACTTGACTGAGAATATCCAAATACTTTAAAGAATAATTATGGAGGTGGAAGGAACTAATTTTTCTACATTCACTATAAACAGTAAATGCATCCTACCTCAAAGATGATTAGGTTAGACATTAAATGAAATCCCTTCACAATAAGCACACTGGAAAAAAAAAGACTGCAAAGTTTCTAGTAATTTAAAAAATGACCAAACATAATGTGTGACATAAATGTAGTTGATCCTGCTTTTGACAACATCAAAACAAACCACGTAAACTTTTTAGACCTTTTCTCTAAGATTACAGAGATTCAAATCCTTTGTCCTTACAATGTAGGCAAAAACAGGGAAGGCGCATCCTCAAAAACTTCATGTTTTTTATCTATATCTCCCTTGAGTATACCTTAGAATCACAGAATCATCAAGGTTGGAACTGAACTTTAAAATCACCAAGTTCAGTGTGAGTTTTAGCCTTGTAAAACAAAAAGCTACCATAGAGATATGCCTTTAAAAAACTAGACTGAAAAATAAAACCAGGACTGACCTCTAACAAGGTTTTCTACAAGATTTTGATGGATGAAGGAAAGAACTAAGCAACTTGGGTAATTTTTTCAAGTATTTTCACATGCAGGATCTTATAGCAAATTCTGCTTCTTTTCCCGATCTCAAAGCAGAATTAATTTATTTTATAGTAATAAACCACAGTATGAAGTGGCAAAAAATTAGGTTTAAAATTCCAGTTTATCTGATAACCATATATTTAAGATCAGCTGCTCTATCACTGCTCTCTAATCATGTCCTTGCTTTAATGGTCAGCTGCTGCCTCTCTCTCTGAAACTCCTTACAAAGATTAAATGGCCAGGAAGGCTGTCCCTGTGACCACAGACACAATTTAACAACAGAGCAAAAAGAATATTCATTGGTTACAGTGCTATTTCCTAATTTATACATAAGCATGACTTTCATAGTTGGAGGTTCATTAGCAAATTTTAGGTAATGGTTTAAGAGTCAAGCCCCCTAGAAAATTCTTCATCAGAGAGAGTAAATGTGATATTCACAAAGCTAGCAGTCCTATTGGCAGAACACTCAGTCACATTCATTAAATTTTCTCTTTCTTTGCTGGACCCTGTTAGGTCTAGGTCCAGTACTTAAAAAACCACTGAGAAACTGGTTAAAACACCCATAAATCAGTGTATTTCTGGTGTAGTTCTGACACAGCACTAGTCGAGCTTAATACTTTGGTCTTCATAAGACCTTTTGCTGGACAACAACATCTGCAGTCTTCTCATCATTGTACAGATTGAGAGCACATTCTGCTCAGGAGATTTGTATACCCTCCCTTTGTTTCAGTCTTAAAATATTTGATTTGCCATCAAAAGAAAATATTTACTTAAGTTGAATTATTTTAAGCAACTTCATTTGGGAAAAAAATTGCAAAGAAAATTGAGTTAGGAATTGACTTCCTAATGGAAGGGAAAGAATATTAGTGCTAGTGGAGCAGAGCTAATGAATATCAATGGGAGGAAGAAAAGCTTACTTTAACAAATTTATGAAGACATATCTGTTGCAAGAAAATGAAAAACAGTATAAACTTCAGCTATCCATTTTGAGAATTAAATGAACAAGAACCCCCATATTGACAACATAGTGAAACTGTAGCTATTACAGGTTTCCACTGAACCCTGCTCATCACTTCCAACTTTCCAATGATGGGAATGAAGGAAAAATCCTATACAGTTCTCAGGATATAACCGCGTAACTTTTTAGAATTATAGAATGATTTTGGTTGGAAGGGACCTTAAAGATCATTTAGTTAGGATTCAGCATCATAGCTGGTGAATACTCTTTATACTTGGAGGCTATGTACCACTTTTTCAAAAACAAACTCTCCATTTGGGTTATTGATTTCAAAAATAACCACACCCTCTGCTTCTCACCCCCCCACAGCAAATTCACCTGCCCAAAGGTTGCCTTTATTTCCATTTTACACCACCTAGTATTCTAACTGATAGTGGCAGAATCAACAACCTAAGATAATTCAAATTGCACGAACTTCTATTTACATGAAGACACTTGGGTTGGTTTCCTCTCGACTATATCAGTTTTCATTTTTTGATTGAGAGAGGAAGGGAGGATATTTAGTCTGAGCTCTAAGAGTACTAAAGGCATAATTCCACAATTGCTGAACTTGCTGTTCCTCATCAACCTAACCTTGTTGCAGGCTGCTTCAGGCTCCTTCCTGCACTCCTCTCTGCTTTACATTTGAAAATATTTTGCTCTCATCTGCTTCAGTGGCCATCAGACCCACAGCTGAGTTGGTATAGTCCCCTAAGTCAACAGAAAGCCACTTTATTGTCAGGTTAGTTTTCTGCTAACTGAGACTGTGTTCCAGGCAGTCTAAGCTGAGCTAAACCTACAGGAGCTACTGCTGCAATCCCCTCTCTTCTGAGAACCAACTGTCTGACACTGCTGTACAAGGGTTTGTGCAGCTGCATGGCTGAACCAGATTAGGAAACAGAGCACAGTTAAATGAGAAAAGGGTGACTTTGAGCCATGTTGATTCCATTATCTGGCCCACCAGACAGACACTCAAAAAAGGGGCAGGAATAAACATGACTTGCTTTTTCTGGGAGGACTAATGTAGTTTACTTCCCACTCCCCTTCAATTCTGGCCTACACAAAACTTACTGTTCTCATAAATGATGTCAGGCTATAAGAAAACATGTGTCTCATCACAATCCTGAACAATGAGTTACTCAAAAACAGTAACTTTGTTTTAGAGAAGGAAAGGAACTGGATACTACGTGTTCTGGAGGAGAAAGTGTAGCAATAGGAAGAATATGGGATTCTCCTACTAGGTTCTGACTCAATTCCAAAGGACAGCCAAGGGGAAATTTTTCAAGGAAAAAGAGGCAGTAAACACCAGTTAATACCTAGCTATCTAAAGAAATACAGAGATAAGAAACAAATACTTACCTGGATAAATGAAAGGGATATGACTATCATGCAGCTTCCTTAAAAAATTCCCAAAACTGAAGCATGGCAAAAGACAATTCCTCATTGACAAATTTCTAATATTCACTCCTTCTAGTACAGCAAAATTTGGTAAACAGAGGAACTGGTAAATGTCTGTCTGTGACTGGATTTCCTGTCTCTATCTGTATTTCCTAATATTTGCATGGGCACTGTAGCACACAGGTTCAACAGTGCCCAGTTTTCCTTCAATCCATCTTGTATACTCAAGAAGTTTTGCAAGTGGGGGTAGGGAGAAAAAACAGTTTATATTGGTTGAGTTCAGAAAGCTATACAACACAAAATCATTACCTTAATAGAAATCTCTTTTAAAAATAGCATCAGTACAAAACCGCAATTCCTAGGGCAGATTGCAGAAGCTCATTTCAAATACTGGCACACTATTTTAATCAAGCCCTGTGCAAAATCCACCAAAATAACACAAACTCACTGCTGTCTGTGGCCTTATTACATCGGTCACACATACCACTTTTAAATACAGAAACAAAACATAGAAATTACTTTTAAGAGTAAAAATTTGAGACCAGGCTAGTTATCCAACAACCACTGATTGATATTTACAAGTATAAATTCAATGCTTGATCTGTAGAGGTCTTAAGAAAGAAGTTCAGTGTAACAGCAAAAACGTGTAGGTCTAATTATAATAAGGATCTATGCAATGGAACAAAATGTTCCTTTTGTGAATGAGGGTACAATAAAAGGCATTTTAAGAGAGATTTAAATTGAATTCGGAGACAGGTTAGAATCTAGAAAATAAGACAATACCACATTTTAAATCGTATTTTTATGGATTCTATCCAAACTTCAGTGGAAACAAGTTTGGTAGGAAATGCTGCCAGTGACAGATGTAGTGCATTCTTCTAACACTTTCAGCTGCTGACTAATGAGTAGGTGTTTGATAGGGCAGTTGAAATGAAAAATGGCTCATTAATCCAAGGCTATGATTTCATGTAAAACTAGCTGAAGGAGACAAATTTACACACTCAAGCAAAGTATTTTTCCTCTACAACCTTTTTTTTTGGTAGTTCTTCATTCACTAGCTATCACGTTTCCTAATCTTTAAAATGCTACATAGTAATTCAGACTGGATAATTTCTAAATATTTTAGTATTAATTACTTTATAACCACTGATATGAACACTGATATATTCCTGTATGAACACCAAACAATTGTCAGCTTTTGGTTTAAGAAATGTATATGTTTACCACACATATTTTAATAATTATTTTAAACATTTGAAACAAAAATCAATACAGGAAAGTCTGTTTACACAATACTGATAATGCTTTTAAGATCAAAGTTCAAGGACAAAGTTGCTGAAGTAACAGGACAAAGCCTCCACAGTTCCTCCGCATGAAAACATGGGTATTGTAATACATACATTCACTGACACAACCATACCGATACAGGAGAGAACAAGCTTCTGCAGTGTTTTCCATTATGGACTTTTTGTTTCAATAAATGAAATACAACGCTGGGCTGCCAAAAAAACCCTACGAAAGCACGAACGCAGTGAGGACCGAAAGGACAGCTTTTAGCATACGGAGTTACTCCACTATAGGTCACATATAAGGGAGAGGAGAATGATCTGTTTCACAAAACTGCATTCATTCATATTTTACATGAGAATTAATTTGTTTTGCCTCAGTGTCTTGCCTTTTTAATTAATTATGTATTAGGGCAAATTATATTTTATAGGAGTGCTATCTTGTGTAATCTACCATCTTATTTTGCATTACATACTTTTAGCCAAACAGGAATGCTACCACCTTGCAGCCAGACACAATTCCTTAACTGCCATGCATGCACATAGTTAGTACAATTAAACTGGAAAGGCCAAAGTATGGCATATTTGTCCTCTACAAAAATTACAAGTGGCAAGAGTAGATTTCTGCAATGAAAGTGATCTTAAACATTGAAATCTCCCATTTCAGCAGCATATATGAAAAATGCTCCTCAAAACCCCAAAGCACTCCCTTAGTGCCACGATTCTCATAAATTCAATTATATTGCACACATCCAGTCAGCCTCTTTTGTATCATGAAAATAGATGCAAGTTTTAAATGAACAGGTAATGCACTCTGCTTAAGTTTAAACGTATTCCAATATGAGTCTGTAGAAATTGTCAACATACATGGTTGAATTTCTCTACAGTACTGAGGACAAAACTTGACTTGCTTTCTCATTTACTTGATATCAGTTTTGCTTACTTATCTGTACTCTGCAGTTGAGAAAAACACACAATATTTTTACATTTCTGACCTCTTCAGCAATTCTCACTTTTTCAACAGTTTTATCAATTACAACTTGGTACACTTGGTTTTTTAGGTATGAGACTCAAACTAGAATCACCTCTTCTGCAATTTTGATTCATCAGACTCTAATATTTTACAGATGATGAAAACAAAGCTATCTCCTAGACAGCCATTTACAACTTTAAAACATTAGGAAAGCTTTAATAATGCCTGCCTCCCTATCAGAGTCCTGTATCACAGGCAGACAAGTTGAGACACCACCCTGATGCTCTTTTACACAGAACAGAGTCAGAATTTGGCAGAGCTCTGAAGTCTCTGCTTGAAAAAAACCCAAGAACCACGCTCTCTGCATGACATGCGCTCAGAAAAATGACCTGTCATGTTCATTTCTTTTCCACACCCCCCCTTTTATTGGGTAATTTTTTTTTGGTTTTGGGGGTTTTCAAATAGATATGACTAATAGTACTTCTAATGTTGAAATCATGCTAAAGCAAAAACTGATATCACCAGAAGATCAAAACCAGGACTGATCAAAATATGTGGCAAGATCTTCAACAACAAAATACCAGAATCTGTTTAATCCTATCACATGCAGATATTCTACATTAAAAAACCAAATCTATACTTCTCAGCACTAATAATCAGTCGTACAAATGTCCTCAGCTGTCAATACAGCTCATTTCTTCCTACCTTTACAAAAACCTTTATAAGAATATTGTATCCACATCTTTGAGATCAAAAGTCCAACTTCAAGAGGTAAACAGTAACTTTTAAAATAAATTCAGAACTGTATTTGAAACTGAAAGCTGATGTCCAATCTCCATGTATCTAACAATGTTCACTTTAATCCGAAAGAAACCCCCCAAATAAAGCCAACAGAAAAACTCAATCCCAAACACAAACTAAATCACAACACTGCATCCCAAGAGGCCTTTATACGGCTGTACAAGGATTTTACCCAGCTTTAAAAAAGTATATGTGAAAGTGCTACAAAAAAGCGTATTTTTGAATCGTGATCAAATTTACATATGCATGACTAACATATGTTCATTGGGAAAATTTGCAACATTTCAGAATATTAAGTAGCACTGACTTATTTTTTCAAATTTGTTATTCTAGAACTGACAGAGAACATTCCTTTTAATGAGTATTACTTGAAGTTTAAAGTTAGATTTGTGACACAACTGTACTTGACAGTGCATAAAACATTTTATCCTAGTTAGGGAGTTTTAGTATTATATTTAAAAATTCTCATTATGACATTTTCTTACATATTGTAAAGATTCAGACCCCATCCTTAAAAATCTCACCACTTTGTACAGTGATTTCTATTTTGCAATTTACTACATTTACTGTTTATTAAAATCAGCATATTTATGCAAAATAACTTACAAATACAAGTACATTCACCTGTTTGCACAGTTAAAAATCTCATTAACCATGAAAAAATTACCAAAAATGTAACAATGAATTCAAGTTTCTTGCATAAAGCTGAAGTGAGCATCCGCAGAGAGCACAAACTCCTTCACTGTGTCAGTGCTCAGGTATGCATAAGTTAGGATATGCTACTTTTAAAATGTATTTACATAATAATACTCAACATTTATGCTGTTTATTTCATAGAGAACATATTTTCAACGTTTTAAACAATATTAACAGTTTATATAATTGTAGCATTTTATATTTAATATTCTAATTTTAACATATCCTAAATTACAAACTGCTTTCTTAGGAAACCAAAAAGGAAGAAACTGGTAGGTTTCTGAAGGCTGAAGCACCCTTTGCCATTTATATTTGATATAAAAATGCATTAATCTTCAAGCTTTCAAACCACAATAAAATAAAACAAAATAAATCTTTAAGTCCAGTAAGTAATTTTTTCCCAATAAACAATTTAAAGCAAAAATCAATTTTCTGTAACTTAAGTATCTGTACTATACCAGTGTTAGTTAACAAAGGGAACTGGATAAGCAAAAATCAACAAAGCACAACTTTGTTGGGACAGAATTTTTCTTTTTTTATGGTGAAAATAGGCAAGATCTTTTCAAGATGTTTGACACTGTTCTGAAGGCACCTCTCCAGAGATCCTTCTAGGTTATCTGTGGGCAGATAAACTACCTGTTCTACCCAACTAAATCAGGTTGCACTGCACTGTGCTGCAGGGAGCCTCCTTAGCTTGAAGCTTTGCTAATATATGGATCTTGGTGTTCCACAAACCAATTACATCCGAGACTTCTCTTTTCTACATTCAGCTCTCTTCTTAGAGCCTCTGAATTCATAATCTGTTTCATTTTCTTTGTGCATTATCTGAGCTATCCTGCTCCTCCATTTCCTGGATAATCTGAGGGTGCATAACATTAATCGTAAGTTGCTCCAATGAACATAAATCATACCACACTAATACCAGTCACCAGGGCAAATATGCTGGCATTTCCAGAAGCTTATCATCAGCACTTTTGTGTAACACCCAAGAGAAAGTTTGCAGCATGCCCGAAGATCAAAAAAGTATTTCTTAAATAAGAAATCTTGATGAAAAGCCACCTTGGCAGCTCCTCCTTTCCCTCCCACTGTTTCAAGTGATCTGCTGACCTCATCTCCAGACCCGTGGCACAGAAGAAAGGTGGTTATCTCACCAATTCCACAGCTCTTTTAGATCTTAGCAGTTACAAGCTTTCACATATCTAATAGGGAACTTGAAGTATGAAAAGACAACCCCATTCTACATTTTGTGCTTAAAATACAGTCTCATGTAAAGTACCTCACACCACACAGTAGTCAGTGCAGTATTTGCAAGAAAATAACACATCTCTTGCTCTACTTCAGACAAAAGAAAGGTTTCCCAGGTACTGTAGCCATAGAAATAAAGCCACCTGTTATGAGTAACAGGAGTTTGAAAGCTGGTTAAGCACAGCTAACCTGAAGGAACACTATGTTCTTCCCAGCACTTCACAGAAGTCAAACCTGTCTTAATCATTTCAGTCCTTTAAATTACAGCCTGCCAGTCCAAGTTAACTCCCGTCCACACACAGACATTAAACAACGCACTTAAAGATCTCCGAAATGAAGTTTCTCAGATTTGCTTGACCCACTAAATGCACATCAGGTCAAGTGTCTCTGTATCTTTTAGAGGAACAGCGTGACTGGCCGACAGCATTCTCAGCAGCCCTAGCAGGCTGGAATTACATCAGGAGTAAGCACATGCAGTAAGCACAGCCATTATGCAGTCATCTGGTATGATCCACGAGATTGGGTGCAGCTTGATAATAAAGCCTTTACTAGTAAAAGTGGCAATTACTGCCCCTCACTTGATCAACAACTGCACCAGTGCTCCATAACAAACTTTGGCATTGACAGCCTGGGGACCTACACACAGCACCAGGCACCCACCAGGGAGAAGCTCAAGATCTTTTCATTCCTTTCACCTGAGGGTGGGGGGAGTGATTGCAGACTGAAGGCAATTACCATGCACAAAACTCCTACCATTGCCTCACAAATAGGTACACTGTGTCAAAAAGTGCTCTGAGAAAATACCTCAGACAGTTTTAAAGAATTTTCTTTATTTTTTACTCCTCTCTCCTCCAACTAAAAGCAAGCATTCTTCTGCACTTCACTGAACTACTGGTTTAAACTGCAACCCAGCCAAGGCAGAAACAGATCCCAAACTTCACCAGTGTAGGATGGGTTAGTTCTCCCCTGTCCTGCACTCATTTTCCCCACGTCCAGCTCTCTGTCCACACTGCTTCTAATTGCATGCTCAGTTCTGGTATGCCTGAGCTGCAGTCCTAGGCACTACCAAAACCACTGTATTTAAAACAGGACCAAGAAACAAAAGATTTTCTTTGTGGCTGAATCTCTGAACAAAAGGTTATGCCAGTCAATGTGGCTGTATGCATAACTTCTTATAAAAATCACTACTTTAATTCAGTGTCTTTTGCTTATGTCACTCATGCATGGTTGTCACAACTTGTGCATGAACCTTCTTTATCAGTTTAAAAGACAGAACACATTATTCATAATCCGTGGTGCTAAATATCCTTATTAAAAAATTTAATAAATAGATTGAAATTAACTAACTAAATAAGCAGTAGTTTAGTCTTGAAATACATTAAACAGCATCTTGTATATAGGCTGCTATACTAACATGATGGACAGTATTTCAGATTCTTTTTGTAAAACCAGTATCTGTGTGAAGAGAAAAATCTTGCAATCTGATTTGATCTGAATGAAATGCAGTGCAATTCAGATAGGCTGAGAAGCTGAGTTTATTTTCAAGAAACACTAATATATTATATTAAGAAAATGATGAGTGGAGGAAAGAATCCAGTAATTTCCCCAATATTTTCACATTGCATACACCAGTACTACTCAACATTTCAGCGCTCTATTAGGCTTTCACTGCCAATCTTGAACACTGTAAAGCAGTAGACACTGCACTTCAAAACTGCCTTTTTTTTGTTTCCGATAAATAAGCCTTCAGAGCAAATAAAGATGATAAAAGCTGGGTTAGTAAGAGAAAACCCATCAATTATCATCATCTTTTTGTCACAGATGGAAGTAAATATAAATCTAAGAGATAACAAAGCCTTAAAATCAACAAAGGAAAAAATCAGGTGCACTAAAAAGGCACCACTCTGCCTGACCCATGCTCAGGAAAAACAGACCCATACATAGTGACAGACCAGGTCTTCTAACGATGTCAAGAGAAATTTAGCACAAACAAAGCAAGGTTTGAGCACAATGCACTGAGGACAGCTACCTGATATTTTGCAAAGAGAGCCCAAATATTCTGCCTTTATGCGAGATGGGTGAATATGCTGTCACATAGACATTGCCTATATTGATTGCCAAGAAGGCAACATACTGGAAGTCCTCAAATGCAGATAAAACAAAACAAAAAACCACCCAGTGCAAGCATGTGCAGTTTGCAACTGTGCATACTTGATATATCATGTATGCTGTCCAGGTATTAGAAGTATGATAGCTGCCATGCCTCTCAGTCTCATGCCCAAATTTCCCCACAAGAGTCATTCTACTTTGGAAAGACATACCTTTTAAAGCTGGCAGTTTTTGAAGCTCCCTGTTATTGCTAACGTTAAACCTTGAAGAACTCTGACGCTTTTCCTTCTTCACTACAGTCTGTGGTGCTGGTACTTTGATTTTAGATAGTTGTGCTGGGGGAGGAGTGCTATTTGATTTTTTGTTTGACACCTGTTTAAAAAGAAAGGAAAGCAGTTAATTATAGCTGAACTTAAAAATAAAAATCTTCTAAAAAGTCATTTTAGTCGCAGAAATGACTGGAAATGAATATGCTTTTAACTAAACTATTGTATCAATTATCCTCTGAATGTATTGCCACCTATTGTTCTGCTCAACTTTTCAGGATTCATTTCTGTACCAAAGCCCTCAACAGATGGGAATGGATCACCTTGGTACATGCGGTAGCCCACTTATTTGAAGACAGACCAGACAACTGAAAAGAAATTTTCAAATAATGTATTTCCTCAGCTATTCTCACCTCTTCTCCCCTGAGAAGTCCAGGTTTCCTGGGCATTTAAGTTCATCTTCAAAGGGACCAGAGAAACTTGTCTGTTTACAGCAGGGGAACCTTTCACTGCCTGTTTATCCTGAGCCTTGTTGCCAGGGTGCTAAGCTTGAACAGGGCAGTCAGGCTCTGACATAAAGTAAAAGGAGTGAGTCTTACTATTGTACGCTTTAACAGCTTCTAAACATACTTTAAGATTTGTAGTGGTTTACAGCCTCCTCAAAGCAAGTTGCTTTTACTCTAATAATCTTTATTAGACTGTACCTCTGTATGAAGTTTGTAACATAAATCCAGAAACATGGTTCCCCACCACACGTTTCCAGTTTGCTGCTATTTCCCTGACTACACTTGACAGTGCCCTCTCTTAAGCTGAATAAAATGCATCATTAACAAAAGCCCGTCAGAACTTGTGGTGCTGCTTTTCTCATTCCCTTTTTTTTTTCTTTTTTTTAAGGAGGAAAAGCAGGTTTAAAGGAGGCAACAGTTAACTTTTAAAATATGAATAATTTCATGACATTCATTACATGAATGATAAAATACCTAGGAGTGATCTACGCTAACAATATAGAAACAGCTGACAAGGACCTCTTGCTGCAATATTGTAATTCATTTTGCAGGCCCTTAATTTGCCGCAGAAGTCTCTCAAATTTTCAAACTAGAAGCATACACATCTTAAAATACACTTTGGCACTTCTGCCTTACAGGAAAGACCATATTCTTCTCCGAAAGTGCCCACAAGATAAGCAATAGGGAAAAAAATCAGATGGGAATGGGATTCATGATGAAAATCAAGTTGTAACACTGGTACTTGGCAGTTTGACTTGATTTAATTAGGATTTTGTTAAGTGTTATAAGTATGAAAGCAGCTTCATTCCTGCATGAAATAACATCAGTGGCATTTTCATAGAGATATTGCTAAAACAAGATAAAACAATTTTCTTCATGTACTGAAAAGTATTCCCAGAAAAGCTTATTCATCAACAATTTGCATAGTCTTATAGTGTATATAGTCAGCGTGCATGGAAATGTTACCACACATAAACATCTACCTGTTGAGTCTCCAAGACAGTAATTGCATTCAAATTTTGTTCTAGTAGCATGACTAGGAAAGATTATATGCTTCAAGAATAATTAACGATTGTATCATATTATATTATATATACACACAGCACCTAATATATCAAAGATGACTGAAAGCAGAATTTAGGTTTTATTAAACACATTTAAGATGACCATTTTGCAAATTTAATATTATAAAAGCAAAACCTCTTATACAGCCTTATAGAACAAATTAGGGGAGACAGTACAGTGAATATTAGAAGTCTCAGTTACCAAAAACACTCTAGAACTTGTTCCAGTAAAAATGGAATACATCAGCAAATTGAAAGCATTTATGTACAAGTAGTACCTGTTATGTTGCATTTTTCAGACTATTTCACTTTTTATCACAGACACCAAATGTTTAAAAACGTTTATGCTGAAATACAAATGATCTACAAGGTAATTCCTATCCATCAATTGAAATTTTTAAAAGCATTACCAACAAAAATATTAATAGACTAAGCTAAAAGAAAAACAGTACTAAGAATTGGGAAGCAATGACTTACTGAGTGTTAAGCAATAAATGCTAATTAAATTGCATCATAAACATTGTCAATGCACAGGGTTCTGTACTTTCAATATTGTTATTGAGCCTAATGGTGTTTTTTCGAGCTCACTCCTTTCCACTGCCACCTGTATTTTTTCCATTGCTTGGAACAGGAAAAGCTGTTTTCCTGTTTCCTCTATTCCCAAACAAGTTCTCCATTTCAAATTAACGGGTGCTCTCATGTGTCTGCACACATGCACACCCCACAGTACCCCAAGGTAGCACATACCTCAGGGAGGCAAGTACTCTAAATTGCAGAAAATTTCTGAAATTAGCCAAAAGCGGTTATTTAAGAGGATGGGTAACATTTCTGATTAGAAATGTTGAAAGAAAGCATTTTTTGTTGCTATGGCAACTTCCCATCTAGAAGTGATGACTCCAGAGTAATTCTAGCCCTGAATCACTGGACCACTTATCCAACAGATTTCCTCCTCCTTCCTACCATCAAGCACAATCAACCCTGCTTTTCAGCCATGCTCCAGTCAGCCAGTACACAGAGAAAGCTAACAGAATCATTTCTAAACCATTATTTCAGTGCCATGCATTTCAGTACCCAATGAGCTCTGCAACTGGCATTATGGTGCTACCATGAAGGAGCTGGCCTCCAGGGCTTGCAGACCACATTGCACAGAAGGGCACCCGGAAAGTGAGTTAAGTCAACTTAAGCCACAAAGCTCAGCGATTTTAACCGCATCTCTTAAAAAGCAGCAAACAAATTCAGACTAACAATTGTGTATTCACCTGCTAAAGATTTCAAGGTAACAGACTTTGTATGAAAGCACAGTGCTTTTGAGTTCAGATGGAAGAGCCAAGCTCAGCTGCTTCTCCCCAGTAACAAGCCAAACTACCACAGCCAGCACAACTCCGCAAAATTATGGACTTTCTGCTACGTCAGTGAACACTTCAATGTATTTGACACCAAGCTACAGACACTGTTTTATCAAGTTTCTTCCTATGACTAGAATAAGCAATACCTATCCTTGCCCTTGTTCTGGCAAACGGCTCCCTCCTACCCAAATGTTTATATAGACAGACACATTCAATTCCAAAAGTGCTGATAAACATCTAAAAATATGCACACACTGCTCTGAAAAATGTCACATTGAGAATGTTTCTTCAAATCATGATTAAAACAGAACCCTCAGGTTTTCTGATCAATTTATTTCTGAAAAGCTAGAACTTCACATACTTCAATGAACATTAATGATAATCAGCCAAAGTGGGATTTCAATTTTTAAATTCTGATTTTAACTATTGAAAGGATACAGCTTCTGTTCCTGAGTGCCCGTGACTAAGCTTAAAATTCATTCAAGAGAGTGAAAGGTGGGGAGGAGAGGTTTCTTGCCTGCCACAACAGTTCAAGGTACACAGTCCTTGTATCCCTTCATCCCTTGAATCCTGCATCAAGCAGGATGTGGTACGTTCCTTTTCTCCATATCACTCTTTTGAGCAAAGTTGCTTCTTTCACCCTTCTGACATTATACAGGCAGGTAAAGTTAAGAACACAATGCTGTGTTTGCAACCAGGAAAAGAAAGGTATGAGCAGTGCAAGCACATCTACAGTTACAGCCAATATTTCTTTTTAAATTAAACTGATCATCATCAAGCATCCCACAATGCAACTTTTACTTTTGGACAACTAAGACACAATAGTTAGTATGGTGGGACCTGGAAGGAGGATCCACCCTGCCTGCCATGTACATCAATAAATCTTTCAGAAGAACCTATTCCTCCCTTTCTGACAGCCTCCCAAAAATGCTATTCAAGCTACCTTGACAAACAAGGCCAACCAGAAGAACTCTGTCTGACCTTACATGTCAAAGCACACTCACTAGTAACTGAATTAGACCAAAGGACACAAAGCCTTCTGATCCACAAAATCAAAAGCCAAACCAAGCCAAGCCTAGAGTGGGGTCAACTCTAGCACAATGTAGCAAGCTTGCATGCTGCTTTCTAAGCTAAATCGCCAAGAGCAGGGTGAGGATTTGAAAATGACCGTCAAATCACCTTGATGGATCTGTCATTAAAACATTTAGAAAACTAGATGGCCTACTAGTGAAAAAAATCATGTCTCCCAAGCACAAGGCAATGGAGATCCTCTGCCTGAGAAAACATGGTGCTAGCGGCACTCGATATGGTGTTTCCGCCTTCTAATAAGTATGGCTAGTAAATTCAAGTTTATATCAGTGTGCACACCATTCCACAATGGCAGCATTGAAACCCGGAGAAAAAACTCTGGACTATGAAATCTGGATAGGTGAACCCTGTACCAATTCACACATGATTAAGGCTCCCCGTGAAATACAAGTACACAGAGCAAAAAGCACAGAACTACCTTAAAAGAATCATCAGTCTGAATCTGAAACAGGGAAAATACTTATTTTAATGCAGAATTAATCCCTTCCCTCTGCTCCTTTTGGTATAGTAAGTAGCCTCCATGGGCTTATTTTTCATTAAGATAAACAGACGTCTGATCTACAGCACCCAGAAGAGCTCGTTTCTTGCCAAGGCAGCCTCAGAATGCTATGAAAGCATTTTGGATTACATCTAAAACATACTTAAAATGAAATTGAAATACAGGTTACTGAAACTAAACATAGATCATCACAAAACATGAAAGGGACATTAACAACTTGATTTTCAAAACTGTATGAGGGCCCAGTATGTAACCAAAATAATTTGGCTAACAGGTTGAGGCTTAATACATAATCAATGTAATTAGGCTGAGATGCTGAATTTAATTTAATCTCTTGAGATGAGAACTGAAATCAAAGATCAAGGAGTCAAAATGGGTGGAGAGCAGTAAAAGAGCCTTCCATGTAGTTTCTTCCCCCTCTGCAGTAACTTCAAAGTGGCGTGAAAAATCTCTGAACACTCCAGAAACCTTGAACACTACCACAGAGCTCTCTCCTTTGCAGATCTTCATTTACTGGTTTGGAGGTGGGAACAAGGAGAGATCCTATCTGCCATATGGCCCAGCTGCCATGAACCCAGTAAATATATCCACACCATACCTACAGGAAGTGGGCTGGTGATGTGACATCAGCAGCTGGGACCAAGGCAAGTTGTTCAAGACAACACTAGCAGGAGAGCAGTATTTGTCAGCTGATTTCAATTCTGTGTTTTTAACAGCAGCAATTCAACATGATTTCCAAGAGGATAACATCAGAATCAACTTTTTACAAATGGTATTAAAGCTAAGGCCTGATAGAACTTTCAGACAGTCTGCAGTAATTCTAGTACGTGCAAGTACTGGTAGAGTTTATTATGGAGCAAGTCGATATGATTTTTAACATCAATATTTTCAACCTACAGAGAACCAGTACAAACTATACAGAGCTTGATATGCAATACACTGGATACATAAAAGGAAACACTGATCCATAAACAACACAGTTAAAAACAGCAGGGAAACAACATGTTTGCAGGGTACCATTTTGGACAGCAGATGTTTCTGAAGTTCTTTGTTGAAGATTTTTGCTACTATGCCATTATTGTTCACTGGTTTTACCACCACAAGCCAGTTTGGACAGACAACTCAGGGAGTGGTCTCTGGAGAGGCAGCTTACGGCGCTGAAGGCTTTGGGTAGATTCACACAGATGGCAATTTAGATGTCCTATTGTTTTTCCTCAACAAAATTATTTGCCAGAATGATACCTGGATTGGCTGCTAGAATGATCTTTGCAGCTGCCTTTCTAGCAAATATGCTTGTTATTGTTAAACACTCTCAGTTAGTTGAGATTATTGCTGGAGATTCCTATCCAGTGTATCTCAGCATAACTTACTATGTTTTTATTACAACAAGAGCTACATCCTAAACCTTTGAGGATGCATGCTGTTATAATGATAAGCAAAAAGATTAACTTTTCAACAGGATAGTAATGACAAAGTTTGTCCATTTTAGCACTCACAGACACACGCTGTAGTACTCGTTTAACAACCATGATTTTGCATTTACATACAGCAGTGCTAGTGCTGGCTATTCCCAGTGTCTAACTGTGGAGCTCCGTCCGTGTTTTGCTAGAGGCAGCAAGGAGTCTGCTGGGCTGCGGCAGGGACTGGGATGTTCCTGACAGGCACTGAAGGCCATCTGGGCCTCTTCGCTGTGGAGGGGCACCCACAACAAACTTTACAGTCACAAACCACTTCAGAAGACTGATCCACAACTTGCTGAAGTCTTCTGCCTTTCTTGCTGCTTTTTATTTTTCACAACACAAAGCATTGCTTGTATTTCCTGTTAGCTGCTAACACACAGGAATCAAATTTTTTCTTCTAAGGAATTGTATCATCACAGCTTTGTGTAATAGACTGGACTTGCAACACACCAAATCAACCCCATGTTTCAGCTTAGTGTGCTGCATCCTTGACATTAATACACTATAATTTTACATTCACAATTAAATATCAGTAGCATAAGGCTTGTTTTCCATTTGCTTCTTGTAAACTTAATTTTGCTTTAACTAGTTTACCCCAGGAATATTTGATTCCCTTCAGTCGGAGTTCAGATCTTCAGCCCAAGGTTGCAGAGTACTGGCAAAGATGAGAGGGTGCCCAGGCTCAAACTTTAGGAGGCTTCATGCTGCTTTGCATTTGCTGAAACACCAGGAGTGAGCACCTGGTACTTCACAAAAGCAGCAAAGCTACACTTGTTTCCTACTGTATCTTCTATCACAAAACTTCAAAGCAAGAAATGTCCTTAGAAAGAAAAATTGTTACCCACACCACCAGTTAGCTGATTAAATAAGATTTAAACCAGATAATGTCCTAAATATTATTTTAAAATATTGATATAAACACAGAGATGAACAATCTGGATAAAGGATGGCCTGGCTTAAATTACTTTAGCTCTTGATTTTCATTTATAATTTCTCTCTGTTGAGCCTGAAGCATTCTTTTACTTAAAAAAAAAAACAAACCCAAACCAACAAAAACTACCTTTGTGCTTTTTAGATATATATATATATATATAAGAATACACACACACACGCACACATATATATGTAAGGCTCCCACATTTGAAGGCAATCACATACTAACTCATTCACTTTAGGCATCAGCTCCTATACTCTACTGTAAATTTTAGTTATATACAGCTACTGATGAGCTAAGGCAACTGCATGTGTGGCTTTACCACTGAGGTCTGTAGTTTTGTGCTCCCTGATCTATTTATAGAAGCTTCTTGCTTCACACGCTCATATTGAAATCTTTTTCTACTTCGCCTCCTGCCCACCGATGTGGTATTTGCATTAGATGCTATTTGAGAGTTACAGTCCATGACAAGTAACCTGGTCTAGCGGAAGGTGTCCCTCCCCGTGGCACATGGGCTGGAACTGGATGATCTTATGGGTCTCTCCCAACCAGACCATTCTATGATTCTATGAATAATAACCTTAATTGCTTCTACAGAACTGTTACACCAAATCATTTCATCTTTGGCTCTCGTCATGCTTTTATTTTACATGTTGCTGGAGAAGCTTACGTGTCAGTATTTCAGACTGCTAAATTGAGAAGTGATGAGGAAGTATATAAAAGTCACTATAAATGTGTAGCAATATTTGGCAGTCATGTTTTAAGAAGCACATTCAGGAATAGGCCAGGATTTTTTTTCCCTAGCTTTTGGTTGACTGCTTTCTGCAAGTGGCCCTCTAAGCCTGTTGCAGAGAAGGACACACAAACAAAAAACCCCAAAGCCTACCACCCCACTTGCAGGATTACAAATTTATTCTGGTTTCAAAGGAAATTGAGGGGAAAAAAATGCACACAAGGAAGGTTTTTAGTGAACATATGGGCAGATTCAACAGCTACCTGTTTTTTCTCACTGTTTGTATTCCCTAAGAGATAACTATATTAATAATTCCGTATTACATGTGTTAATGTACATCTGAGTACTCTGAGTGGTAGGCCTTGAGTCTTGCAAAAAATTTAGGAGAAGCCATTTGAAACAAAGGATGAAAAGGACGTTTTCAGATCACAAAATGCTGGTATCTGTTTCTTAAAGTCACTTTGCTCCTTTTGGTAAGAACAGCCTTTACCTTCATTGCTGTGCTGCTTCCATTCAGGAAGGATTCAGAGAACTTAAAAACACCATTAGGAAGCAGAGGATAGCAAGTACTAAACCACACACAGTTCTCACACCTCACATGTTACACAAATAGTTGTCAGCCTTGTGTAAGAAGTAGAAGGGCGTAAGATCCTGTTTTCAGAAGTATCCCATTTTAGGTAATAAAATACTTGTATGCAGCAGTATTTGGTACACTTTAATAAGGCCATTAATTTTAAAAGCGTAATGTTAATGCCATTAAGGTAACCCCTCCACTATTCAGTATTAAGGTGCTTTTGCTTGGAACACAGAAGAAAATTCCAGTTCCCAAAACCAAAAAGCCAAGATGCCAATAAAAACTAGAAATAGGAAAATTACAGAAGTTAAACAAAAAGTTTCATGGGTGCTCTAAGAATAACACATATGGCATCTCTCTGCTCCGCAAATAGCTTCGCATTTAGTACTAAGGGTGTATACACTCATGTATTTTTTAATGGTTATATCAACCCATTAAAATAATCTCTCTAGAAAAGAAAATCACAACTGCAAGACACAGTCAAAAATTAGTTTTCAAATTAATTTTTTAAAGAAATAGGCACACCTATTTAAAACCAAACAAACCCACTCCAAAGCCCACAGACTTTATTTTGCATCAGTTATAACTGATTCAAGAGAAAATCCATCCCAACTTCATACACAGTTTTGGTTTAAAATCCTGTTTTGCTAATGTTATGAGTAAAATCCCAAACTAACAGCCCTAGAAAGCTACATAATGGGTCTAACACTGTCTATTTATAGTCCTTCCGTGATTCAAACATGAGAGGATAAGTTGTTTGACATTTCCATTTTCTTTCACAATATATCTCTTCTTCCAAATGTGAGACCACCGGTTTTAATCTCACCTCTATCTACCACAGCATGGGGCTGCCTCATGAAAGCACTGGCTACTCTGCCCATCCAGCTGGGGCACAGCGCTGAGCACACACTGAAGGCAGCAGCCAGGGCCCAGCTAGGGGTGCTCAGTGCCGAAGATGCCTGGCAGCGCTAAATGTATCTCCTTGTTAAGGACAACAGCTTCTTTAAAGAACAAGCAAGGAACAATCTTACACCTCAAAGATGAGGAACGCAATGTATCCAAAACGCAGTGCAACTGAGACTGCCCTGCTGGTGTGAGGGGGGGACACCCTGAAGGGTGGGATGCCATCCCCAGGGGCATGGACCAGCTTGAGAAATGAGCCCATGGGAATCTGATGCGGTTTAACAAGGCCAAGTGCTGGCGCTGCACCTGGGTGAGGACAACCCCGGCATCAATCCAGGCTAGGATGAGCAGACAGAGAGCAGCCCTGCTGAGAAAGCCGTGGGGGTGCTGCCGGAGGAGAGGCTGCCATGACCCAGATGGGCACTTGCAGCCCAGGAACCACCCGTGCGCGGGGCTGCATCCAAAGCACCAGGGTGGGCAGCAGGGGAGGAGGGGGCTCTGCCCCCCTGCTCTGCCCAGGTGAGACCCCTGGAACACTGGATCCAGTTGTGTGGCCCTCAGCACAGGAAGGACACGGAGCTGTTGGAGCAAGTCCAGAGGAGGGCCACAAAGATGATTAGAGGGATGGGGCAGCTCTGCTACGAAAAAAGGCTGAGAGGATTGGGTTTGTTCAGCCTGGAGAAGAAAAGGCTTTGAGGTGACCTAACTGCAGCCTTCCAGTACCTGAAGGGCACCTAACAAGAAAGATGCAGAAACTTTTTACAAGGGCATGTAGGGACAGGAGAAGGCGGAATGGTTTTAAACTGAGAGTAGGTTTAGATGAAATATCAGGAAGAAATTCTTTACTGTGAGAGTGGTAAGGCACTGGAACAGTTTCCCCTGAAAAGCTGTGGATGCTCCACACCTGCACATGTTCAAAGGCCAGGCTGGATGGAGTTGTGAGCAAGCTGGTCCAGTGGAAGGTGTCCCTGCCCGTGGCAGAGGGATAGGGAGTAGATGTTCTTTAAGGTCCCTTCCAACCCAAACCATTCTGTGACTCTGTGACTGAACAACAATAATGGAAAAGACCTAAATGATGGCTGCTTTACATCAGTAAATAAATACAAGAAGGTATTTCCAGAAATTATTTAGGAGTGGTCCTAATACATGTTAACAAGGAAGAGAAAACAATCCCAGAACTTTCTCCCCACTCTAATCCCTAAATTTCAACCTCCTCTGCTGTGGTGCCTAAATGAACTGCGAAATTATATTTACTTATGCCAAGACTTTCAAGTATAACTTAAAAAAATCTGAAGTAGAAAATTCTAGTCTCAAACTGGACACTGTGTAACAGTTCCCATGCACCATCTTCAAAATCAGGTATGTTTGTTTCTCAGGGTAAACAGCACCAGAATGAAAATCACCAACAGTAAACATGAGAAAAAATAAGCAGTATATATAGAGAATATCCACTCAACTTTCTAAATAACTTCTGCTGTTGATCACAGAAACCTGTTATCACAAATTAGTGCTGCATTCGCTGCTTTTGTCTATTCCTCACTTTCCTTTAAATGTTAGAATACTTCCACATCTGATTTCAGCTAAAAAGCCATGCAAAAAACATCAACACTGCTTCTACTACCCATTCCTTTTGTAATTTCTTTCTTTTAATGGAAGTGACAATCCTATGTGCTCATATAATCAGTATTCATTAAAATTGGTAGTGAGAATACTGACAGTCTTGCCCCACCATGAGCTGGCTAATACAGGAAAGGTGATCATGGAAAACTGGACAGCCATCTCTGGAGGTTCTTTCAGAGGGATGAAAATCCTTACTTGTGCTGAAGTGTTTTAAAGATGGCCCATTAAATAGAGATTTCTGTAATTTTCTGGCAATTCCATTTACTGAAAAGTATTACCACTATGCTAAGTAGCTTAAGAAATTAACTTTTAAATTTAAAAGACCTCAAAAAACACAGAAGAAAAACTTCTGAAACAGAAGTCTTACAAAATTTCTGCACTGGAAGCCATTACAGTAATAAACCTACTAAAAACTGATGGCTGTGACAGTGACAGTATAGAAGCACGGATCAGCACTTAAAAGATTTTAAATTACTTTTTAAACTGGTTTCAGCAGTGATTATAGTCCAACATCAGCAACACATGCTGTCAATAAATCCATTTCTTGCACAGCAAGAAAAATGGCTAATACAATTCACATTTTATTACATTTTGATTTGCCTATATTAGAAATAAGAAAAAACCACAACGAAATACCTTTAAAGTAGAAAGAACCAACAAGGACAGCACATGGAAACAAGACAATACACACACACATGCTTCTTAAAACCACAATAGTCTTCCGCTTGCTTTTCTGCATGGCAGAAGAATGACTTATAGCTTCTGTTTTCATTTGCTGATAGTCACCAGGCCAATACTTTCTCAAACAACAAAAACAGCCTTTGCCTTCTACAGGTTACTCAGAATCTGGATTGAAAATTAATACAAATTAAAAGTTTCATGCCAGTTTAGGCCAGTCCAGCTAGACAAAGAAGAAGCTATCAGTCCCAGTCACTTAGTTTTACACCAGATGACTGTCTTGGATGAATGGCCACCAGCTACTTCTGACCCTTCCATCTCCCAGTTCAATCACAGTAGTGAATTAATTGTCCTGGACTGTTCCAGTGACTGGTGAAAAGAGCAAGTTTTAGCACCTACTCTCCCACAGACATACAAAGCCAGAAATAAAGAGTATATAAGGTTAAAATTTTAAACTTCCTTCCCCCGTGGTAGTATTTGAAAACCACTGCTGAAGTACTGCACTTGAATTATTTTAGGTGTTGGGCTAAGTTTTTCTGGACATAGAAAAAGGTCATGTTTTTCAACAGTCATTAACTGTAACCAAGTCAACTTTTCTAAAAAAATGAGACTGTCCATAAATTACTACTGCCTCAACTCAAAAGGAGACCTCCACACCCCTGTGACAAAACAGGACTCTACAACAAAGCTTACCCAGCAGACAAGTAACTTCTTCAAAAGCCAGTTAGATCACAGGGTCTATGCCCACAAGGTACCAAGTGTTGGAATGGCCAATCACCACACGCAGGGTATTTAATTTTCAGTATTAGTTTTTGGTGCAAGTATAGTTTTCGGGTACCGTTAAGCAAAGGCCCCAAGAATTTAGCAGAGTAGAGGTGCTACTCCCATAGACAGGAAAAACAATACTCAACAGATGAAGTCTTTGTTCACAACCTGAAGACACTAATATGCTGGACTTACTGATGAAAGGAGATGTTATACTTAAAGGAATAGATTCAACTACTCTGGCAACTATTTAATCTAATTTATTAACATTTACTAACAGGTTACAAAATAAGCTTAGCTAGGAACTTAATCATATTAGCTTTCTTCGTAAGCGTTCAGTAAATGAGCAACATACAACTGGAAACTGGAGTTAATGGCACTGGGTACAGAAGGTGCCCTCACCTCATGCAGACTGTGCATGTCTGGTACCTCTGTCACAATAAGGAGAACAGTAGATGGAAACAAGAGAAGAACAATCAAAGTAATAGGAGTTCTCCTATCTAGGGGACATTAAGCAGGATTTTGGGGGAAAAAACCCCTAAATATAAAATATATATATAAAAAGTATATAAGTGTCAATTATATAATTAAATTAAAACAAATTTTACATAACTTCCAGTTAAACAACCTTCTAAACCACATACTGGCCTAAAGAAAAGTATACCAGGGTGGAAGATCATACATATACATCTCCTCTGCTTCTGATTCTCTCTCCTCGAGCATCAGCAGCTGACCACACAGCAATTCAGAAGGGAGGTCCATGTTACTTCACATGTAGCAAGGCTTTTTTGGTATTACATTGAGCAACCATGCACAGCTAATGCAAGAAACATCAGCTTAAGTGATTTTCATCCTCTTTTAGCACAGGCATTCTGGATCTGGTATACCAGGAATCATCTCAATCCCTCTTCAAACTTGCTGTACAGCTTCCATCAACTGAAACCTCACTTCCCTGACTGTAAGAGAAGAAAAACACGTGCTCGTTTTTGTAAATACTAAGATCTGTTGTACTTTTTTATCTACAGAGGTTCAAGGAATCATGAATTCAGTTAAGCGCTATAAAAGTGTCTATAAATAAAGTATTTGTGGGATGCTGCTGCCTGTGTTGTCCCTGTTCTTTGAATAGCAGGCGGTTTCTAGTCTTTACAATCTGCCATTTGCATTAAATTCATTTGCATTAAATGCATATGCATTAAATGCATTTTGAGAAACAAAAAGCTGAGATGAACCATCATATTTCCAAGCCTACTCATAGTCTAGAAGGGGATTTTTTTAAGTCATATTAAAACATACGTAGAATGACACATGACAACCTTTTTTGAAGAGAGAGGAAACCCAGAAATGTATTAACAATGTGCTCCTGAATATTTCTGTATTTACCAATCTTTGCTGTTAATAAATAACCTCCTTTCTGCTCATATAAGCACCAGCTAACATAAACAGAATTACAGCCAGCCACGTTAGAATGCAAAGTCTACATTACTATTTGTGTGCAATAACTCTGTTAATTAAGATAATGAGTCAGGCACTGAGGTGTTCAAAACTGAAGGGAGACTAAATAATGCCCACTGGGAATGAGAACCATACTACATGTGCCAGTCACATATCCAGTTCCTTTCCCATTCTGCCCCTGCTCACATACGATCAAGCATCAGACAAGTGAACTGTACTTTTCAGTGGGAATTCTACCTGGATGGACAAAAGAAACAGCGTATGAACAGTAAAACATACTCTTCAACTGAGATTCATCTCTCACACATGTCAAGTTTATAACCCAAAATCTAGATCTGCAAAGACAGAAAGAAATGACAAAGAAACCGACATATACATTTTTGGCTGCATACAAAGCTTTTCACATATTATCTCGGGGAGCTTTACACTCGATCCTGAAGTACCAAGAGGGAATAAGAAAATAAGTCTCGGTCTCAGCAACTTGTCATTCAGAAGCCTGAGAAAATAAGTAGTCAACAAATGTACTGCAAAGATGGTGACAATGACAAGCCTTAGAACTGCACAGGAATTACAATTATGACCAAGTGACACTTTTTAATGCCATAGCAATATACTGTGAAGACATCCCAATGAAGTACATCTATTTACACCACTATGAACATCTACACTGATACATTCCCCCTTCATTCTACAAGCTCCTGTGGTAGCTAAGATCCCTTCTAGTAGCTAGCTGCTCCCCATCAAAACTCAATCACTCTTACAGGAATTTATCAAAACACTTTTGCACGTAATTTACAAGTTTTAATGATCATCTTAATTTATGCCAGTAGCATGAATCGCTCTGCACAACAGACAGATGAGAACTCACTGAACTGCAAACAATAAACAGTCCAACCCACTCACCAATGGTCACTTCAGAGCAGGATAAACAGTAAAGCTGGATGAGTATTTTGTTCTGAAACACTATCTTTCAGTATCAAGACATGGTTAGAGGCTGAAATACATAACGTTTCAGCATACCATTTTCCATTCAAACTACTATGAACATTTTAAAGGAAATTTCAGGAAATACATGTAAACAATGGATTTCCAAATCAAACAAAACTACTAATTCTGAGTTTCTGGATTAATGTGTGCAAGGGAGTGAATAATAATTTAAGCATTCCTTCTCAGGCTGCTGTGCCTTGCTGGTGGACAAAACAGAGAAATGTAGAAGGAAAAAAATCAACAGAATAATTTGTCAAAAATGGCACACTTTGTGGTATACCTTTAAAAAGGAACCACACAACACAACAGCTGGCAGCCTTTGATTAAGCCTAAGGTCTCCTGACAATAAACCAGGCTACTGACACTTAACTGACATGCCAGCATCGACAGTTTGAGAGAAGAGACCTCTGGGAATTACAGAGAGTTCTAAAAAAGACAAGAAGAGAAGCCCAAAAACACACAGTAAGACTAGAAATTAAGACAGAAGTACAGCTCATAACCAAAAAAGGGAATACTATTTAAGACTGTAGCAAGCAAATATTTATTTACTCTAAATAAAACTGACTTCCATAAAAGCATTGTCTCTTATTTTAAGGAATACCAGGGCAGTAGCTCCACAATCATTTTCCCTCAAAACTACCTGTCATGTCAAAATTACAATGCAGAACAACTTAAAGCACTTTTCAGAAGTTACTACAAATAAGTGTGAAAAATACTATGTTTCTTAGTAATATTTACCTCATGTTCTTGGTTATCTTGTCCATCTTTGCCACTTTTTCCACTCTTGACTGATTTTGCAGGTTCCTTAAAAAAAAAGTTTGCAGTTTCAGGTTTTTTTTTTTTTAAGGAGATCTAGATAGATTTTCAAGCCAAGGAATCAGGCTTTTTTAGACACTCGCTAAAAGTAATAAAAATGACAGAATAAAGATGATACTTTTTAACTGGAAGATGATTATATTGAACTATCAGTCTCTACACAGCCACTTGAAATATTTTTTATCTGTAGAAAGACTTTGGAATTTTATTTATGCCTCAAAATTCACCTATAAAGATAAGCTTTCACATAGGTAAGCCGGCAGGGACAAAGAATGCAACTGATTTGAACCATGTCTTAAGAAATTACTTACTTCTACTACCTTGTTGTCTTTGGGCTTTTGGTTCAGAAATATTTATATTTAGTTTATCTTTGAAACTAGTGCCAGTACAGTACTTTTTTTACAGTTTATTTTTTTTATTTTTTACAGTTTATTATTTTGTCTGTTCTAGGGGCTAGAAAGTCTAGTGTTAGAAGTAGGCCCACAACTCAATTTTCTGCCTCACAGCATTGTACTTACCTTGAATCCTTCACCCATTTTTGAGATTTCTTACTCTCAGAAAAGCGAGGAAAAGTTTCAATGTTTATAACATCGAAGGTGCCAAGGATATTGGGAAAATGTTAAAGCAAATAACCCCCACAAACCACAATACTCAACCTCCCTACATCTAATTTTAAAATGACGTTGACAAACTAAAAGCCAAACAGAAGCGGTCGAGAGGGACAGCAGCTGGCTGAGGCAGACAGAGCACTTCACTGTTTCTGACTTCCACTCAAGGCTAATTGCCTATCACACAAAATAAAGTGAAATCCAGCTAACTTCCTGCCGGATTTACAAGTTTTCTGCCATCATTACTTGTGCAAGCCCCTTTCGTAGCCGCCAGACAAATCACTCCCTGGAGCCTGAGGCGAAGCGGGGCCAAACCTGGGTTCATTCTATTGTCAGGAGAAGGAGCTGAAAGGCTCCGAGGGGCGATTAGCACTCCTTGAATACTTACGGAATCCCCCCGGCGCAGCTCCCGCTGCAGCCAGACCTACGCAGCAGCGAAACTTCCCGGGACGGGGCCCGGCCGAGCAGCCGTGGGGTCAGACCCCCCTACCCTGCCGTGGAAATAATCCCTTCCCCCTCCACAACGCCCCCGGGCCAGCCCTGAGCGAGACGCCCCCTCCCCGCTCCGCCTCAGCCAGCCCCGGCTGAGGACACGTTTCCCATCCCCTCCCTGCAGCACTCCCCCGCACGCCAAACCCACGGCCGCCCTCCGCCGCCTCCCTCCCCGCGACTGCCGCCGGCGAGACGGAACCAGGACCCCGCCTCGGCACCCCCGGACTAGGC
>WBMY01006919.1:28706-85660 GCA_013397315.1 Donacobius atricapilla
GGGCGCCCGTCACTGCGGAGCGGGAAGGTTAAGGGGAAAAAATAATAATAATAAAAAAAAAGAGATAAAACAATTTAGGGCGTACCTGGAGTTCGCTGGCCCGCTCGTACAAATCCAGCGCGCCCATCATCATTTTAAGGACTTCTACATGCGCTTGCAGTATGTGGATGAGGAAGGTGAGCTTTGCGAAGTTGCAGCCTGGGTTTGAAACGATATCTGGATTGTTTTTAAAAGCCCGAGTTCAGTTATGCATGTTTTCATGATGCCCACCTGTACCAGAGGTAATTTTTTTTCCAAACAAATCACTTTTTAATCTCGCAAAACCAGAATGCAAAATTTATGACAATCTTAGGCAAAAGAAGAAATGTGCAAATACTTCATCTGGAAAATTTACAAACTCTATTTCTCCCATGGTCCGATTAAGCCACAAATTACTGTTAGTTGAGGGAAAAGTGCAGAGGACATTAGCACTCATAATAGCATCAAGACATAAAATATTTTAAATCTAGGTTGGACATATTTGTTAAATTCTAATTGTATTGTACTCCTAAAGGATAGAAAAATTATGACTTCATAAATACAGCGTAAAAGTGAAATTGATGTCATTCCTTACCCAGCCTGTGAGTATCAAATCCAACATGAGCAAGCAGACATGCTCTCCCTTTTGGGATCTGTAATTCTAGTGAACACTTGTGTCTGATGGGATAGTATCTAATGTTAGATACTTTTATCAGCTTGTATCCATTATATTTGAACACTGCTTTTGCTGCGGTGAAACAGACAAAGAAACTTTCCCTTTTCCAGGCGCTGCAAAGAAATTTACTGACTCTGGTGAGCTTCTTCCTCTTACTTCTATCCTCTTCCTTTCCTGTTTCTTAAATGCTAGGAAAAAATTACTTCTGCCTCTTATCCTTTTTCTCATCTTCTCTGGTTTGAGTGTTTAGAAATGAGGTGCAGTTATCACTATTGTGCCTCTGCTGAGAGCCAGTCATGAGTGAGTTGCTAGAAATAAATGATATTTCTCACCAACAGAACAACATGGATTTTTGAAACACTAAGAGACAGCAAAGGAATGAAATCTACCTCCATCTGCAGTCTGGAGTTTGATTAGTGTGTGTGAGGGTTTGTATAGCTAAGGATAAACTCAAGAGCTTCCACTTCTTAGTTAGGTTACAGTTTTGTAGAAGCTTAAACTACTCTTAATTCCCAGCTGTTGTGCTCCTATCTCCCTCCTCTGCACTGATGCTGGTACTGTGAAGTTTAAACTTGTTCGTAGAATTGATCAGGTTGAAAACTGTTCTCCCAAATTTGTTGTTGTGTTGGTTTAGTTTTGAGTTGGAGTTTGTTGTTTGGGTTTTTGGTTTTTTTCCCCCTGAACTGGCACACCACCACCTGCTCCTGTAAACACTAGCATTGGCTGAAGGAAGGGGGTGGAAATATGCGGCGGGGGCGGGATGTGACCTCAACAGCCTAGATTTAGATCAGTTTAAGCAGCTTAATGAGTTTCTCATTGGCTCTTGGCCTCTTTTGTGCTGCTAGTGCTCATAGTTTTTCTAAATAGTGGAAAAACTGTCAGTATCGTTCTTACCCAAGTACTTCTGAATAGGAGCAGCAAAATTTGTCTGTCCTTATTTTGCAGTTACTTGGGAAACCATGAATCAATATGTTGAACTGAATACAGGTTCAAAAGTTGGCACTGACTCAGTTAACATTTATGAGGTTTTCTTTGTGACCACAGATGTAGAAACTCTTGTGAAAACTTGACTCCCCCTCACCTCGTTTTGCTGCAGAGTCTAATTCACCAGTAACAGAAAGCAATTGTGTTTTTCAAGGCCTGCTCTATTATATGAAATAATCAGTGGGTGGAGGAGGTTTACAAGAAAAATAGTTCCATCTGTATGCTCTAGTGTCTTCATAAAACATAAGACTAAGATTAGTGACTTACATGATGAAATCTTACTTTTACTACAATGGTATGGCACTGTGGGCCTAATTATTCTGCTGTGGAGTAGAAATAACTATGTAAATAAGGTGATGTAATTTGAGTGTGAATATGACTATATTAATATTTGCATTAACTTCTGAACATTTTATGCAAACTAGGTAGCTTTTCAAAAACCAGAACATAGTCACACCAATTAGGTTATCATTCTTATTAAAATGCCAAAAACTAATGCATGTAGCATAGCTTTCAATTTGCATTTTTTACTGTACTGATCAAATTCTCTAAATTTGCCAAAGTTAAGTCACCAAATAATGTCAAGTATTGTGTAAAACACCTGGATAATATTTAATAGCTTGAAACTGGGCCAAGTGTCCTGTGTGCCAATGAAAGGGAAGTATTTACACAATTAGTCCTTTCCAGCTCTACTGTATATTCTTGCTCGTTTGATTGCTTTTCATTGGTTTTTGTTGGCTTGTTTTTTAATCCCTTTACCGTGGTTGAGCAGTCATGCTCTGGCCTGGGTTTACTGAACAGATCACGGTCACTGTGACAGGGATAACACCTTCCATCCCCAGCTGTGTGACTTTATTGCTTCCCATGCACTGTCTCTGGTTTAATTGGGTGGTATGCCAGTTCAGCGTGTTAAAATGGCAGAAAACGAACTGAGCAGTGGTGACAGGAGACCATGAGACCTTTTGCTAGGAAGCTGTTAATTTGGCTCAGCCGAAACTATGCAGCAGCACTTGTGGACAAGGTTTTAGCGGCCAGTGAACTGTCATCATTATACATAATTGTCAAACATTGTCAGGCTGTTTCTCAAAACATCTCTTCATTGACTGACGCAGACTTTTGTTGTCTGGCACGCTGTGTCGGATATAGAGAACTGAAACCTGAAGGACCAATGGCAGTAAAGAGGCTGGAATAGATGGGTTGAAATAGAAACAGATGTTTTTCTCATGCTTGCATGGGCCTAAATACTACTTAAGGTAACTTTCCTGTCAAGAATAGTGGAACTGGCAGATTATGTCTGAAGGAACTAACTGGGGGAACAAACTACCTAATCACCAGCTGCAATACATTCTGCTTCTATGCAATCTAACCTCAAAAGCTGCAAAGCCAGTATATTAAACTTCATGAAAAAGCTTAAACATCTTTCAGGAACTTTCTCTACAAGTGTGGATTCATTCTGCTTACCCCGAATCACATTAAATAATTCTCGTGCTGCTCTCAATCTAAATTGTAAGGCTTTGATTCTCCTCAATTAATTTAAAATCCATTAGTGTTGGATGCCCTGCTGTCACAATCTGCAGCATTGTAAATGTTGCAAAACTATTTATTCACAGCTGTGTAATAGTCAGACTCTTTTGAGGTGCTTAGTAACAGGTCAAACTTGGAACTTCGTGCATGTAGACAACATGATACTTTAGCCCTATATGTGACCCCATAATTCCAAATGGCAATTATTGGCATCACTTAACAGAGAACCAGAGATGCATGTTCAGAACCATAATTAATCATATGTATGTGTCATAGTGTCATATTGGATGCCTTCTAGCTGTAATATTACTCTGTATTTTGGTAAAATTTGGACTAGTAAAAAATGAAAAAAATGTTCATATATGATTAATTATGCTATCCGTATCTTAGCTTTAAGAACTCTGGAACTATTACACTGAAATACAGATTTCTCTGAGTTTTGTCTATTCTAAATCCTTTTTACTCTTTCCCTTGCCTCTAAGTTTAAAAGAAGTTGATAAGGCCTCTTTTGAATGTAGTGAATATTATTAGTTATTTAGGCAATTATTGCATTATAGAAAATGTTCTCTAGGAGATTTTTCCCTTTTAAAAAAATATCAGGACTCTCTTTCCTTCAGGTAAGTAGTGAAACTCACGTTGACACTCTTTTCAGTGAACTCCCAGAGGCTTACTGGCAAAACCAGAAGTCAGCTTGCTCGTCTTGTATTGGGGAGCCACAGGAGATGCTCCACGAGAGAGAAGGAGCTGGGAGCAGAGCATGGCTACAGCAAATGCCCTGCCTCTCTTACCAGGGCATTGATCCTGTGGGGTCAGGATGGTGAGAATACTGCTCTGAGACAAGGGAAGGCAAGAATTCAGGCATCCACCCAAAAAATCCATTCAAAAGTGACAGGAGAAAGAGCCAAAGACCAGAATGGAGACAAGGCTTCCTATAACACCGATCAGAGCCAGGGAGGCAAGGCTGGACAGACAGCAGCTTATAACACAGGGCTAACGTCCATCCAGGCCAGCAGGGCCAGAGAGAAGGGGGCACCTGCCATGTAAGCCTGAGGTCCACCTGGGAAGTTCAGTTAATAAATCGTGTCTGAGGGAGACGTGGCTGGAAACAAATACAGCTCTGACAAAGTGGGCCAGGTTTGGGTGCCCAGGCCAGAATTTAAATAGAGGTCCTGGACCACTTGGAAATGTTGGAAATGTCATATATGGCTGGACATAGGCCTGGTATTAGATATTATCGGTAGCCATTATCCATCCTAATTAACACGTGGATTCTGGATTTCTGTTTGGGGCCAGCTTAATTTTAAAATGGACATGAAAATCATAAATAATGAGAATGGATAACTCATGCAGAATGTTACTAAGGCATTGTACTCATTTTAACTGGGATAGAATTACATTTCTTATAGTAGCTTCTATGGGGCTAGATGTGCTTTGAATTTGTGATGAAAACAGTGCTAAGAACATAAGGATGTTTTTGTTATTGCTGAGCAGTGATTACACAACCTCCAGACCTTTTCTCCTTCTCACACTGCCCCAGCAGTGAGGAGGCTGGGAGTGCACAAGAGGTTGGGAGGGGCCACAACTGGGACAGTGACCCCAGCTGGCCCTGGGATATTCCAGACTGCTGTGGTGTCTTGCTCAGCAGTAAAGCTGGATGGAGGTGTGTGGGGCTTGGCTGGGGCTGGCGCTACCTGGGGCCTGGCTGGGCATCTGATGGCTCGTGGTGAGCAATTGTTTTGGGGTTTTTTTATCTTTTCTTCTTTGTGTATTTTCTTTTAATTATTATTAAATTGTCTTTTTCTCAACCTTTGAAGTTTCCTATTTTTACCCTTTTGATTCTCACCCTTATTCCATTGGGGGTAAGCTGTGTCACACTGAACTGATTACTGGAGTTAAACCATGACAAGCATCTATACAGAGATTCAGAAATATTCTGGACAAATAATATATCACAAAAATATCTAATAATATCTAAATTTTATCTGCTTGTGGCCACAGTTACCACAGTGGTTAAGTATTAAAATGACCTACATGGGGGAATTTGGATGATGATCAAAGTAAAAGATGGGTTATTAAGCCGGATGAACCATTTGTCTTATCCAGAATGCCAATTCCTGTGAGAAGTGCCTGAGTCTGTGTGCTGATACCCAAATTCCAGAGAGATGGGAATTACAAAAATAGCAACATTAAAACACTTTGTACAAATCGCTTGATGTTCTTCTGCCTCAGAGAAGCAAATAAAAAGACCTTAAAAGCAAGACTTTGCTGTATGTCATGGAGTTGAATCTTTTCAGGAAAAATACCTCAAAGAGGTGCCGCTCTGTGACATTTATAAATTAGGATGTCTGCTTTCACATTTCCACTATTTCTGTGGTTTTGTTTTTTGTCTTTATAATGAGTTAAGGGTTACTTGAAAATATGATATAATAATCTGTTTAAAATTTATTGTCTGTGCCTAGCATTTAGGAGGTAGAAGGGACGTATTTATTTTTGAGAATTCATCTCTTTTTTATGTCCAAATTGAGTATTTTTATGATGTGTTTTGGTGCAATTTATAGCAGTCTTTGTTCATTCCGGGTTTTTGCTGCATTAAGTACATTGTTCCCATACATGTACTAGCATTCCTCCTTCCCACTCGATATCAAAGGAAAGATTAATTTTGTATTAGATGAGTGAGACTAGTAACATAAAGGTGACTGCAGCTAAAACTCCTACATTTTCATTTTTATCACATTTAAGTTGGTATTTATAGAATGAACGAAGAGATCCAATTAATTGTACCTCCTGTTGATGCCATACAAGGTTTTATCCTTCAACACTTCATACCTTTTTTTCTGCCGTTTTTAGGATTTGTCATAGCTAATATAGCTGTATATTTTTATCTCAGTGTGGGAAGAGTTGAAAGACATTCTGAAAAGGCGTACTCAGGACTTAACCCTGCAAGTACCACGAGTTTGTGGACTCACGAGGGTCCGTGTCTGCGTGTGCTCAGAAATGTCCGTATCCTGAGGTGATGCATGTGCTGGATTTCTGATTTTCAGGAGCAATCCGTGCTTCTTTGTCAGAATGTGAGTAGCAGCTTGCACCAGCAGAGCTTTTGGCTTGCTCCCCCTGGGGCAGGCTGCCTGCCGCTGTGCCGAGCAGGCTCTGCAGGGATCTTACAGAGCTCTGCAGGCCTTCCACAGCCTCCCTGCGTGCATCGTGCACGCATCGCTCCTTTGCTGTGCTCACATCCTGGGATCGGCACGGTCCTTACTGCATACTTTAAGAAGGATAACATTTTGGTTTAAGTATCATTGCTATGCCGAAGCCCCTCAGCACTGAAGCAGCCTCACCAGGTCTGTTTTGGTAGTCAGGGTAATTCCTGCAGTCAAGGTTCCCTGTCTTCAAAAGCTGTGATAGTCTAGAGGCCTCTGCCAGAGCGATTCCCTCTTGGCACTTTAAAGTCTGTGTTTGCATATGAGACATCTGAACAATTTTGAAAGGTTCTTTAATAACAAACCTCTTTTTTGTTTGCCCAAGATAAAAGGAGAAATGCTTGCGGCATTATCTCCTGCTATACCATGTTATCAGAGAGACAGGTTACAGGGTCATGCCAGGCAAAGGCTTTCAAGGATGATGGAGGATTGGACCAAGCATAGAGAGATTTTGTTCTCAAGCCATTTCCTAGAGCTATCTAGTCACTGAATGGCTTCTAGAATTTTTCTAAGAGCAAGCCTTGTTATTTTGATTCAGAGAGTATTCCAGGAATAATCAAACGTGCACAAGAATGAATGCTAATGAAGAGGACCTTGGAACAAAACAGGCAGTAATTCAAACTGATAGTCCAGGTGCCCTCAAAGTCTCCTTATGTGTTGCAATGGAAGCCTTGGCTTCTAATTCAGCTGTAGGTTTGGCTGGCTGGTAAAAGACCTGAGCCACAGAATCATAGAATGGGTTGGGTTCGAAGGGACCACAGTGGGTCACCTTGCCCAACCTCCCTGCTCAAGCAGGGTCATCCTAGAGCACATTGCACAGATGGTTCTTGGGTATCTCCAGTGAGAGAAGAAACTCCACAGCTTCTCTGGACAATCTGTTCCAATGGATGGGCAGTGCACAGTAAAGAATTTCTTCCTCATGTTCAGGTGGAACTTGCTGGTCATCAGTGTCCACTCATTGCCTCTTGTCCTGTTGCTCGGCACCACTGAGAAGAGCCTGGCTCCAGCCCCTTGCCACCCTCCTTTCAGACACTTGTAGACATTGATGGGGCCCCCTCTCAGTTGTCTTTTCCCAAGGCTAAACCAGCCCAGCCACCTCTTCCCTTTCCTCAAGGAGAGACACTCCAGTCCCTTAATCAGCTTTGTAGCCCTCCAGCTGGACCCAGTCAAGGATCTCCTTTCCAGTCTATACTGAGGAATTCGTAATTCTAAATTCAATTTTGCAATGTAAGAATTATTAAGAATTAATCCACTTCATCAAACCAGAATCTTTTTGCTTAGTCACATTTTAGAAGGTGTCAGCTCCATTTTTACTGAAGGTTTGAAAAAACCCCCAGATACTGTGAAAGAATTTAGACAGAGCAATTAAACATTGGCAAAGCTTATAAGCATTTCAAACCAAAATCTTACAATAGGAAGTGTTAGACCAACTTAACTGCAGATTTCTCTTCCATCTGTATTTATATCATGCTGTGTACTGACTATCTGGTGCGCCTGTATAGACTTTGCCCCAACATTAAATTCATTTGCATCTTCTGTTGAGTATTTATTTCAGAAATTTTGCATAGATATGAGTTGTATTTACATTTTATCTCCAGTTCTTAGGTATGTTAGAACTTCTTTTGAACATCAGGAAGTTAATTAGAAGTATTGGGTGGACAATTACTAAGAAGTCATAAAACAAGGCCTTCAGATTTTTGGCCTGCATGCATTCCACAGAACCATGACACATAATCTTCATACTTCATGCATTCCCTTCACAGAGGTTCATGGGGTTTTTTTAACTTTATGCTCCTTTTTTGCTGTCCACAGTTTTTTTGCTGTGAAGATGGCGTGTATCAATGCCAGCCCAGCTGATTAATCACAACTCTTCTCCTAGAGTTTATTTTCCCAAACCAGCTCCTGTCTCCAGCATGCTGTATGTTGTCTGCTTCTGCTTTTATTGCTATTCTTACGTATTTATTTTCAACTTTATCTGGAGACTCTTGGTTCATACATCTCTTGGCTGTTCAGGGAAGTATTCCATATACATGTAAGAAGATGATTCAAAAACCGATTGTGAGAGCTGCTCTTCTCTTCCTTTCACCAGGGCTACCAAGGTAGTTTGATGGGCAGCTCTTTGCCTGTCTTATGTTATCCAATTTATAGACTAAATGCCCAGATTTTCTTATGTACTCCATTTTTATTTTTTCAAAGCGAGAATTAACAGGCACTTGAACTAAAGTTATCTGCTTTTTAATATAAATTGAAATGAAAAATCCCTGTGTTAGCAGAGAAAAGAAGCAGATTGGTAAGTGCCTGTTCCTAATTCCTGGGCACTTTACATTTAAACCTGCTTTTATATATGTCAAGAGGATAAGGATAATAAGGTAAATAAAATGTGTACAGAAATGAGACAAGGTATGTAAGACATGAGACAAGGTATGTAAGACATATAAATAAAGGTTTCTTTACATACATTTATATTAAAATCCTACTCATCAGATCAAGTTAATTAGATTATTTTCTGCATGCACCAACTTGGATTTGAATTTTAGTTCTGCTAAATATATCAAGGCATTTTAATATTTATCTAGAATGTCAGAAACTAGATGAATTAATGCCTAATCTTTGAAGTTTTTTTTTTTTAATTTACTTGTATTATGGAACCAGCTAGGGATTTTAGTTCAAGGCTGAAGCATTATAGCACTGTAATTGAAATACTAGTAGGGAAATGTCCTTTTCACAGAAGTATCTGCTTTTAGTATGTACTTCCCAAACAGTGTGCTTCATATATATTATTATTCAATTAAATCCCAAATTAGCTATACGTTGTAGCCTAAAAACCAGAATGAGGGGAGCGTGACCAAAAGCTGAGCAACTAAATAGTAAAATTTATTAAATATACATAAGTTAAGGGGTGCAAAGGCTCGCTAGTCACTGCCATGAGTGTTCAAGCTCTGATGGTGTTTTTCCAGGCTTCTCAGCTATATGTAGGTCAGCGTTGCTTTGCCTGAAGGATAAAGTTCATCACCTGATGCTGCCCCTTGCATTCCTGTGCATGCTGCTGTCTGCAGAAGATGGTAAGGCACAAGCTGGCTCAAGAGGCTCATGTAGACTTGAGTGAACCTTGAATATATTTGGTGCAGCATGAACTTTCAGGAGCCTCCTAGTCAACTTCTTGATTATTCTGTAAATGTTACAGAGGAAGTGGAATTTTGAGAGATGGTAAATTCAGATGCTTTGTTCTTTAAAAGACCTTTAAAAGGTCTTTTTATGGTCTAACATTAATTATCTCCAGTAAATATGGGTGGCTAATAAAAATGTCTTAGAAAAAGCCTGAAGGAATACTCTGTGAGCTCAGCAACAGACTGGGGTTTGAATGATCTGGATTCTATTCTTAATTTCACCATTAATTTACTGTGTGGTTTTGGCAAGTTAAGCTGTGTGTTTCTTTTTCTTTTTTACATCTTTTATCTCTAGTCTATCTTTATGGCAATTGGTCTCTACAGTGCCTAGAATAAGGAAGGAGGCAATCTAGACTGTGATTGTAATAACAGTGGTAACAAGTAGCTTTAAATCCAACCTGAATTTCAATTGTTCTATTGAGGTATGATTGTAATAGGTTTTATAGGTATACAGAGATAGAGATTTGAATTATGTGTTCAGCCACCTTTAACCTAAGGGATTTAATCCTGTCAGAGAACAGTCTTCAGCATTTGTCTTCATGTTCTGTACTGACATGAAAGAAGATAAACTATGAAGATAATGTCCATGGATGTCAAGGAGGTAACAAAGTTGTATTTTTAAGAATTCTAACTCAGCAACTCTATCACCTACTGCTAGATTTCTGCAGCACTTTTATATGTAGAATTCCCTTTCATTCCTGATACATTGTCAGAAATATTCTCATAAAAAACACTTTCATATGATACTGACCTAATGTTTGAAATTGACTGATTAATTATGTTTGAGATGTCTATTGGTAGGCTTACTCCAAATATACCCTGATGGTAATTTTCACAAGAAGAGGGCTTCTACATTATGACTAATTTTTCTTTCAGATTCAGGGTGATGAAGGCAGCCTTTGAGTCTGTATTGAAATCCCCTGAATTTCAGTTGGATTCCCTGAAGATGTAAGTGTGGTTCTGTTCAGCAAACATAAAAAAATCTCTAATAAATTCAAAGCTCATGGAGACCACTGAACATTATGAGTTTTCTTGAGAACAGCAGATGCCAGGCTTCCTGCAGAAAGGAGTTACAATCACTTAATTTTATCAATTTACTAATTCTTATTTTGACAGTACAGGTGTTTTGCATCCATACTGCATGTTGGCATCCATACAAAAAAATTTTGTGCTCTGAGTGTGCAGAAGAAGAACACATCGTGTCCTTCATGCAAAACTTTGTGAAAGCAATAGTCTGTCTCACTACGCTAATTTTTTCCCCATTCATCTCAGGTTGTTTTTTTGTTCTTGTTGTCTTTTTGCATGTTTGTATTTTTTAAAGTTAATCTAGTAATGGAGAAAAACACCTGATGGTCTCTAAGGGAAACTGACTACTGAGTCCATTGTCCCACTTGCACCTGGGTTTCAAAATTGTTTTGGTGGGCTTTAGAGCTAAAAGGACAGTCAAGTCTCCTGGCCTACATAACCCTGAGTTTGAAAATAACGTGGCAGCTTTGTTAACCAGATTGCACAGGAAAAGCAGAGTCTGTAGTCTGAGACTGACTATTACATTTTTGCTATTGAATGCCTGTCAAATAGTACCTTTCAGTTACAGCCCACTTGAGACAGACCTGACGCAGATACTTGGAGATGAAAAGCTGTGTATCCTATTACCAGTCACTTGAGCCATTCAGTGGCCATCTGCTGATTGGAGAAGAAAACATCATTAATAATGTATTTGTGGATTGTACCCTAGCTTTTATGTTGCTATTAGTTCTGCCAGCATGAGCTATATCAGCATTATTTAGCTTCTGAGCTCCAGCACGTCCTTAGTAGCCATGGCAAGATTTTTCATATTTTCTGTTTTAGGGGATAAAAAGAATTAAAGCATGTGATGTGAAATTAGAATTGATCCACAAATATGAGTTTGCTTACTTTTTTTCATAAGAAGCTACACTACATTAATAAGTTTTATCACTGTTTCAAAATAGTTTTCCAAAAGGGGGAGTGTGAACAAAGAAGAGCATAATAGTTTATTATAACTAAATAATTTTAGTTGTATAATGGTTTATTATAACTAAAACAACTAATCTAGTACTCGATAATATAAATCACTTAATGCTATGAAACAAGTAATGCAATGCTTTGGACTTAAGCTGAATGCTGACATATATTGGTGCAACTCTGTTAAAGTCAGTGCTAGGAAAATAGCCAGAAATATCTGGAGAATTTTTTTTGTTTTGAACAGTGTTTTAACATTTTTAATTAACAATTTCACCAGGCGAAATACAATTATTGCATTAGAACTTAAGCCATTCAAACCCATAATTTACAGTCTTATCATTTGGAGAAGTTGTTTGGTTTTTAAATTGCTGAACAATATGACCTGGAAAGTTGTCTGACTAAAGCCTGCAGCCAAACCAAGACTGTATTAACTGTTAAGTTTTTAATGTCTCTGGAAGTGTTGCTTTTTTCTAAGTGTTGATCTTTTTTCTCCTTACAAAGGGTGGTTTGTGTACCCTTGGAAAATAATTGTGTGCCTGGGACAAAATGGCATGCAGGTTTCATCCTTGATCCAAGACATTTGCAACATAAAAGTTCTTTTTAGCCTATTATTTTCAAAATTAATTTTAATGTCAGATATTATGACTGGCCAAAACTACCAAAGGCTTGGCTGTTTACCTCTACTACAGAATTCCGTAGGTTTTATGCCTTTGTGTCTTCGAGATTGTATTACTGCGGTACCCAGGGACAGAGGAACTATAGCTATGGCAACCAGTGCCTGGTAGGTAACTGACAGCATGAATTACAGTGTCTCGAAGGATTTGCTGCAGGCTGGTCTCCTTGCTGCTCTGATGGCTCGTTTTGGTTTTGACCTTCAGGGCAAGGACCAGCATCAAGGCCTTTTCTGTTCCTGGTATTCATCCTTCTGCAAGAAACTCTAAAGAGGTTATGTAGATAAACAGGTGCAGATGAGTCTTAAACTGGTTTAGATGGGGATTTTCTTGCAGTCATATTTATTGTTATTCTTCAAGTGGGACAAATTGTGTCTGATTTTTGCTAGTATCAGTATTGCTACATCTATTGTACCACTTTGACCACTGTAACTAGCTCATTCAGCAGGGTGTGGTTCACAGCCTTGGTCGATTCAGTGGTTTGAGTAAATTCCTGAAGTCAAACTCAGCTTCAGATATAGCTCTTATATTAAAGATGAGACGGGTATTAAGGTGGGATAGGAAACATTCTTGTTTTTATTATTTAGGTTATGCAAAATGTGTCTGAATTAAAAAGCCAGTTGCAACTCTGACATTAAAAATACAGGTCCTCCACAGTCACTGGCAGTTGGAGAATGTTTCACAGCCATATCACAAAAGCCAAGAGACTGAAAGGGGAAACATGAGAGAAAATATTTTCTTAATATCTCAGTGACTTGCTGATTAAATTTCAAGAATAATTATACTGATGTCCCTGAGTAACATGTGAGTGGTCATGGTCCAGACCCTGAAATTCAGCTTCAGGTCTCCTTGCCTAAAAAACCCACTTAATGCTGATTAAAATACTTCATAGATCAGAGTTGAGTATCTCTGTTGACAATGTATTTGGATTTCTTTTTTATGAAAACTCTTGGCCATTTCTGTAAAGATCATTTGTCAGTAGTTATTTACTCACATTTGCTTAATCATGTACATTTAAAAGCAAAACTGAATGTGCCTGAACACTTATACCTCCAGCCAAATACCTTGTTAGTGCAGATATAATAACATTATGTAATAGTAATAACAATGATTTAATTGAGCAACCCAGGACACATGTTCTGACATTGTATGCAATTAAATAGCTGTTGCAAATATTTCAAGGAAAATGAAATTAATTTATAAGAAAATGAGAACTGCAACTTATAACCAGTTTCAGCAGTCACAGTCAAAACCCCCAGACTCTTATCTGAATGAAGCAGTTCATAGTATAGAAGATTTGGTGGATTTCTTTAGAATGCAGAGATCACACAGAATTTTATTCCTTAAATATCATCTCAAACAGTAAAGTGTAAAGCTTGATTATTAACCTGTTAATACAAAAGTTTGCTAAAATGGGAGTAAATTACAATCATGAAAACAACTACATACAGTAAGGTGATTGTAACTGTAGAAATATGATGCATAATGAAGCAGTTCACAGGAAATATCCCTGTTAAGTGTTCTTGGAGTTTGCTGGGTTCAAAATGACTCAAATTTGTTTCATTTTAAATTAAGAGACCTAATAAAATTATATTCCCAAATGAATTTAAATAACACTATTTGAAAGAAGAATGCTTCAGTCGTGGCGTGACAAAGTTGAAGCATTTGGGTTCTTTTGTTTTTAGTAACTACAATTTACTTTTTCTAGTGACTGGTTTCAGTACTGTGAAAAAACTTTCAGAAATTGTTAGTAGAGTTTCCAAGATTGGATGTTGCTCAATATTATTGATGAACTGATAGCTAAGAAAAGTGGAGAAAATTATTTACATGGTCATTTTTGTACAAGGGCATAGAGAAAGTGTGATAAGTATGTGTTTACAACTGAAAGAACCCCGTTAAGAATGGGGAGGGATTTTTCTTAATTATTATTAGCTTTTGTATATACCTAAAATGACATTTCCTAAAAATGTCATATTACTATTGCTAATAACACAAATGGATCTGTCAGAGGCAATACCATTTTCCCAGTTTGTGTCAGTTTTACTGAGATTGCAAATAACTAGAGATTTTTGTCTTGCAACAGTTTTAGGTCATACAATAATTACAAATATGTAGGAAAGGTGGAATATGCCTGAAGATATAATCCATGATAACCTATTACTCTTGACAGTTTTTTTTCTCTTGAATAACGTATGGCAGCACCTTTAAATTTACTGAAAACCTTTGGTAAAGAAGGTTTTACAGCCTTCTTAGTGAGTCTACTGCTTGGCAGAATTATCATTATATATACTTTAATTAGTTTCAATGTACTATTTAATTAATCTTTCCTGTGCTTCTTCCTGTCCTCCTTCTAGTGAGTACATTGAGCAATAAATGATCGTTTTTTTATGACTACCTTTTTCATGTATAAAGAGAATTAAAGTTTTGCGCTCTCAGATTCTTCATTTCTCTCATAAGTTGCATTTTCTAAGCCACATGTACTGTTGTTTTTATTCTCTAAATACTAACAATTGCTAACCCTATGGACTTTTTAAATTAAAGCAATACAAAATAACTCAGTAAACAGACACCTGACTTTAGGTATTGTCATGCTAGTAATGTAAATTGCGAGCACTTAATAAACATTAAGAAAAAAATGCTCTCTGGTTCTGAAGAATGTGGTATTCAGTGTGTGAAATAACATCATAAGGTCATCATGGGTCTAAATGAGTTGACTGTGTTCCACTGTAGATTCCCACTGCTGACAACAAGTGTGTAAAATGTATCCTGGCCCTCTTCATGGAAGAATACTCTTCATACTGTCACCAGGCTGAAGTTAGAGTTTGATTTTTTTTCTCACAGAAATTATAATTCTTATTTTGAACATGGAGAAACTTATCGATGTAGTGCATCACGTAGAGCTGTGGGGGATGACTGAGACAGTATCTCCCCCCTTCCTTTCTTATTCCTGATGGCAGCAATTCTTCATGGATTTTTATTTAATACAGCATATTCCTGAAACTTGCCCAGGTTTTTCTCCTGTCATCTGCACATTTTAATTGAAATCTGCAGCTGATTTAGTTCTGCTTTGCTGAAGTGCAGTTGTAAGTAACGTATCAGAGAAGTGAGTTTCTGATTCCCTGCTCCTGCCATAAGTGAGTGTTCCCGAGCTTAGCCTGATCTGGCTCCTACACCTCAGAACGCTGTCAGTCCCTTTTCAAGCCTGATACCTGCAACTCTCACACATATCAAGTACCACTACAAAAAAATTCAGTTACCTGCTTTATGTCAGACCTCTGCACCAAGGCTGTGTGTTTCCAAGAGATTCCCAGGCAGCACACTCAGCTCGAGGTTAATCTCATTTACTTGGAAACAAAAAACATATCAATGATTACTAAGATTACAAATTAAATTTACTAAGAATAAACGAAAAAACAATCATGCCATGTGATTTTGCTCTCTAATTTTTATTTAAAAAAGGCTTCAGGGTTTTTCAGGGAAAAAATTCCTTTTTTGAAATATTTCCCCCCCCTCCCGGCTTTAGAAAATAAGCAGCTCGAACTTTTCAGTAATTTCATGTACTCATTGTTCTTGACGTGTGTGCGTAGTCATATGGCAACACTATCCTCTAGTGGCAGAATGTGTTAACACAAGGCTCCAGCGACAGCAGTGGGAACTGGTTTATGTGTGTTGAAAAGATGGGGTGTGCTCGTTATTATTCATAAATTCAGAGTTTTGATTTACATAACACAACAAGGAGCGATTAACTGAATGCTGCATACAATGTGATGACAGTATGTGCTCCAATCACCAGCATCAACAGCACTACATATATTTTATGTCGCTATCAGAATATATATATATATGATTTCTTATGATTTTTCAGACTGTTGAACTTATCTAATTGTATTCTGCTATGGTTTTTCATAGGTATGGTGTTTGACATGGCTGACCACCAGCTGTTTACTTCAAGACTGCTACTAAAATCTAACTCTTTGGTGAGAGTGCCTCTCAATATTGTTATTCACAAGCCAATAAAATATTCTTAATTTCTTTTTTTTCACTTTGAAATTTCAAAAGTCCAGCATATGGCTTAAGGAAAAATAAGGAAAGGAAAAATTGGTGTAAGATAACAAACTCTGATATTTCAAAGCATCAGTTTTTTAAACTTACTGAAAGGGCTGATCTGCATTGAAAGTGTATTTGTTTTCTGTGAGTATAACTAGTACAAAGAATTAAATTATTTCTCACTCATACTCTAAAAATGTTCTTGCTCTGGAAGTTTGGAAATTTATCTATGTTAAAATCCCATGTCATCTTTTTTGTGGGTTTTTTGTTGGTGTGGGGTTTTTTTCTGTGTTTTTGTTTTGCTAGGTTTTGTGGTGGTGGTTTTTTTTGTTTTGTTTTGTTTTTTAGTATTCTGATGTATTTTGCAGAAATCCTATCTAAATATTCTTCGTGTAATTTGGGAAAAAGGAAGTTTTGATGCTTTCTATTCATGCATGCCCCACATAGATCCAAGGCCAAGTGAAAGCAGGAAACAGAGAAGACCCCGCTGAAGACACAACTTTAGCTTTTGGTATGGAACGATTACTGCAAGTGAGAAGCAGAACAGATGGGAATGAACATGCTGATGTTTCCACTGTTCTGATTTTACTTTCAAAGGCCATTTGACACTCAGCCAGGTAACTTGTGTTATCAGGTCCAGTTAGAGGACAACATACCTGGCTTAACAATGCTTCCATTTTTCTTCTCCATAACCAGATTTAGCAGACATATTTTAGGAGGTGGCATTTTACCTTTTAAATTTAAATAACATTTAATACCGTTTAAATACCATTTAATGCTCCATAAAATATCAGCACTGGATACTTTAGGGCTTCTACTGGCATTGGTATATATGATATCATTCATACAACTTACTTGTTTTTAATAAATTAAATTTTTAAATTCATATGTGTATTTCTTCCTACTGTGCTAAGTTGCTTTTCAGTTCGGTACAAAGAATTCAAAGTAAATACTTCCTAAATTTCCATGTGAAGTGTCCTTAAAAAACAAAAGCAAAAATAAGAACATAAAAATGCAGCATTCTTTTCTCCAGCATTCCAGCATTCCAGCATTCAATTCATGTTGCAAAATTTTTGCAGTGCCTTTTTTTTTTCCCTCTGAGGTCTGTACTTGGACCAAAGAAAATACTTGATTTGGACAGCTCATGTGCACAGAGAGAAGTCATTGTCTTGTTGCCTTTGTTCCACAATCCTCTTGAGCAGTGTTTGCTATAGTCATATAAACTGCAGTGGTAAACTGCAATATAAGAATATCAGATTTGTGACAACATATTTGTAGCCACAGAACAACAACTAGTCAAGAAACAATTCTCTTGAATGAGGCAACAACTATTTTTAAGGTGTCAATAAGAACTATTAGTCCTATAAGTAGTGCAGCACTGAGGGTCAGATGTAACTCTGCAATGACTGCTGTTATTTTAAAACACCGTGCAAAGACTTCAGAAGTTACAACGCTTGGAAGGACTTACTCAGGGCTTACGTTGAGTTATGGATCCTCTTGCTTCAGACTCATGAGTTTAATTCCAGTTCACATTGCTAGTGACAAAATACGTCAGAGCATAACACTGTGTTTCATGAATTAACTGTGTGTGTCCAGTCCTCAAAAATTCAGTTAGAAGTTTACATTGCAGGTTGGCCAATGACAGAAAGCACCAACCAGTGATTTTGTTGGCAATGTTTCAATTGCCAATGAAGATTGACTTCTTCTTTTTCCCTCTAGCTCTCTGAAAGTTGAGCATTGTCCATGAGAAATACAGAGAAGTCACAGAATTTCTGCCTCTTCTAGGTGTATTCTGCAGATAAATAAAGAAATGAAAAGTTATGTCAGGAAGAAAAAATACCCAGATATCCTAGGGGAAGGGCTTTAGAGGATCGGTAAAAGGGAACTGTGTGTTTGTGACAGGCTGTGATCTGTTTATATGAAGATGTCCTACATCACGGGACCAAAATAATGCTCCTTATCTCTTGAGCTGTGTAAAAATAAGCCCGTGATGGAGAAAGAGTAAAAAAAAAAAAAAACTACTTATGTTCCACACTCACCTCAGTAAGCCAGTACCAGCAGTGACTCTGGCTCCTGTTTCTATTTCCAGTGACTCTCTTGAATTCTGTATTTCTTGATTCTGTGTATCCAGAACTAATAAGGTATAAGAAAATGGAATTTTAGTATTATATGGGTTATTATGTGTTTTAGTGTTCCTGTTGACTAAAACCAAATTATTTGATATTATGTTATTGAAAATTGTATATGCTTGATGACTTTTTTGTTATTGTCTTCTATGTGTTTTTTGCCCTTTTAAATTTTTCTTCCTAAAAAATACTGTTTATGTAATAAGAAGTACAATAAAATCAAATTTTAACTATAATGTGCAGTGTCACATATTCATAATTGCAAAAATCTCACTTTAAATACGAATGTAGGAATTTAAGAATTATTCTGAAACATTTGGAAACATTATGTTTGGCTATGAAGTCTCACGGTTTGTTGTTTTGGATTCCAGTGCAGAGTTTTCTCAGTGTTTCATTGCGGTATAGAATAGACACTAGAAGATCTCTGTAATAATTACAGACTTTCTCATCCAATACCCTGTTTTCAAATGGGGCTTGACTGCTAGCTCTGCAGAAATGAATTAGCAGGGCAGACAACACAGGAAGAATAGCGAAAGATCTTTGGATAATATCCTTCTCTGTTGACCTGTAACATGCTTCATTTTGTCTGCGCCTCTCAAATTCATGCTGCTTGCTGATATGCACAAAAAGAGAGTCCAGTAATGGCAGAGTGTTCACTTCTGTTAGAAATCTGTGAAGAAATACAGGAAATAAAATCATCAGATGTATTTCTCGCAGGTCAGTGAGGAGCTACAATGTCACGTGCAGCTAATAGCTGCGCACCAACCATCTGGAGAATGTGAACTTGCAGTCTGGCACAGTTATACTCTGTTTCCACTAATAACCACGTGAAACAGCCCCTGTCATTGTGTAATGATGTACTGTAGGCAGTGCTTAGAATATTAGATCTTTCATATGGCGAATGTGTCACTTTACAGGTGGCTTCACTGAATTCAGTTCAGTAGGGCAGGTGCTCTTCCGCGAATAACATTATTATCTTGCCCTGAATAGGGCAGCACAGTCCTATGTCTAAGAAACTGTGCAGGAAAAATGTCTCTGTTTTTCTGGAGTTTGTCTAAAAACATAAGAAAGAATAATTCAGCATGTAACGGAGGAGGGGATAAATAAATACATTGAAGGGATTGACGGTGATTTGCAGAGTGTGTTTTTCACTGCAATTTCAATTGCACCAGTGTGAAGTACACTTTCTCTTCCTCTCCACTGACGCTATCCCATACATCTGGAAGCAATCAGTCTTAAACAAAGGGCCCTGAGATCTCAAGGCAGAGAAAGCAGACCAACTGTATGTGACAGAGCTATGACAACAAATCTGAAAATCTGTCTTCATTGATTTCAGTTGTTGTAATTTAGATTTGATGCAAAACTTATGAAGTATCAGCTCACTCTCATGTGTATTGCTGCCCAAACTAAATATCAGGAAAGTATTGCGAATTACTTTTTAATATAAATTGAATAGACAGATCATATAAGCATGTGCTGAGAATTTATTTGATTTGAATAGGCTGCATAGGAGCCTGAAGTACAATGAAGTGTAGCTGTGAAGTAGTTTTTATACTATAGAACTACAGCTGGCAGAATCTTTTTCCAGTCAGGTTCCACACCAGCTGCTTAATCTTTCTAGAATAAAAGAGCCTTGTGTATTTCCATAATGTGAGGTCAGAAAAAAAGGTGTTTACTAAAAAAAAGCTATTTTACTACTAAATACTTTATATGATGGTGCATTTTTTTTCTATCAATGCGTGAGCTATAGTTTTAGAAAATTAAATTGTTTTCAATGTACAGCTTCATGAGATTTGTGAGGAAAAAATACTGCATTATTTTTTTCATTTTGCAGACTTTCAAAGAAATGTCTCTAGATATGGTATAAATCAGAATCTGTCTTGGAAAAGGCATAGTTCCTCCTGGGATTCAGTGGAGACCTGGGCTACAGGCAAGTTCATACTGATGGAGATTTTAAATCTTATATTTAAAGGAAAAGAGAAGCTGACTGGGGATGTTGAAAAAGAAGCTATGTCCTTCTCATTTTTTTAATAATATTACATACTATCAGTAGTATGAAACAACAAAATACTAATTTGTTACCAAGTGGAGCCGAAGGCCAGAATACGGCCTCTTAAAAAACTAGTTATCCCATTTGTTGAGCTGAGACTATAAGAATAAGAGAATAAGTACTCACCATTGTGAAAATCATTCATTATCTGTCTCTGGGAGCCATTTGCTATTAAATTTAATGCTTTACATTTTAAACTGAGAACCTTTTGTTGTGACATGGTAGTTGTTTCTTCTGCTTGAAAGTGGCACCGTTTCTCCATGCACATTTTTTTTTACTGCCTTTCTCTGAAAGTGAAGTTGCTGAGTGCAGGAGTAAATGAAGAATATAGTGCTAAAGCAATCAACATATTGGTTTGTATTGGGAGATCATGTTTCTATATTTGAATAAGTTAACAAATGAAACCGATATGAAATAAAAACAGATTTCTAAATTAAGCAAGAGTTCTAAATGTTTTGGTCAAAATATTGAGTAACAAAAGTGCTACCAGACAGAGGAGTCACACAGCTTTTCCAGGGAGTGCCTATTTCTGTATTTCAGCAGGTCTCTCCTGGGAAACAGCGCTACAAAAATTGCTGGTAATAGAGTGTGAGAGGACTAAGTGCTTTAAGAAAAAGAAGCATTTTGCCTAAACCAAATAGCACTGTAGTGTTGATATAATAATCTAAAATAACATTAATTCTTACTTTTTTCTGAATAATTATGTCACTTCCTGTTCTCTTCAGGACAGGATACCCGTTCTTCACTGATATTATCTTTAAAAATCAATCATTAAATTCCACATGCTCCTTTACAGTTTGAGACCACAAACTTATGAATAGAGGAATTAGCAACATAATTCAAATAGTACTTTTAAAGATATTTAGCTAAATGCTAATCTTATATGCTGGGTTTTTTGCTTGTTTAGCTAACAAAACTCATGGCTTCTGATATATTGTACAACAGTTAAAAAAATCCCATGAGACTCTACATTCTAACTATTCTTTCATTACATGTATATTGTTTATAGTACCACTTTTCAAAGTAATTTACTACTTAAAGGAAAAAATTAAGTAGATACTTTGAGAGACTTCATGCAAAAAGTTTGTTATTGATCACTTTTCTTTTGAGGAATGGAGAACATGATTCCATAATATTATTTTGTCTGTTAATCACAATAAACAGCAGTCTCTTCACTGCCTTCCAAACTGTTTTGTGTGCCTAGACCCACCTACTGTGAAATTATTTTACGCCTAAGAGTGTCTCAGATAATTTTCTTGCCAAAAAATATTTTTAATGTCTTACATTCTGTTCTTTAAAGGTATCTGAGAGAGTGAACTACTAAGCCAAATTCCCCTCAGGATTTGAGAATGTGACTCTGTAATCTTGTGTAAAGAGGCATTAACAATATTAGTTACAGTACTCTGCTTTTTCCATATTCCTGACTAGTCCCTGATGTGGCTGTTCTTTTACAACCAGAATTCTCACTGGCATTAACAGATTTATCAAATCATTCTAAAAAAGAATTGAGATTTGTAGAAGAGTACTCCTGTTGCTAAAAAGAACCACATATTTTATTGTTAGTGCATACAAGTTGCACAAAACCTTCAGAATTTTGAATATACAATATTTTATAGCAGGGGATACCTGGGTGGCGACTAAGGGCAGAATTTTATGCTTCTGAGTACATCCTAGAGTAAATAACCAGATTTATATGTGAGCACTGCCTCTGTAAGAATTGTATGATAAACCTGCTTGAAGGATGATTCAAAATATGTTAATGATAATGGGTTGAATTTTTTGTCAAAGGACCAGCAGGGAGAACCTTAGAACTTTCAGATTCTAAATTCAGTTTTACATCAGCCCTTGCAGCATTACGGAAAGAGGAGCAATCAACTTAGTTATTTTTCACCTTAGTTATGATCCACATGAGGAAGTCCACCACCTGGAATTGTTTTGCTCATGCTCTGTGCTTTCTTCTCAGTTCATAGAATCATGGAATGGTTTGATACGGAAGGGACCTTAAGAGTCATCTAGTCACTAATTTAGACTATAGGAGTTGAATATACTGAAGGTATGCAAAACATGCCCCCAAAGGTGTCTTAGAATAACTGGCTTATACAAGGAAATGTTTAATGGTGTGTGTATTCCTTTCGGTCTTATCAGCAGAAAGAAAACACCTGGATATCATCCTTACTGTGCTCTCTTTATCCTTTCGTTCCTCCTTTTTTTGTTATTGTGAATTTTGCGTACATATGGACAGTCTGCAATTGAAGAATCAGGTGCTTTTTAGAGTATGTTACTACTTCCATTTTTCTTGAATGTTCATATTTGAGCTTCCCTTGGTATTTATTTGGCTGCTTAAATTTTTTCTTAATTTTTTAGTCCATTTAATATAATGGTAAATGCACAGGTTTGGGTTTCTTTCCTCAATTGCCTCTGTTCCTTGAATTCCTTGATTTCAGTGAAAAACAAAAATTGATTTCGTATCACAAGAAGGATTCTGAAAACTGAGTGATATCAAGAATGAGGCAAATGATGAATGAAAGAATATTTACTATTAGAATTTGAGACCTAATATCCTTATGCACGCTGGATATGTGTGCCTATGGCTTATGTAATATTATGGAGTGTGTTCCAGATTGAAGTATTTTTATTTTCTTGTAATTGTTTTGGCCAAATTTTTTTGTGTGCATTTGAGTGCGAAAATAGTCTTTAGTTTGGAAACTGATTACATTTAAATGCTCCAAAACTAGGGACTGATAGCAATAATTATTTTACATAGCGTAGATTAGAAAGTATGTTTGTATCAAGGTGAATCAATTGCCTGTTTTGAGATCAGCAACAGTGAAGCAATATCAAATTTGAGAAGACAGTGGTCAGCATTTTTTAGAATTCCTACCACTGATTCATTGGAAGGAGTGAGTTGTGGCCTATGTTAAAATGCAGTTCCTAAACGGGATAAGAAGAATAAATTTTCATTGAAAACAACCATTGGACCATTCAGCTTTACTGTTTCCCTCCGAAGGCATTGGTGGCTCCAAAACTCTTTAGTGAGCATCGTTCATATCTGTCTTTTAAGTATTTTAAAAGAGGTTGTGGAATTTTGTCTCTTAAATTGTACTTAAAAATGGAAAATCATTGTAGTATATAAGACAGACTTTGGGAAAGTAGTGTTTCTACAGGGTGTTGCAACCCATCTTTTTATTTTAGTTCATTTTCTGGACTGTATTTAATGTGATAAAATGTTATATTGTAACATCATCCAACATCTGTAATGTATGACTTGGTGTGCTCAGCGTAACTCTTTTTGACAAGCATACAGGAGTCATCTACTGTATCTTACTAATATAGGAACACATCCTGATTTATTAAAGCATTCATACTAATAAGGCAGTAGATATGGGTTAGAGTGCAAATAACAATAGTAGGGACTGCTGCCAAGCAATTTCTAGTGCAAATTTTTTCAAAAAAAAGATGATTCTATGAATGGAATTCTTAAACTATTGAATTTATACGTTAATATGTGGGCAATGTTCTCATTTTCTCACTGAGAATTTATTTGCTAATAAACTATCTCATGAGACTTGTTAAATAAGGAGTCTGCAAGTTGCATGCAGCAATTTTAATTTATTTAGTACCAGTAATCTAAGAATGTGTAAGCACTTTAAAAATATTAGTATAGTAAGTATCTGGTTACTCTGATAAGGATATTAGATCTCTTGCAGATGAACAGAAAGAGGCCTGGAAAGGAGGTATGATGGTTAAACACTAAAAAGGAACTCTGTTAAAGAAGCTGGGATATGTTACCCAGAGTGTCAAATACTATAGTAGGGGTGCTCTTCCCTGTCTTGCTAGCTGCTTTTGATCTGTAGCTACTAATGGACTTGTGGAAAGATGAAAACTCAATTCATATTTAATTTACTTGGAAACAAAATACAAAGTGATTATACCTATTTAAACAGCAAAAAATTTTAAAAATTAAGCAATTTATGTCTCTCAAATGGAGGACAACTTTTTCTTCCTTTTACCTATCTTCTTGAAATTAGGAACATTCCTGTTAAAAAGCCAATAATGAAAAATCCTTCTGCACTGCGGTTTCCACGATTCAAATTCCAATCAGATAAACTTCCATCCTGGCTTTTCTAAAACTTTGTAGGAAATGTATCAATTACTTTAATAATGGAAATTTCAAGGAATTGATAAACTAAATGTATGCATAGTTAAATGCGGTATGACCTCTAAGAATAAAGTCCAAAACATTTGAACTCATATTTGCAAGCTTAGGTGCTAAAATGTGATTCTTCAATGTCTTTGTAGGCTCACAGTCAAATTGCTGACTATCTTCCAAAAAGCTCAAGTCACTTTTGTTTCGGTATCTAAACACGTTTTTAGAAATGCAGCCTTTGGGCACTAGCGGCTGATTTGTAGGAAATTTTAATAGTTCGTTTGATGATCCATAAAGAAAGTCCAGAAGACTTAGGACTTTTTAATGTGCTCATCACCACTAATTCTGTAAAACTGCTGTGCATAAACTACTGAATTCTGCTATGGTGTCTCTGAGGTCCTGGATACAGACATGCATCTTAAGTGACTGTCAGAACAAGCTCTAGATGTATATCATTCCTCTTTCCCACTAATCTAATGCTGTCATTTGTGTTGAATGAGAACCTAAAGATGCAGGCAGAAAGTTTTCAGTTTAGACAGATTACCAGTCTGAATAAAATTAGAGTAACTGGGTAACAAGATAAGCTCTAATCCACATTTTAGATTCACGAGCAATGAGAATTCAGTCCTGATATTTTAAAAAATAAATAGGCATCTCCTTACAGACTACAATAGAACAATATCTTGGGAAAAATTATGTATTTACTAAAGAATTTCCCAACCTTGCATATTTAAGTGAGAATTTTATTGTCTTGGTTTTCAGAATTATCTTAGTTTCCAAAATTAATGATATAGAATATAGAAACCACATTTATTAACTTGGAGATAGATGCTGTGTAGGACTTCAAGGAAAGACGGCAGTAGGCATCAGTGAGGTTTGGACAGTATTTCTTGTTGTAGAGGAACATTATTAGTAGAACTGGTGAAAACAGAACTAAGCAAGAACAAGGGGTCAAATAAGGATAAAGGGCCACATCCTGCAAAGTGCTGAGCATACTTTGAAGTGCTGCGCTTAACTCCTGTTGACTCCTGCATGCAAGGAGAGTGGATTGAAAGAACGTGTGTATGTGCATGTGTATGGAATCAAAGAACCTTATTTGAACCTGTCTTTGGGTTATAGCCAAGGACTTTAAGTCAAGACAACAGTCAGATGCCTGGGCTATGGAGTTACTTAAAGCAAAGGAAAAAAAAGGAGTGTAGCTGCTTTGGTTTTGATCTTGCTCATGTGATAAAAGTTCCAATAGCTTTCGATCCTGCTGGCAGGTCCAAAGACCTCTTCTCATTATATTTATATAAATGTTAATAACTATTTCAGTATTATTAATGATGGCAAGATTTGAACTCATTAAAGGTGGGAAATTTGTGGGATTAATTTGTTCCAGCTTCTATTTGCCAAGAGAGCATTTTCCCAGCATTATTCTTTCTCCATATATATTAACTTTGTAATTGTGGATCAAAGCCTACTCAGCTTTGGATGTATTAAGTGAATCTTACTGAAATAGAAACTCAGAAAGGCATTTTCTGCCAAAAAATGTAAGTGGAGAAGTCACGATTGAGTTCAGCTTATTAAATCTGTTTACTCAGTGTGGCTAAGTCATATTGGAATTTAAAAGAAAAAATAAAATATGGGTATGCTTGGACTGTGGGACATGACAAGAAGTATATTATTTTAGAAGAGATAGTCTGAGGGTACAGGTTTGAGAAACATCAACAATACAGAACAATAAACAAGACCTCATAAATATATTGCCTGGAATTATTATGTGGCTCTATGAAATGAAAATTATTCAGAAATTGTGAAAAATCAGAACTTTAAAGGCTGGTACTTTATGTTCATCTGAATATAAGAATTCCATCTGCTCCTGTATCCTGCCCCTGAAAATTGCTGATACATTTTTGCTTTCAAAAGAAGGTGTAAAAATGTACAGGATTTGTGGTGGCATTTTCCTGATCTCTAATTGCTAATCTCATTCAACTTTTATTATCTCTTTCCATAAAAATAAATATATATAAAATAATTGTAAGCTTCTGCTCTATTTATGTTTTTTTAATGAATATTTACATATAAGTCCTTGACCCCATTTACTTAACGTAATTTAGAATATCAGATCAGTCACATGAAATGAGTCTAAAGTCAGTATGGTTTAATATTACTTCTCAATTGCTATGTGATAATTCTGTTGGTGAGCCTTATTGTTTGCAGAGCAACAAAAACCAGATTATTCTTCTCTGTTATCCTCTTTAATTTCATTAATGACTTTAGTTATCCAAACATTAATATTAATCATCTTTTGCTTTCAATCTTCTGAATTTTTTTGAGTGAATTGTCTTGCTGTGTTTTGTTTTTCTTTTCGTAGAAACAGAGAATCATTAGGATTGGAAAACACTACTGAGGTCCAAACATTAACATAACGGTGCCAGATCCACCACTGAGCCATGTCCCTAAGCACCACATCTACATGGCTTTTGTACACCTCCAGGGATGATGATTTCACCACTTCCCTGGACAGTCTGTTCCCATGCTTGACCATCCTTTCCTTGAAGGAACTTTTCCTAATGTCCAATGTAAACATCCCTTGAACTTGAAGCCATTCCCTCTTGTCCTATTACACATTGCTTGGGAGAAGAGGCTGGCCTGCACCTCACTCCAACCTCATTTTGGGAAGCTGTAGAGAGCAATAAGGTCTCCCCTGAGCCTCTTCCTCACACAGGCACCCCCACATCCCTCAGCCACTCCTCATAGGACTTGTGCTGCAGACCCTGCACCAGCTCCATTGCCCTTCTCTGGACACACTCCAGCCCCTCAATGGTCTTCCTGAATTGAGGGCCCCAAAAGCGGACACAGCACCCGAAGTGTGGCCTCACCAGTGCTGAGTACAGGGGACAATCCCTGCCCTGCTGGCCACACTGTTGCTGACACAGGCCAAGATGCCATTGGCCTTCTTGGCCACCTGGGCTCACAGTGGCTCAAGTTCAGCTGCTATTGACCAGCACGCAGCTCCTTTTCTGCTGGGAGTTTTTCAACCACTCTGCCCCAGCCTGTAGCACTGCAGGGGTTGTTGTGACCCAAGGGCAGGACCTGGCACTTGGCCTCGTTTAACCTCACACCATTGGCTTTGGCCCATCAATCCAGCCTGTCCAGATCTGCAGAGCCCTCCTGCCCTCCAACAGATCACACTTGGTGCATCAGCAAACTGACTGAGAGTGCCCTCGATCCCCTCATCAGATCATTGATAAAGATTAAACAGGACTGGCCCCAAGACTGAACCCTGGGGAGCACCACTGGTGGCTGGTTGCCAGCTGGATGTAAATCCAGTCACCACCATTCTCTGGGCCCAGCCATCCAACCAGTTTATCACCCAGTGAACAGGGCACCCATCCAGGCCCTGAGCAGCCAAGTGGAGCTGTTCCGTACTTTTATTTGTTTTTGATACTGTTTCTATAGTTTTATAGACACTACAGTGTTGTAGGAGTTAAAACTATTGTTTTATAGGGTCTTTTTTTCTGAGATGGAATGTCAAAATGACATACTTTGCAGATGTTGGGAACAGGGTAGTTTTATGTTGTTTTAGAATTATTTCTGTTTCTTTCGTAGTAGTTTGTATTGTGTGCCTTTTTGAATCCTGATGCATATTTAACTGCTATTTTCAAAGAATTATCCAGAATGAGTCTTCTTTAGACCAACCCTCATTATGATAATATAAAGGAATTATAGTTTTATATGATTTCACCTTATGTATTATGCTGCCTTTATTGATTTTATGTATACACAATCCATTTTAAGAACATGAGAATACTTGTCCTAGGTTGAACTAGAGGTTGCCCTAGGCCAGTTTCCTACCTACGCCACTGGCTAAAATAAAATGCTGTTGGAAAAAAAAAAGCGTTCAAACAGGGCAATCATGTATTGTTAACTTTGTCAGAATATTCTCCTCAGCTCCAGCAGTTTGCAGTTCAGGAAATTCCAAAGTCAGAGATACAGTCTTTGTAGTTAATGGATTTTTCTTCCTGTGCTCAATACAGCATAATTCTGCAAATGCTAGTAGTAAGTTTTAGATTTGACTGTCCTGACTAATTTTTGTCATCAATAATGCTTCCTCCTATTCTGTCCCTGTACTATTAGACTAACTGACGTAATAAAGCCAATTAGTCTTCATCAAACTTCTAAGTTTGTTTAGAACCTCAGTTAATTGGTCATTCCACTCTTTTTCTGTCATATCTAATCTAGTTTATGCTTTTCCAGCCCTTCCTTAACTCTGAAACTGTTTAATTTCCTACTTTGGCTAGTTTGGCTACTAATTTTTTTTTCAAGGTAGAAAACACTTATTTGAGGGAGAAATTATCTGAATTTGAGGCATCCTTTGACTGTTTATGCCAAAGCATGATGCTGCTTAAGCTGTAGAAATTAAAAGGTATTCCAAAGGCATTCTGTACCAGCTGCGACTGTTTAAGTAATTCACTATTTTTTGAGGAGTTATGATTGAATAGGGATAAAAGTGAAAAGAATTGATAAGTGTTTTGGTTTAAAATTTCTGCTTAACAATTTTTTATGTTCACATAGTATTTTTGCAATAAATACTATACTTAAGAAATTGGTCTTTGACTGATGATCTGCCTGAAAATATTAGTCTCTTGTCTACTGTTACATGTAGAATTAGATCCTGCATTGTTGAAATTAATAGCTTTCTGCTTTGACCTTGTTTTAAGGAGCAGGACCTTGGATACCAATGTGCAGTTGGACACATTGAAGGATAAAAGGTTTTCTGGGGCGGTTTTTTGTGTGATAAAGTACAGAGATAAACACTGTAACACTATTTACATTTTCAGGGCTATTGCTATTGTAGTTTTAAGGGTGATATTGTGTGCACCAAGAATGTGTGTCATTACTCCTTTGAACAACTTCATATTTTCGGCATGGTATGTTAGTTGTGGCTTAAGGAAAGAACAGACGTGCAGTCTACCTTGTGGGAAGGGGATTCTTCTGGTATTTCCCTATTATTGGATAATCTCTTTGATGAGGAACAGTCCCCAAATTTCTGTTCTCCCTCTAAGTCTGGCATCTGCCCCAAATCTGTATTTATTTGAAGAAACAGGCCCCCAAAATGCCTTGCATATTTAGCACTGCTGTTTCCATTTACTGCCTGATCAACCTTTTTAGAGACTATACTCTTTCTTCAAAGGTTATTGTTGCTGGGGAAAAAAAATCAAGTCCTAGATATGCCCTCTGGTCTTAAACAGTATCTGTTCTCAAACCACAAGTTCTTGAAATGTGTCCATGTTAGCTATTACAATGGGTTTGCTACATCACAGGCACTCAAGATCCGAACTTTTGTCCTTGTGATATAGAGGTGTGCTGTTGGTCTTTATTTAAGGTATTTCTCTTGTTGAAAGGGAATGATTTGTGGATCTTTTGCAATTAATATATTTGCTTCTCCTGAACTGAGGATTTAGTCCAAAACCTCATTTTGGTTGTGCAGAACATACAAAGGTTAAGGCACATGACCAAGCCTACATGTGGGATTACCTTTGTTTACTCAATTAGGGCCATATTTCTCAGGGGTTTTCTCTTTGCTGATTGTTCAAGATACAAATACTGTGCAAAAGGCAGCTAGACTTTGAGGTTTTCTTCTCAGGAGTTAAGAAAGCTCTTGTATTTTCATCTTCTCTCTGATCACTAAAAGAAGAGCTCATGCCAGAGAGTCTAAGTTCTCCATATCACTATCCAGTGCTATGTGTGTGTTTTACTCCAAGGCTGTCTGCTTCTTGAATTGACGTATGTGGATCAACTTCCTCTCTCCTCAGTCTAAGTGGCCTTGCTTATTTCTCAACACCATTGCAGTATTGGCTGCTGAACTATTTGGCTTTGTTTTCTAGACACAGGTTCAAATGGCTTCTTCTCTGTGTTCTTTTGTCCTAATATTTCATTCGCTTTGTTTTCTAGACACAGGTTCAAATGGCTTCTTCTCTGTGTTCTTTTGTCCTAATACTTCCTTCTCTCTTTTTGATGAAGCCCAGATGGTCTCCCAGGCATGACGTGCCTGTTCTTGACATGGCAGAGACAGGTTCCCCTTCTATTGTCTAACCTGTTCATCAGTGGTGATTTACATAGTTGCAGAACGCCGACCACCTTAGAACATACAAATGTCTAATCATTCCTTCATTTTCATTTCCAAAATTTAACTCCACTCTACAGCCTTTAGAATTCTTAGACCAGTTCTGTTGGCCAGGAATCTTCTCTTGCAAAGGGAACAGTGTTGTACTAATTACTGATATTAGATGACCTGTGCCTTCACAGGCTTTGAAGATTGTAAGCCTTGGCCATGCATTATTCTATTTTGGGTTTTTGATTTATATCTCCTCCCAGACAGAGAACTTGCAGTAGATACAGGATGCCCCTATTTTCTACATTCTGTACTCAGATTTTGGATGGAGACTCTGGCTACTGAAAGAGATTATTTAAATAACTGGCAAGCTAGGCATCCTGGCTTCAGCATGTCTAGCAGTCAGAGGACTTGAGAGGGGATGTCAACCAGTATTTCAAAGTGAATAAACTGTCTTTTATCAGAGGTAATTAATTACTGAAGGGGATAGATAGTAGTGCATAATGGTAATATTCCATATGATGGCACTACTGTTAACCCTTAGAAAACAGTTCTTCAAGGCTCATGATGTTCTTGTCTTTTAAATACAATGGAATCTCTATATTATACCTCTAGACTAGGCAGTGCTAAGACACACCCATAAGTTCCCCATCCAAGCTCCCACAACTTTTCTGCATAGACATTGACTGCATTTTAATTTCACCACGATCTCAGGTTTTATGCAAACTTTAAAGTAACTAGTTTTGATATTCCCAGAGGTCCAAACATTTTAAGAGTAATTTTTCCAGACCCTCATTGCTTATAGAACACTACAGCTATGGTCTTGATCCAGAGTATTTAGCTAGGATCTAGTAAGGTGTATGTATGAAGGTAAGTATGAATTGCAGAGGAAGCTTCTGTACAAAGCTTTCCTAGAAGAATTAAAAATTCCAAACTGTTTTGCTGAATAGATTGTAGCATATGTGTCTTGTAAACAAAAAGGACCACAATTGCATATTTGAGTGCCTTATATTTTTATTTCTCTGAGTTACAGAGTAACAGCATTTTTTCTTTTTTAGACAAGTCTGTGAGTTGCAGTGATAAACAATTAATCTGTTCCTGAATGTTTGTTGGACCACCATTTATTAAAGATAAACATTGCTGCAAGATGTAAAGAGTGTATACAATGAAAGGTGATTGTTTAATGACTAACGTGAAATTCTAAGAGACAGCAAAGCCTTCAAAACACATTGATACTCCTTTTAAAACTGCCAAATGAAAATTGAAAGAATTAATTTTGAGAATTAGTCCATAATCATGAGCACACAGAGCTGGGGATATCAGATTGCCAACAGATAAGTATTTTCACATTGGAAAAACACATCAGTATCCACCTCAGGATTTTCTGGAAAAAAGTTTTGGCTTTTCTTTATTCACAAAAGAATTTCTAAATAGTTTTCTGTATATAATTTATATTGTTTAGACTTTTGGTATTAAAATAATCCCAAATTCATTGATACAATTTTGTTTTCAGTCTTCTATTCCCCAGGCGAAAAAAATATTTCAATTGCTATCTAGCTTCAATTAAAATTTGGCTAGAAGGGTTTTTTTTCATTGGAAAGATTAGTCTATTTCCATTCCAACTGCAGGCTAACATCCATGCTTTGGGATAAATAGCAATGAGCCTTCTCACAGTTTCTCAGAAGCTCTTTAAATAAACAGTAATTGTGTATCAACAACCTCCTGACGTCAGAAGTTCTTCTTTTTAAGAGGCATTCAGTCTGCTTTGTGGGTTAATAATTCTTCTCCAGATAATGTTTAACTACAACGTTTCTGTAAATGACATAAAATGAAATTCTAAGAGAAGGAGCCATAGGAAGATACAGTGTGTTGGAAAGTGATAGTGAAACAGGGCTAGGATTGTTTGTCTGTATTGTCGTAGCTTAAGAGACATTGCTGGACCTTGAGCTGTACGTGGGATATACCATGGAGCTGCCTAAGGGAAAGGGAAGAAAGTTCTATTTAAGTTCTCTGATAGCAGAAGAGTGCTGTGAGTTGGTCTATCCCAGGTGTGCTGACTGCCAATGGCCCCACTGGGATGATCCAGCAACCACTGGAAAACTTCATTATGTGCTCTCTGGCTCTGCCCAGTGCCTTGTTATTGGTGGAGAAATGGGATAGAGGGCACTATACTGGGGTTGCACTACGGGGAAAAAAATGTGTAGTGCATTTTTCTTGGAGAACTGAAGGTGTCACTAAAAATCATGAAGACAAATCTCTTCCCTGGAAGCCAGAACAGGGAAAATCTGGGGAAGCGATGAAAAAGATGAATCCTTTTCCAGTTGCGGAGTCTGATAAACCAACATAACAGAAAGCTGGGTGCTTTTTTATTGGTGTTAGATCTGTCTCAGTTCTTTATACATCTATGTCCTTAAAAAGTGCTAATTGTGGCTATAATTGGACTTAGTGAGTTCTCCAAGTAGTCATTATGGTAAGAACAGTCTAAAAGGTTCAATTTCCATCTGTTACTAGATCTATGGCTTGAATAGCAAACGTTTTTTTTCCTTAAAATTGGCTTTGTTTCTTGTATTACACTTGTTTGTCGCTGTGTTCAGTATGTGGAAGATAAATACATGTAAAATGTTTTAAAATTATTTTTAAATGCTTCCTCCTGAATAGGTAGGACATCTGATAGTCATAATTGCTGGTTCTTTCTCTAGATTCTCTAGTAGTGGATATTACTTATTGAAGTCTTTCCTTCCCATAATTCCCTCAGCTTGGCTTTCCTTAAAATTTAGGATCTTGTATTTTCTTAGGTCTTATGTCATAGGACATAATGGTATGCTTAGTGGAAAGATATAGAAAATATCTTGGTAATCATGTTTTAATTGACATGATACTGAACACAGTGGAGAATGTAAGACAGTATTGCAATAATTCTCTATTCACTCTTCATCTTTCAGTTTCCTCCCTTTCAATTTTGACATAAAGTAATGTTGTAAGTTTCATCCTTGGCTGGAAGACAAAATTTCTGGGAGTATTTGCAGTCAATGATCTGTCATAGTGTCAAAGAGTACATCAAGTATTTAACAAGACAATTACCAATGAAACATACTTTTTTTCTGTAACAATGGAAAATGAGTACTTAATCACTTTTAACAATGAACAATTGTCTTTTACCTTTCTACCAGGAAAGAATATCAAAGAAATCATTAAATATCTACTTAGGGGGGAAAAGCAAGTAGGCAATAGGGAAAGAGACGACCAAACAGATAGCAGCAGGCTGAATCTAAAAGGTCAATATCTCTCTCCTGCTATACAATCTAGTACAGTCTTATTGGGCTGGGGACTGTTGAGTTCTGCCTCTGAATGACCCTTAAATGGTGAATTATTTTAGAAAAAGTATCTTTCAAATATCAAACTACTGCTGGTTTCAATTTTAAAACAAGTTTAATTTGCATGCAGTGGTGTGGTGTACCAATACCTCCTGAGTTGGAGGGAACACTGATCATTTATCCGTATGCAGAAACAGTGTGAGGGCTAACTTTGAAACTGATTTGAGGAAGTTTTGTAATGGCCAAAATGGAAAATGCAATTACTTTTGCCAAACATCTGTGGAAATATGAATTATCATCTCATGGAATGTGTTAAAAAGTGTTTTGCAGAATTTATTACTTTGCTGATTTATATCCTGTTGTACAAGGTGTTAACTCCGGGAATAGTTTGTGTCTCTGCCTTGCTGTCTCTTTCTCATCTATCATCTATCAGTGCTCTCTGGTAGTCTTGTCTTGAAAAATGTATATTAGATAGTCTGATAATGCAGTTGGAAGCTTAATCCCATAGTTGAGTTTAGCTTCTATGGGCAACAACATTGATAAAAAAAAATGCACTTTCCCAACTGATTTTCCACTTTTGCAAAGCTTCTGTACCTTGTTTAACATCTTCAGCAGACATCTGAAGGATATACTTCTAGTTTTTCTAATTTTTAATATTTTTTTAAAAGGGCTTCAATTTTTTCAATCATTTGTATTCTACCAAAGCCATAAATAAAGCATCATGCACATCTGCCTGTCTTTCTCTACCAGAAAAAGCTCTATGCAGAGCTTTCCCACTTTCATTTTTCACTTCATCTTCATTGGCTGAAAATCAAACGCCTTCTTGTTTACTTTGGCAGGCTGTTGAAGGTTATGACTGAGCCCCTCCATTTTCTTTCTTTGTTACATTTACAGTAGTGATCAAATCCATGAAGCTCCCTTTATATATTTCTTTGCTGAGAATTCCTGTGAAATAATATTGTGGACATAACTGTTCTTGGCATTTACTGCCAAATTTTAATTATCTGATGCCTGGGTCTTATTATCACTTACTCATTTCAGTCTCTTCTTATAATAGGATCATATTGTGCCTGTAACCACATTTTCATTACTTGTCTTTGACACCTTTCTCTTTCAGCTAAACATCTCTTGAAGTGGCATGGAACACAATAGTCAACGTTTCATTGCACCATCACTAACCTTTACACAGTTTATATTGCTTTCCAGCTTTTTTCTCTGCTGTATTCAAGTCTCAGTTTGATGACTTACTGTGTGAGTTGTAAAACTCATTTGTTTTCCAAATATATCAGTGGGTTTTGCATCACACTTATGTTAACAACAATATAATTTATATTTCTCAGACTCAATATTTGAGTTTTGCAGTTTGTCATAGTAATGAAAAAGAAAGCGAGGATTTTCTCTATCTAGTTCATTTCACTATTTTTTTGTGAAGATTATCACACTGTTGAGTTTCTAGTACAGTAAATAGAATATAAAATTTTGTATAGATAGATCAGATGAAAGTATTTTTATGTGAGAAATATAACTGTCTAAAAGTTTTCTAAAAATGTTGTAAGACACAAGGAACATATTTTGTTTTATTGTACTTGAATGTTTTTAGTTGGTTGACAGATACTTTTTGTTCTGTTCATGAAATGGTATTTGCAAGCACCAGGCTGTTTGAGAATTCATTGTGCCACTTGGAATACTGGAAAATGTTATGCTTGCATTCATATTCATATGTCTAACACGCATAAGTACTTGTTACATTATCATATTAGGTGATAAATATACAAGCATATAATATGCGTGAGTAATTGAGACAAATTAAGACCTCACAGTTACCTCTGTAAAGAATGTGCCACTGTTTGTTGAAACTCCACCTAGAGTTACCTTTTACAAACCTGAATTTGTGGGAGAGGGCTTTTACTGCACGTGCACCAAAAATTTTGCTGGCAGCTTTCCCCATCCCCATCCAGCACCACAGGAATGGCTCGTTGCCTTAAAGAAATACAAAGGAACAAGTGAAGGGAAAAGTCACTAAATGCCAGAACGAGAACAACCACAAGACTGAAAAAGGATGAAAAATAAAACATTCAAAATTTCACAATAAACTGTAATTCAGATAGAAGTCAAACTGAAGGAGATTATAAAAGAGAAATCAAGACATACAGAATAACATATTCATGTACACTGATATGTATTCAAAAGCAATAATTAGTGATCCGGTCTTGTAGATTTCTGCCACAACTCCTGTCTGGGAGATTTTGGCCATCTTCCTATGAGAAGGCAAGGCTTTTAGAAAGCATGGAATTCTCACAGCTGAAAAGTCTTTAATGTTGGCACACAGATGCTCCATTGGCTTCTTAAGTTGTTGATCTAAAAACATTTCTTATTCCAGCTAAGGAATATATGGTAGAGTTGCAGGCTGTGGATCATCTCCACTTCCTTCTGCAAGAGAGAAGACTTCAGGAAACTGGGTTTTTATGGAATGTAGAGCCATAGGAGAGGGTTCTTCTCCTTGGGTCTGCCAGGGAGAGGAGAAAGAAAATGGTCAATTAGTCTGAAGTTCAGTGCCATTAGTTAAACATGGGGGATGTCAAGGATGTTTTCTTTATATTGCCTTTCAGTTATGAAAAGCCAGTTTTGAAAGCATATTAAGTCCTGCCCTGAATAGATATTATATGCCTGAAAATCCTACTGACCTCACTGGAAATTTGCAATCCTGTGTAGGAGGTCAACAAGTTCATTTTTATGAACTCATTGCCTTGTTTTCCTTTGAGGTTGACTCCTGAACTACCCAGTAACAGAGTTCACTGTCTAGAATTTGCCTTTGCAGTCTTGTCTTAGTTTACCCCAGAGCCAACATCTGTGTTCCTCCTTTAAATTCTCATTTGAGGGAAACTGGCTCACTTGGCAGGCAGAGTTACTGGGACAAATATAACTGGACCTCAATGTAATTCCCTCATGGGCAGATGTAGGCTGATGTTTTTGCTACTTGCTGTTTGGCAAAAGGTCTTGCAAGGCCAGATTGGTTGTTGCTTAAATTATGAAGCATTATCGATTATATACAGTGGAAAACAGTAGAAATAGATGAAACCTGAAAAAATGAAGATTTCATCATGCTTTTGCATCTGTGAATTTTCATTGGTTTGGGATGTAACCATTTGATTTTGGCATTGTATTCGTGTTCATGTCAATAAGTAAGATAGCTAAACCTCTTGGGAATTACTGTCTCTTAATCAAGCCCATCATTAAATTGTGCATGCAAAAATGGGCCTAGAGACTGGAGTTCCTGCCAAAACCCCAGAAGCCAGAAAAGAACATAATGATTTTAAAAAACATTCCCGTAAGACATTTACCAGTGTTTATGCAAGTCTTCATCCATCTCTTCCATTGCTACTTTCAGTTGATTGAGAGGATAAGGTGTTATGTTTCCTGCAAGTAAAGAGAAGTCTCTGGAAAAGCAGATAGGAGTGATGCCTTTTTTCACCTTGATGTTGTATGATCTTAAATTTCCTCAAGGATTCTCTTGGATCCTCCTCTGGACTTCTCCAGTCAGCAAAATCCTGAATAAGCAAGGCTCCTATTTGTTTTAATAGTCTCAGATTTCACTCCGGGAGTGCCACAGTATGTTTGGAGTACCTATGGACATTAATTTTTAATTGTCTTCTGAAATGTGTTTACTGCATGCTCATAGACTGAAATGTATTTACTGTTATGCACATAGAATGTGCATTGTTATATAAATGTTTAATGTATGTATAAGCTTATATTACCTTTTTCTTATTGCATTTCCTTGTCGCTAAGAATGATTCAGTCTAATTTGTGAGTATATTGTAAGAGTACATGCAAACAAACATCATATTAGTACTGGTATAAGCACAAACCTAATGGAAGCATCCACTTCCTGGTCTGGCTCTGCCAGATATTTACTATCACATGGTCATTATGTTTCAAACAGACTATAAGTGTATTACATGCATGTAGAAATATACCGACAGCTGTAAGGATCTAATGTAGAAAATCGGATCTCTAATCTTACCTTTTCTGTATTTCCAGATTTTTTTCCCTTTCTCCCTCTAATGTGGGCAAAGTTTGAAATGAAATTGTGGTCTTTGAAATTAAATAAATTGCAGAAAACAGTAATTAGGCACAAATCATCTTTTTAACTCTTGTACAAAATTTGAACCTATAATCAGCAGTGGCAAGGTCCAAAAAGAATAGTTCAGGAGTTAAACTGATATGAAGTGCATTCTTTTTACTGACTTATGTATCTTTCTCGAATGAAAAAACTCAACCAAACAAAGCTCAACAAACAATCCACGCAAGTGGTGCACAGATGGTACAGAGCAGAACCAGATTCCTCTGCAGAACTGTAAAGCTTTCATGCCATGCAGTTTCTACACTGATACAGATTTTACCCATCCATCTGAGCTGTTAAGTTTTTGTGCACCGAGTGTGAGACTCATAGAATTGGCTCCAGCATCCACTCACCCCCACAGATAGGGGTATGTCTTACAGACTTTCCTAGCGCTGCGCCAGAATCTGTCTCCTGCTGCATGACCTGATACACCAGCTGCAGGTGGTTGGCAGCTCCTCTCCTTCCCTGTCTCCCAGCGTGCTGCTCTGCCCAGTGGGACACTCTGCTGGGCTACCTGTCCACCAGCTCTTGCCCAGGTGTTGGGCTCCAAGGAACCTGCTTCCAGGTGTGTTTCCTGGCTGCAGAACAGGAACTTTGGCCTCTTCCCCACCATGAGCCCCAACACGCAGATACGTCATCTGCGCAGGACCAGTCCACAGTTTTGTCTTATTCACTGGAAAGGAAGAAACATGAGAGGATGGAGCCATTTTTAAATGAAGTTATGCAAAGCTACAGTCAGTTTTGTTTTGCCAGAGCTTGATGATTTGAAAAATTTGTTCACATATTTCTTCCAGCCTGTATCAAATATTCTGGAAAGTCATCTGCTTCTTCAAACATCTTTTTGGTCCTCTGTTGTATCTGGATAAGTGTATCTGAGGACTGCTGGTTTAGTTTACTTCTACTTTCACACTAATAATGTACTAAATTTTCATTATTTCTCAGACAACAAAAAGAAATGTTTCATTTGTTGTTTCATAACTTATTCCACTCATGTGGCTTCTTAAATTTTTGCTTGTTTCAGGTCTGACCAGCCATATTTCATCAGGCAAAGCTTTCACCAAAGCTTAATGGGAGATTCGTCCAAGTAAAGGCTTTAGGATTTGACGTGTATTATTTTGCTGTGTCTTTGTGCTGTTACTGTCTGTCATTTGATTTGGAACATAGATAATTATATTCTAAATTTAAAACAACAGTTTTTTTTTTTTTTTTTTTGTACAAATAAAATATTTGGTTTACTATACAACGCCTGGAAACACCTTCAAAGAGGTGATTTTAGTATCTTATAATTTTCTGTACACCATAAATAGTTACTTGGAATGTGCTTCTAGTTGTCTGCCCTAAAAGCAAAAAAATACTGACCAAAAGAATTTAAGTGCTTAAGAGTTTTAACCACAAAGGATACACAGAGAGGCTAGAATGGCACATGGTGCTGAGCCTGTCAGATTCTTAAAATACCACAAATTTGGTGGTCTATAATCCTGTCACTCTTTTCATATATCTGAAAAAAAATGCTTAACATCCTTGTTAATTGAAACTATAGCTTTCAGGCAAGAGATTTGATTTTTCCAGTATCAATGTTAGAAAATCAGGGAGGATTTAGAGTAAGAGCATAGGACTCTACTTTCTAAAAAGCCTACTGAAGCTTTATAAAAAGATTTTCCAAAGCAGTCTACTCAGAAGGGTTCTTTTGTACATCATGTTATCCGCAATTTATCTTTTCCCATTTTTATTGTAGAACTTTCTTTACAATCTTTGTGTTTTAAAATCCATGTGCCCCTTTTTGTTCCTGCCCATGAGAATTAAGTCTTTCTATGTGATTTCATTCTGCTGAGCTTTTTATGATGTCACAAAAGATTAGATTCAGAGAAAACCTGAGAACTGATCAAAATTAGTGCTCAAGATTTCACAGGATTGAGCCCACTGAAAAAACTGCAGTCATGTTGAGGCATAATTTTCTAGCAAAAGCCAATAAGCTTTAAATGTGAAGTGGGCCAAGAATATGTGAAGCATAAGGATGAACATTTCAAAATAAAATGTTTTCCAACATTTCCTCTGACGGGTCAGCTATACAATAATAAAAAAAAAAAGCTTCTTTTAAAATCTAAGAATGGAAGGATTTTAAACCAGAAATGATGGTACTAAATAGCATATAATCTACAGTATACGAACCTAAAGACGTTCTAGAATAAACTGGAGCTTTGTCATTTTTATCACAATCATCTTTTATTTATTTATTCCAATATATTTATTCAGAAATTTCTGCTTGTCTTCACCCTTTTCTTATCTATAAGAAAAATTATATAGAACCAACAGGACCAATGAAGCAGTAAATTGCAGCTCCACATCAATTTTATTTGTTGAGCCATCCATGGTTTGTGTTGAAGTTTGGGTTTGTGTGATTTCTTTGGTTATTTTAGTGAGAAATAAAGTTTTCCTCTCCTTAACAGCAACAGTAGTGACAGAGAAGATAGATCAAGCCACTCTGAATTTCAGTAGGTGCATTAGTCAGCCTTCTAGTCTTTCAATATGACCAGTTTACTCTTTATACAAATCACTCTTAAGTTCTGTCACTGAGTAAGTGGAGACAGAATAGGTGCTTCTTTCAGCAGACCAGCTGGGGAGAAACTACCTTTATCATCTTCTGCTATATAGCATGTGCTTACAGATGTCCTCATCCACCTCTCATCAATGAAATTGTAGGAAATAATTGTTGAGGATAGGAATCCTGAGAATTTATGGCATGCATGTTGAGTCTATTTGATCTTGACAATAAGGTCAGAGCTTCATTTCACTGAGGTGTATGTACATCCTTGAAACATTTTCTCCATCTGACAGCGGCAAGGTGTACAGGAGATTGAAAGTGGGTGTCCTTCCACCAAAGGAGGACATCCTTGGATCAGCATAGGATGTTTGTATATAATGGGAAAGATGAAACATTGAAAGTCTCTGTTGACCCTCATTACTAAAATACAAGAGGCCCACATCACAGATGTGACACTTAGGTCATATTGAAGGCTGACGAAGGATTCCATTATGCCAACAATGTGTGCATTTGATCTTTGTAGATACTAGCAGACTCGTATCTGGGAAAACAGCTGAGAAATTAGTGATTTCTTAAATGGGATTACTACCTTTGGTGATGTGTTTTTAATTGATGCTTGGCGTGCTTTAAATTCCATACAAAACAACCTGCCTGCACTGTGATGTGATATCCCTGCAACTTCTGCTCCCTAATTGGATGGAATGGGTTATCTTCTATCTTCTAGTCTTTTGTCGTTTCTAGACTAATAAGGTTTTAGAAAAGGTACAGTCTTTTAGCAGTGCTCATAAGCTCTTGTCACATATCATATATTACACAAAATCTCCTAGGTATTCTTTAATTTCCAGGTTTTCCAAACATCTCTCTCCCAGATACCTTTTGAATGATTATTTCCTTCGGCTTGCGTTTTTCCAGAATGAATCTCATTTTGGGTGATATCCAAAGCCCATTGAGGTCAAAAGAATGTCTCCTCTTGACTTCAGTGAGCTTTGGGTTTGTTCCTTTATTTCCTATTTTCAGAAGCCAAATTCTGCACACCTTATAGTTTTAATAGGAATTTTGTATCAGCAAGGCAAGCATCTGATATTTTCAGACTCCTTTGCTATGTATTTCACTCTTTTCACTAACATTTATAATGGCACAACATAATTTACAAATATAAGTGCTGTTTATCTGTCACCATGGATAGCTAATGGAAATCTTAAGTAATACTTAAGTGAGTGAACTCTCTTGCATTTGGTACCACCTCTTTCCAAACTTGATATATGTTCTTCCATTACCTTTTGCTTTGGTCTTGAACTCTTTGGAGTTCATAAGGCTTTGTAAGGGTTTGGGAAAATATGAATCATTTGTGGATAAAGTTTTGAAAGGCACTGTAATCAGATATAAAGTCAAGCTACAGGTTATATTTTACACATAACAACTCTTGCCCAGATTCAGAAAAGTGCTTTAACATGTGCTCGAGTCTATCTCTGTTAAGAAATGCAACTAGATTCTTAAATGTAATTGTACAAGTGGGGCTTTGATCTCAATAAAAGTTAAGGAATACTTCATTCCTCATTATTCCTTATTCTTCATCTTCTAATAGTGTATTTTATATATTATCAGTTCTCTTAGATGAAAAATTCCAAACTGTTCTAAAAAGACTATTCATCACTGCGTTATGGTTATCTCTGAAGTGAGTTTGCTATACATCTTGCCCAGGATTTTTCATTTCAATTTGAAACTGGAACAAGATTAGTGGAGGGCCACCAAGATAGTCAGGGATCGAAGGATTTGCCTCGGGAGGAGACGCTGAGGCTTGCTCAACATGGAAAAGATACCACTTTCAAGCGAGGATGGAGCCAGTGCTGCATGATGGGATGATTAGAAATAATGGGCAGAGGTTGAAAAAAGACAAGGTCAGGCTGGATTTAAGGAAAAACTTTTTACAGTTTGGTCAGTAAAGAACAGATCAGAATCTCAGGAATCAGAAGAGATTGCTAAGAGAAATTGTGAGTCCTTGAAGGTTTACAAGACCAAGCTGCATATGAATAAGTTGGTCAGATCTCACAGCTGACCCTGCTTTCAGTTGGAGGCTGGACTGAACAAATTTCAGAAGTATCTTCCAACCTGAATTATCCTGTGATCTTTTGATCCTATTCATTTTCTACTGTTGCTTATGGTTCTAGTCTGCTCTTATTGGGTCCATACATTTTTTTTCCTAATAGCATGTATCCTGTTGCTTTTCTGAAGGAGAAGAGATACTGGAAAGCAAGTACAGGAGTTCCTTGGACTTCCTTGTGAAACGCATTAACCATATTTCTCTCTTAGGATATTTTTTCATTTCTCAGTACCTGCTCCTCTTGGCACACCAGTTTAATTGTCAGTGGTTCATAAACTATCTAGGTAATTCTTCTATGATCTGTGGATGCATATGCCCTCCTTCTGGTTTATATTTTTTCCTAGTTGTTTTATTAAGTACTTGTTAAAAATAAATGTACCAGTAAGATTCTGCTGCTCTAGTTGCTCTGGCATATTTTCCTTGGTTTTCTTGTTTAAGATGATAGTTTTAAATATTCCTTCATTCTTTCGTTTTTCCTCTTTAATCTTTTGTCAGTTTGAGTGGTATTTTACAGAAACACAGATCATGGAGTGGCTGGGGTTGGAAGGAACCTCTGGAGGTCGTCTGACACCACCCCCTTTCTCCAGCAGGGCCAAATGGAGAAACTCGCCCAGGTCCCACTTCTGAATATGTTCATGTATAAAGACTCCACAACTTCCCTGGGAAACCTGTGCCATCACTTAGTCACCCTCACAGGAAAATGGGTTTCATGATATTCAGATGGAAACTGCCGAGTTTCAGTTGATGCCCATTGCCTCTTGTCTTGTTCACTGGGCACCACTGAAAACGTGCACACCTTCAGGTGTTTTTTTACACTAGGAACCTTCTTTTCCAGGTTATACAGTCCTTTCTGGGCGTTTTTTAGTGCCTGGGATTATTTTAAGACATTTTAATTTCATACATAATGGAGGGCCTGCAAGGGTAAAGAACAGCAGCTGAAGGAATCTAAAACCAGGTAGTTAATACAAACTATTCAGATGCCTACAGCTTTAGTTGGGCTGTATGTAGAATTACAGATTGAATGAGCAGGTGAAGCCAATTTTTCAGGCCATGGTTCAGTGCTTTACTACCAAAACCTTCAAGATTAATATAAAGTCCTCTATTAAAATTAGGTAGGCTTTTTTTTGGTATTTTTCCTTATCTTTCAGTAAAAGTTTTCGTTTCAGCCTAGGTTTGTCTGGGGCAGGACACTTCTGGTTTTTGTTTCAGTATCCACTACAAATGCACAAACCTCTTGAAAGATATTTCAGAGAGCAGTAATCAACAAGGACATGTTCTACCCAGGAAAGTTAATCTGTGAAGAGGTACTTCTAGATAGGTATTGTTTCTACACAGAAAATATTAAGAATTTCTCAAAGGTAGCTTTTGTGGTGTTGTCCACTCAAGACACATAATGGACAAACAGATCCTGATTTGGTCAGTGAATGAACTTGTTTGTTTGTAAAAAAAAAAAAAAGTAATACTCTGTAAAATAAAGTCATCCCAAGTGGGAACAAGAAAGCGAAATTCTTGAACAACTCCTGGGGGAAAAGAAAAGGATACAATTTAAAACTACTTTGGGTTGTTTGAATTGTACTGTTTGGTTAAAACAAAGACATTCAGTTTGAACACTTGCAATTTTTTATAATGTGAAAATTTGATCCTTTCTTTTCCAGAAATGTCTGATTGAAATGTATCTACATGTTAAAAGTTTTTTTCCACTTTCCCATGAAATACTTAAATTTAATTTAATTTCTTTCAAGAAGGGGTGCAATGGAAATGAAAGTTTTCTGGTAGAGAATTATCTCACACATTTTTAGCATTTTGTGTAATTCCTTTAACTGAAATACCTCAGTTTTCATTCTATGATAGTTATGTAGTTTATAAAGATAATTAGTTTGTATTTATGAAGCACTTAAAGACAGAAGATTAATCTCCGAATTGAATAATAAAAAATACTGTGGTAGTCTAAAAGACACCAATGAAATTAAAAGGAACTCTCAGGAATACCCCAAATCATGGATATAAAATAATAGTTAGTTTAATTAAATCATTAAAATCACTGCAGACTTTGTTGTTCAGAGCTATATCAGGCAGGCATTATGTGCAAAAATGTGTACACACCTTTTTCTTTCCTACTTAGAAATGACATTTAATTTCATCTGTCCCTTTACCATCAAGCCATTTGGGACTGTGAGGTGCTTCTGTACTCTGCCCCACAAAACTTTAATTTTGATTGTCCTGAGTAATTTTGGATCATCAGCAGAACATATAAATTTCTATTTACTCTATATTTGAGGTTACTCAGGAGCAGGCTGAACAGCATATTCCAGCAGAGACCTTGTAACACCCTGAGAGCAGCTTCTTCCCTTTTGACAACTGGCTGCTCATTCCTTCTTTTCCCTCCTAACTTGAAAAAGCTAATAATACTCAAGAGGCCCATCCCTCTTGTGCCATGGTAGCTTTATTCTCTTAAAGGCCTGCAAATTTTCCCAAAGCTCCATGGAAATCCATGACATATGCACCACAGTATCCAAGTATAGAATTGCAACACTGCAGTTACCAGATCATCTTATCCACATGCTCCTTTGGACAAGCCTAATACATTTTTGAGACATGACTTCCATCTGCAGATCTGCATTGATTCTTCTCCAGTTAAAATCTCTGTCACAGCTGTAACTCCCATCATATTGCCATACTAGAGAAGACTTGTTAAAATATGCAGTCTTTTTCTTCTAAATTGTTTGGATACTTACCCTCTGATTCCCCCAAGTACTATTTTGCTTCTTTTTTGTTTTCATAGAAAGAGAAGGTAAAAGTGAACAAAATACCACTTATTTTTCTGACTAAATAATTAGCACCAGAGAAATCATTAAGGAATGCTTATAATGAAAATAAAATTCCAGACGTTTATTTTACGCAAGAAAAATAAAATAAAACAAAGAATCCTTTAAGGTAACATCCTGCATCTCTACTAATTAGCTACTAACCTGTAACTAATTAAACATTATTATTTTTATGAGCTCTCTGATATTATTTTCTGTGTTTTAATTTTCAGATACATATGTAGGCAACTTTTATAGCAAGCAAATTAATCTAGGCTTTGGCTCTCACTCAGCTATGTCTGGCATATACACATCTGAGATCTGTAATAGAAGAGGCTGTTTTAGAGACATGCACATTCACATCAGTATCACATTTCTAAATTTCACAACAATCTTCATTTTCAGGCCTTCTTACTTCATACTTTGTGCTAGATTTCCCTGTTGTGTCACTTGGCTTTTCTGCCTGTGGAGCACTGAATAAAGCGTCGGTAAATTCAGTTGGAAATTGCCTGTGCTCTTGACATTATCTGCTGTTGAAAATGTAGCAACAAACAACTCAATTCTGATTTTCAGCTTGCTTTAAACTTACAGAAATGGTGTAACTGCTGCCTGTTTCTAATTATTCCTGAAAAGCCAGTAAGAGGTAGTATGAAGTATCATTCAGGAGAATGATTCAGAGTAACCTGGAAGCTTCAGCTCTTGTTCCTTGACTGATGACGCTCTCCTTGCTAAGCCTGATATGTGCTGCCCAGACCACAGGTTGTTCGTAGTGTCTGTTCTGCCCAAGGCACAAAATCACACTGATGGGGATTCAGAGATGGTGAGGATATTGTTTTTCTTAGAAATAATAAAAATAAAGAAACAGAAGTGGCTTAAGGAGGTGTTCTATTGGTAACAGCATCTTCTGTGGAAAACTGAAATCTCTGCAGCTCGTCAATGACATCAGCAGTTACCAAATATTTGAGCTCAGCACTGCTACTCTTATAACAGACATTCAAAACTGGATGCCTGCATTTAAATAGGCTCCTGAATCTAAAATGATAATGAATTTTTTAGATAGTGTGATGTTTAGCCGAGTTGTACCTCATACTCATTCACTGAGACTTGTGGATATCTGTCACTGAGAATTAACAACTTTACTGACTCAAGGAAGACAAAATAAGGATTTAAAAGTTTAACATTAGGTTAATAAATGTGTTAATATTTTGACCTATTTCCTCGAAAATGTTCTTTTTTATCTTAAAAATACCCACAGTGAGTAAAGCAATTTTTAAATGTCTTGGCTTGGTAGTTACAGCATCTTAGAATCATAGAATTGTTTGGGTTGGAAGAGACCTTAAAGATCATCAAGTTCCAATCCCCCTGCCACTTTCCACTAAACCACATTGCTCCAAGCTCCATCCAACCAGATCTTGAACACTTCCAGGAATGAGGCATCCACAACTTCTCTGGGCAGCCTGTTCCTGTGTCTCACTACCCTCTGGGTAAAGAATATCTTCCTTATATCTAACCTCTCCTTTTTAGTTTAAAACCATCCCCCCCCTTGTCCTGTCTGTGTAATAAGTTGCACTCCCTCTTTTTTATAAGCCCACTTTAGGTACTGGAAGGCCACAATGAATTCTTCTGGAACCTTCTCCAGACTGAACGGCCCCAACTGTCTCAGCCTTTCTTTGCAGGAGAGGTGCTCCAACACTCTGATCCTTTCTGTGACCCTCCTCTGGACTCACTCTAACAGGTCCATGCCTTTCTTGTGTTGAGGACCCCAGAGCTGGATGCAGAACTCCAGGTGGGGGTCTCATGAGAGCAGAGTAGAGGAGCAGGACCACCTCCCTCAACCTGCTGGACACACTGCTTTGGATGCAGCCCAGGAGTTAAAACATACTCCAAATTTTAGTATTGGTACAATCAAATAAAATAATTGGTCAACATTTCTTACAGACACATAGAGTAGAAGGAAAATCCTACCAAAATGATAAACAAGTTTATTGCTTTTCCACACCTTTTGGTACGAGGCAGTCAGTGAGACAGAAAACCCTGTATGAGTTGAATGCAAAATGAGAAGTTGCAGTAAGATTGTGTTTTATTTTATGTAGAAAAATGAATACATGAGTAAATGTGTATAAAATCCTTCATCTAACAGTGATTCTTGAGGAGTCTTGATCACTTGTAGCTTCCTGGCTTACTGCATTAATGCTACTATTTAATATGGATTCTTTTCTATTTTGTTTAACACTGTTCTCACCTTTTCTTAAGTAAATCTCACTCATCCTACCTCCATTTCTCAATGATGTGTTTATTTTCACAGTTCTCTCAACCATCTCTTGCACAGGCAAGCTCACTGACCATTTTTCAGTAACTTTTGAGACCTAAGTATGTAATTTCTTCACATGATCCACTGGTAATTTAGAATCTAGGTCTCTTCATCCTCTTATTTCCTGGCAGCTTTGTCTAAAAACGATCATGGGGCAGCCAGCCATCCTCAAGTGCTTCATGCAAAAGTTGATCTCGACAGGACTCAGATAACTGCTGTCTTTAGGGATTTTCTTTATTGAACACCCATTGTCCAGTGTTATGTGCTTACCTTAAAGTAAATTTATTCAGTGTGTCACATGAGCATCTGCACAGCAGATAACAGCAATTTGTAGAACTTCAGTCCTAAGCTGCAAATAACTCTTTCATAATAGAAGCTGCCTCATCCCTCATGCTCAAAAAAAAAAAAAAAATAAAAAGGAGCAAGCATTGAAACACAATGAAAATGAACTGATAACTTTACTATAGCTTAGTAACTTGGATTCTGTTTTCTAATTAAAATGGAAAGTTCTTCAAACAATAGAAAAAAAATTATGTTTTTCTTATCGGGGATAGTATTTACAACTACAGCTCCTGAAGATAACCATCTCCTGTGTTAAAATGCTTTTTTTAAAATCACTGCCAGAAGCAGGCATAAATTCTCCCCTTCCCATGTTCACTGTTGTTCCAGTGACTTCTGTGCTGTCTCTGACATACCAGACACATGGCATTGCTGGTATTCAGATAAGATGAATTATGGCTTAGAGCTGATGTTTCTTTGTTAGTTTTACAGTATTGTATGTAATTATTTTAAAGTATAAACCTGAATAAAACTCTCCCATAAAGAAAGCTCTCAAATGGTCATAAGCTTAATGTCCCTCCATCCTCTTTACAGGAAGAAAAATGACTAAAACTTGAAGTCAGACTCTGGCATGCTTGAATACCATATGCCTGCACTATTGAGAGACTGGAGCAGAGTATCTGGAGAAAGATGAGAGAGTGTGGGTGGCAATAGAAAAAACAACCACGACTGTAAGTTAGCAAGATAATATCCTTACTTTCTTCTGTGGGTCTCAAGAGTGATTAAAAAAACATTGGTGTTTTAAAAATATTGCTGAGGACTACAGTGTGACTCATAATGCTTCAGAGAATGGAATTCTTGGAAGTTTCACTGTAATGCCAGATTTTAGAATGGAGGGCAGCAGAGCTGCAGAGAAGTAACATGAGGCTATGTTGATGGAGAAGGAACATTTCTGAGGAAATTCAAGTGAGAGAGAAGGAAAGGAAAAGAATGGGCCTGGGGAGATATGACAAGACAGTTACTTATACTGAGAACTGTTACTTGCACTGATGGGAATGTTTCCCTGCATTTTGAGGTTTTGTTGGCCAGCACACCTGCCTACACAACACTTGGTCATATGCACAGAAGGTGAAGATAAGTAACCATGTTGACCAGTCAGACAATGAAAGCAATTACGAGTGAGTCCAAAAGTCTGTCCTAGAGCTGACCTAAAAGTTCTAGATAAAACTTTTTCTTTTCTCTTTTCTTTTCTTTTCTTTTCTTTTCTTTTCTTTTCTTTTCTTTTCTTTTCTTTTCTTTTCTTTTCTTTTCTTTTCTTTTCTTTTCTTTTCTTTTNAGAATAGAATAAAGAAGAATGTTGGTTATCTGGAATTAAATAGCAGCCTCACAGTTATGGCATGTACCTGATATTTTGCTTGACACTGTAACACAGCTGTTTTATATCCTCAGTAAGCAGCTTTGCTAGGAAAGTGATCAGTCTTTCTCCAACCATTCGCCACAAATGCTGATCAGCACCTCTTCCCTTGAAGTTCCAAGGAAATGGTTCCTGTATTTCATAGGCTATGACCTTGTCCAGGTCATGGAATTTCCAGGTTTAGATCCATGGGCATGGGCTGGGCTTGTACCAGAATATCCTCCTTTGAGTGAGTGTCCTCACTATCTGGCAGTTGAGGTAGGATTGAGTTCTTCCAATTGCTTACATTGGAAGCCTAAATGCTAAAATGTAAGCTTTTTATTTATTATTTTGAAGAACATTCTTATAATCTAGGTATCTCCTATAAATTCTGGTTTGTCCATATTATTGAATAAAAGATAATGGTTCAGAGTTCTGAAAATGTGTCAATGGCTTAAACGTAGCTGCTATCTGGATAGAAAAATTGTATATCTTGTAAACATTTAATGATTATTTGTCTGATAATTCACATCTACAAAATGCCATTGCTTGATATTTGGTATTTCCTCTCTGAAAAAAAAAAAAGAAGCCATATAATCAGCAGGGGAGCAAATATGACACCATTCATGTAAGTGATGGTTCTATATCACAGTCAAAAAAATAACCTAAGTGATCAATTAGTTGATACATTCTTGGCTGTAATCTCTTCATGAAATTTCTTCATGTAATTTGATCAATAAAGTGTTTGTATAAATTAACTGATCATAACTAGTTCCTGAATAATTCATGAGCAGGAAGACACACTTCAGACCAGGGAATTTGGATAATGTATATTTTATTTCACTTAAATAACTGGAAAATTTATATTTTTGAGCTGACCAAAACAGAAAATGAAATTATAATTTTTTTTCTGGAAAATTTAATCTAGTTACATTTAGAAATGAAACATCTTAAATGAAAAAGGTGGTCTATTATGAAAATGAGCATAGGGTTTTAATTTCACTTTTAATGTTTTCATGGTATAATGAATTCTTGGTGGACGAATTTTGCAGTTTTCAGATGAATGACACATGGATTTTAACCTGGTTGAACTGGCAATTGGGTGGATAAAAAATGTGATTAAAAATTTTTCCAGATTTCCTGGGCTTATGATCTACCAATTCCTTGATTTCCCAAAGCTGTGAACTGAGAAATGTTTATTCATTATGGGGTTAGTGCAACTAATTTTCTCTCATATTGCCTGTCATCCAGTAAATTTCATAATATGTGAACACAGCCAGGCTGCTACGATCTCAGCAGTAAAATCTACAATGCATGATGATATTTATTTGTTCTCAAATAAACAGGACTTTGGACCGAATGAAAAAATGCACCAAAAATTTGAGTAAATGGCAGCAAGTCAATCTGCATCTTCTCAGTTTGTGTAGGAGAGTAAGTCAGGGCTGGGAAACACTTTCTGTTATGCACATTAATGGATGTAAAACTCATCCAATCACTCAGGAGCTAATACTGCACTTTTCTGTTCTATGCATAAAAAATGTCATGCCAAATGACTCTGAGTGGTATCCATAATGATGAATTTACAACCATCAGTAAGGAGACTTCTTCGATTGTCTGCATTAAAGCAGCAAATGATTATGATCCCATCCAGTGATGCTTTTCCTTGGCCTTATTAAAAAGAGCAGCATAGAAGGCAATCATACCCTTGGGTGTCTTTCGACTTGCTCAAAATTGACTTAAGTGTAGATTTCTTTTCCAAAAAAACCCGAATTCCATTTTGCAATGATGACACATCCATCGTCTAAAAGCGAATGACATGGGAATTGCAATGACTGCCCTGATTGCTCACCTGGTAGCAAAAATAGCACCAGGTTTCAGAGACAATATTTATCTGTGCGTGTCTGTCAGCTGTCAGTGCTGTGCATGGGAATAGATAATCTTCTCCCTCTTCTCACTGTCCCACAGTTTGGCCCTTATCTCATCATTTGTAGTACCGTGCAGTAGTCCCTGTCAGAGACTTCAGTGGCTTCTTCCTCATCTTCTGGCCTGTGATCCTTACTGCGTTGAGCAAGAGGGGCTCGACAGATCTAGGAATGAACTGTGAGTCAGCGGGCACGTTCATTAGCTGGAAAGACAAACTCTGATTTTCCTTTTTGTCAAGTCTCTTTTCTTGGGTTTAGATTTATTAACAAACCAGAAGATTCCAAAGTGATTTCATAGTGATACAGAATATGTGGTAAAAGCAAAAAGATCTTTCCAGCTTCCAGCAGTGTCTGCGGGAAGTGCTAATTTACATCTCTCAGGGTAGCTTCCTATCCAGCTTTAGAAAACAGATGTATTTCTATGGTAGGTACCAATTTGTTTCAGTTCTACTGGTAAATCACTATGGAGTTCCTCCAAAACTGTCTTTGTGTTCATGAAAAGGCAGTAGAAGAATTTTACTCAATTAGTAAAAAAAACCCCAAAATGCAAGATCCATGACATTTCTTCCTCAATCTGCAATTTTTTTCTTCCATTCTGTTCCTCCCAATAGATAACTTCTGGAATTTATTATGGCTGAATGAATCAACTGCAACTGAAGACATCTTAAGGGAATAGGAGAGGTCTGGATGGTCAGTTCTGGGGAACAGTTCCAAATTCTTCTGTTACATTTGCTTACCATACTTTTGCTCTAATCAGGTAGATAGAACAATTGATGTCATGGCAGATTATTTAGTATCAAAGAAACTTCAGTCAACTAAACACTGACAGAAATGCACACAGACCAGCATGAACATCAAAGAAACTAGAGCCCAGCAAAATCACTCCAGGTATGAATTCTAGAGAAGGCAATAAACAGTTAAAAGGGAAAAAAACCCCCATGATTAAATGAAATAAAGGGAACTAGACAACTGAGTTTCATCTAATCTGTTCCATTTCCCCTAAACTGTTCATTATTTGCCAACACACATGCAATGGATGTGTTCCACTTCTGAGTGAGAAGACATAGACATCAACTTGGTGATTTAAAAAAAAAGTATATTTATTGCTTCTTGAAATAACTATTTCATTCTATAAAATTCACAACTCTCTGCCTCTCCCTTTCCAATGTTCCAAATACACTTTGGGCTAATTTTGATCTCTGCAATTGTATTCATCTGTATGTTAGTGGCACAGTATGTTCTCTATGTCCATGTGCTGCAAATTTGGTTGACAGGAGCCTTGCACCCTATTCTTTCCTGATTGTCCTTCATCACAAATAGAAAGTGATCATATAGACAGTATTTTTTCCTTTGATGGAGTTGTGCAACTTCCAGAATTTCTTCAGCTCAGTGCCATTGTTTTTTTAAGGGTCACTTCCATTAGAACGATTCTTAAAAGTCATAACATATACATTAAAATGTTATTTATAACTTAATAAAATGTATTTTAAAATAAACATGTATTTAAAAATGTATCCAGATGTTAAGAAATTATTTTTTTTATTCTTAGGAGTTATTCTCACTACCAGGTCTTTGGCACTAAAGGTATCTTTGGCATAATTATGCTTGCAAAGTTATATAAACTCAGAGAAAGCTCTGGAAGATGTTTAAACACAAAATTTTAAAAAAATATGATACTTGAAGTGAGGTTCTATGCAGTGACACCTCATTTAATTTCTGTAAGGTGGTACATAATTGGAGAAATTGTGCCCGACAACCTGTAGTGATTAAACAACTATACTAAAATTTTGTCTGTTGCAAGGGATTAGCTCAGTTGGTTAGTGCGTGGTACTAATAATGCCAGGGTTGTGGGTTTCATCCCCATATGGGCCATTCATATAAGTGTTGAACTTGATAATCCTTGTGGGTCCCTTCCAGCTCAGAATAAGCTGTGATTCTGAATGTATATCCTGACTGACTTTTCAGGCAAGAAAAGCAAGACGCAAGAAAAATAGAAATATGACCCTAAAAATCCAGCCTGGGGTGACTTGGAAAGGAATGTGAAAATCTGGTCAAATGCAGACTACTGAAACACTAGTTGCTTTATAAACCTAAGGTGGAAGATGGGCATAAAAGAATGAAAGCTTTGTCATGGTTCTTACCCCCATTGCTAGGGGTTTCAGTAAAATACAAATCTGTTTATAATTTTCCATAGTGCCCATTGCTTTTTAATGGATAATGGAATACCCTTCTGCTGGGAACTATGTGCCAGTTCACACCAGAGGACTCCAGTGAGAAATGCAGCTCTTGGATATCTTTTATCAGACTTTCAGGGATCACGTCCCTGTTGGGGTAACGCTGGGCACTGGGGGTTTGTGTAGGAGGTTGAGCTACCTTACCCCATATGGCCATGTTCTAAAGGTCCTTTTAAGATGGAGGATATTTATTACTTGAAATGAAATGGAAGCAAATACTTCCATGAGCAAAGTCAGGATGGAGTTGTTAATTTGCCCAGAGAGATGAAACAACATACAGATCTGATCTTCTAAGTTTCATTGGCACAGGAACTTCATGGACCAGACTGAGGGAGTCTTACTTTTGAGGGCACAAGCCCGGAGAAGGATTCTCATGCAAAACACACTGGCTGAAGCATTTTAACCTTGTACTGTATTGCAGTTTTGCCCAGGAAATACTGAATACTGTTTGCAATTCTAGTTAAGATGTTTTTGGCCATTGAGTGTTGGTGCATCTACCACTGTAAACCACTTCCAAAATCTCTGAAGAAGCAGGTGGAAGGCCGAGAAGATGAGACATACATGAGTTAGTCAATTAAGAGGAGGTCATAAATAAACACCTTTTCAAGAGGCATCATCAAACGTTCGTCTGAAAAGAGAAATTTGCAAAGAGGGAAGCAGGTGTCAAATTCCCTTTTGGCATCTGGATCTTAAAAGCAATTAGAATGAAAAGCTACCTGCTCAAGACACCAGGAGGATGTGCCTTAACAAGCAGAAGGAAATACATATCGATGGGGTTTACAACTCTCATGCAGGATGCAGAACAGTGAGGAAATGTGCTGACATGCCTAAATTGTGGCAGGATATAGCCTGGCAATGAGGAGGAACTTGAGAATGATTTTTGAGCTCTGTATGCAAACAGCTGTCTGTCTTCCACAGCATGCTGTAGAAAAATAGAGGTTTTGAACCATTAGAAAAGCAAAGGAAGTGCAATAGCCCAGATTTTGATCATAATTACACCCAGGTGGTTCTGAAGTGACTACACCCGTGTCATTGAAGTTACACCAGTGCAAAACTTGTGTGAGAACTGAATCGAGCTCTTTGTTTTCTTTCATTTGTGTACCAAAAGAGTACTCTAACAGCTCTTCGTAAATAATAAATTAATAATGATATGATGATCTCCCTTATGACTGGAAGAAGTACAGAAAAATAAGTGTCAGAGTAAGAATTTGATTGCAAGATTATTTGAATGTGTCATTTCTACATTTGTATTGAGTATAGGATGCTTTGTTGGTCTAATTTTATTTTCTGGACCAATTTAAATTTTTATTCCAAACATCAGAGACGTCCAGTGTAGTCAGGTAGTATGTGGTGAACAACAGAAGACTACAACATATAGGTCATAGTTCAAATGAGCAAGACCTTCGGTCTTTGCATGGCAAAGTACCTTTAAATCCCCAGCAGGAAATAGTAATGAAAACAACTAATGAAGGCAAGTGCTTTTTGTGTCTCCCTGCTGTAAAGCAAATAATATTTTAGTAGTTGGTTTCGTTTGTGTTTTCTCATTTGTGTCTCACAATACACTAGACTGCAATGTTACATCATATTTTTAATGACTGGAACCATGTCCTGAGATCCCCCTCTGACCCCACCACAACTTCCTTCTTTCCTTTCTCCCCCTGGCTAAAGGACTGTATGTAATTATGATGAGGACATAATTCAATTAATTATTGACAGAACATGTAATTGCCATTCAGATCTCTCTCTGATAAATCTCTCTGTGCTCTCTGACTTCTGTTTGTCATGCACTAGGGAGGTGGAAAGGCACTAAAAATGCGTTTTAAAGATAAGGACGTTTCTCAATCCTTTTGTATCAGTAGGGGAGGCTTCTGCTGCCCTGGGCTCTTTAGATATACAGCGTATTGTTCTCGTCTGTGCTAAACAAGTATCCCCGAGAAAGCTCAGTGGGATGGAGGCTTATGATTCATTTTAAGTGGAGGATATAATAGGAGCAGATAACTTTGATTTGTGCAAAGGAAAAGTGTGATCTCTTTCAGGGATTCCAGGAATTCATAGCAAATTTTTCTTCTCTTGCTGATTAAAGAGAAAGTGATAAGTAAGAGCTCTGTGCTCGGTTTAAAGGAGGACTGTAGCTTTAGAAAGCCGACTTATTTAGGGAAAAAAAAATCCTGACCTCATATAGCCTTTGACCAAGATCTGCTAGTAGTAGAGAGTAAAGATGAGGCTGTTTCTGTTATTATTAAAGCCCACAGCGACCATTTCTGTCTGTATGACCGGAAAATGTCCGGGGGGCCAGGCTGGCGCGGGGATGTGCCCCGGTCCTGCCCGTAACTTCGGATTACAACTAAAGCTTGCCAAAAGCGGATAAAGGAAAGAGATAACGAGGTGAGAAAGCAGAGAATGGCTTTATTGTAAAGTCAGGACAACTAAGCTGTTTAAAAAAAAAAAAAAAGAAAAAAAGAGAAAAAGAGTAATCGCGTACACAGAGGCTGCCCTTTGTAGCCGAGGGGAGAGACCCGCTGCTCCTCTGCCTTTGGTTTTCACGGCACGGCGTGCGTGGGGCCGCTTTGCCGTGCCTGGGCGGGCGCTGCCCGTGCCGGGGGCAGCCGGGGGATGCCCTGCCGCAGCCTGTCCTGCTGGCTCTGCCGCCGAGGCTTCCCTCCGCTCCGGGACTTCGCAGGGGGCTGGCTCTGTGCTTAGCTCCCAGCGCCCGGCCAGGGGACCGCCTCAGGGTGGGCTCTCGCCCCGCCGCTCCGGCATCATCCGGAGGCACCTGAGGCGGGCGGGACCCGTGCCTCGNGGCTCCGGTCCTGCACCGCCTGCGCGCCCGAGACGAGGCGTCCTCGGCGGGGCGGCTCTCCCGCCCAGGACGGCTTTCCCCAGCCTGAGTTTTTGGTCGGGACTAACTTGCCTGCACGGCTCCGGTCAGCCTTGCACCTTCGCCCTCCCGGGCTCGGGGCTCAATCCGGAGCCGGCTCGCCGNCAATGGCCAGGCGGGTCGGGAAGCCCGAAGCGGGCACCTGGGCCACGTCTTTTGACATCTCAGCAGAGCGGCCCGACTTTCAGCGGGGCTGCGGGGGCCAAGGGGACGGCCGAGCGGGGTCGGAGCATCTGCTTTCTTTGTGAGGGACCACTCGGAGCTGCTTTTGTTGCGGCGAGAGGCGGGAGCGCTTACGCGCGCCGGTCTAACCCGTGAATGTAGCAAGACTGGAGCACTGCGGGGCCAGAGGAACATTGTCAA
>WBMY01006919.1:86454-142191 GCA_013397315.1 Donacobius atricapilla
AAGAAAAAGAAAAGAAAAAAAAGAGACTTATTTACAAAACGCACATGGAAATACAGTATTGACAGAGCGTGGCTGGCAAATCAACATGATTTGAATAGAGAAAGGACTATGGCACATCTTGCTCGAAAGCTCGCGCAGCAGCCTCCTTCGAGTGTGTCCCCGCGGGAAGACAGCTCCTGCCATCCGCGACGCAGTGCCTTCTCCCTCCCCACCTCTCCTCCCGCCCTCCCTCGCCTCTCCACCCCTGCGCTTCTTGCCAGGTCCTTTTTACACTTGGATGACCACCGTGCTGGGGCTCTGGAGCCGGGTTTTGTACTGGTCTAGCCAGCTCCTCAGCTCCGAGATCTTGTAGCCCTCCGGTCCTCTGCCTCCCTGGTACATCACCTTCTCCTCCTGGATGATGTAGAGCCTCTCGAAGTAGGCACCGTAGGCGGCGCTGGAAGCATTGTCCATGGTGTCCACGGCCAGGGGGCAATCGGGCGCCCCTTCCCTCATCAGCTGAGCCGCTCGCAGCCTGTCCTGGAGGCACTGGTGCTTGGGGATGTTGTAGGCTGCGTCCGAGCTGACCCAGCCGTCGGAGGGGTGTGCTTCTTCGATGTACACCAGCAGGAAGTCGGCAATGTCCACGAAGTGCGCGGCCAGGCGCTGGAAGGACCTCAGGCGGGCCATGAACGGGGGTCAGGTGCAGCTGCCGAAGTTGAGGATGAGGGGTCTCTTGCCGCGGGCGAAGTCCAGGATGCGGAGCCTCTTCTGCCCGTCCAGCTGGATCACCTCGGGGTTAGGGGCCAGGGAACCCACGTGCGCCGACTTGAAGAAGTCCAGCTTCTGCCCGTGCCACACGGCTTTCAGCGACTCCAGCGTGAACATGCGGTTGGAGTCGGACACGCAGACCGGGGGGTCGTCGGGGGGCGGCTCCTCGCTGGCGCTGGCCGCCTCCTCCGCCGTGGGCATCGTCAGCATCTTCTTCCTAATGCACAGAAAATCCAGGAGCCAGAGCATCACGGCGGTGAGCAGGAAGCGGGGAAATAGGAGGATGCAGGCGGCCGCCTGGGTGAGCAGCTGCAAGGTGTGAACGCCGACGGAGTGGAGCATCGCAGCGGCTTGTGCTGCAGGGCGCTGGCTGCCGGGGGGCCCCCACGCACCCTGCGTGCCGGGGTCTGTGCAGCACAGCTGAGATCCCGCTTCTCTTTAAGCCCATTTTATAGTCAGGGATTTAAATGAAAAGTGACTCCACCTCCGTCCAGAACCCGCCCCTCTGGAACTTGAGCCTGGGGATTACCTACCCCTCCACTCTAATGACCTAAAAATACACAGACAAAAGGGGAGAGAGCCCCGGCGGGAGCGGCGAGGGACGTGCAACGGAGCAGGGTGCAGCCGCTATCAGGCGGGGCAGAGAGTCCGACACAGGGCACCGCCGGGGTCCCCGGCCTCAGATAGCGGCGGGCGCTCACAGACAGCCCCGCCAAGGACAATGCAACAGGCACCAGCCGCCCCCGGCCCGGCTCCCCACGGGCTGCGCGGGCACCGGNCCCGCGGCACTCCGGAGCCCCGCGCTGCATCGCGGCCGCTGCGGGGCCGGTGCTGCGGGAAGCGCCACAATGGCCGGGCAGCGGGGACTGTGGAGGCGACAGGGGAGCGCTGCGTGTGCGATGTCCCGCTGCTCACCGGGGTCCTGCTGCATCCCTGTGAGCAGCGAGTCCGGGCAGACACGCCTTTACGGCGGGCCAGGAGCAGCCCGCAGTACTTTTCTGCACCTGTCAAGCGACATAGAAACACAAGCTTCTCGCGGGACTAGGTCTGGCAAAATCCTTAAACTGAAGGGCCGAGTGTCACCTCACGGGCGTGCCCAGGTAGACCCGTGTGCGGTCCGCAGAGTGGATGCGTGAATGCTTTTGGGTTGGGTGAGCTGTGTACCAGTAGCAAAGTGCTCACAATATGCAGGGCTGAACACTGGCTGGCTGCCTTCAGTCTTCACCCATCAGAAGGAATTTATGGCCTGTAAATTCCTTCCTGCTGAACTAGATGGGGATCTGTCCCAGAAGTACAGAGCTTACTTACAGAGTGGTTTGGTGTCTCTGCTCAGAGCTTAGCCACTCCCGTTGTTGCAGGGTTCCCAGCTTGCCGCATGCACATCATTTCCCCAGCAGCTTCCTCAGAAAGGGACAGTACTGGTCCAAAACGCTGAATACTGCCCTCTGCTATGGAAATGTGGCTCATGCAACCCTGAGCTACTGCTGCAGCCGCCACTCACCCAGGTGCCTGTCACACTGACTTTGGGACTCGCAACCCAGTGTGCCTGTGAGTTCTGAGTGTCTCGTTTCTGCCTGTGGCCAATGCCAGCTCTCTGGCTGCAGATTCCCAAAGATCCCGAGGACCTGCAATTTCCCCAAGCGCAGTTTGTGCTCCAAAAGCGACTGTGCATGTCTGTGCCTCCTGTCTATCATCTGTGAAATGGAAAAATGAATGCTGAGCCTCCTCATGGGAGGCTAAGCAGCTGGCTTCATTTTTATGTAACTTATTACAAGAACCCTAAATAAAAGGCAAAATTAAAATCCCATTCTATTTTTTTTCTTTATCTGGTTCTGAATAGGCTGTTTTAGAGCAATCTAATCAGATACCTGGTTTGTAGTGCCCTGTAGTGCATCATCTTCAGTTGGAGTCAGGAGCAAGGTAATTCAGCATTTTAACGTCTGAAGGAAAATGTATGCTCCAGCCCTCATAAAGCCATGTTCATCCACTAGCTTGATTAATAACTTCTTTGGAATGCCACGGTGCTCAGTCCAGGGAAAATTACTGAGTAGATATTTACTATATTGTCAAACTTATTTTGAACTGTTCATGTGGGCCACTCACCACCTCTCTGTGCAGTTACGCAATCTTGAAAACCACAAATTAAAGCCTCTAAAGAGATGCAATAACAAATTGTGGTAGCTCTGAAGAAACCCCCAGGAAAAAAAATTGATCTCTCAAAGTGACCTCTTCAAACTGTGCTGACAGACAAAAGCCTGAGTAAACAGATGGGTTTGCAACCCTGAATATCAACAAACTTTGCTCTACTAGATCAGTGAGAGATTTTCTGAGATAAAAATCCTATCTGGTCATATATACTCTATTTGCAGCTGGATAGGGACTTTGGAAATTACTTTTTCTCCAGGCCCTGTAAACAGCTTTACTTTGTTTTTTTAGCTTGAAGGAAACCTTTGAATAGGGGTTTCCCATTCAGCTGTGGATAGAGCAGAGAACTGAAGCAGTTTGCTTCACTAGCCCACTGCTACACTTTTCTGCCACAGGAAGATTCAAGCATGTCCCGAGGCCACTGTTTCACGGTGAAACCAACGGTGGCTCTGCATGGCCCTACAAGCCATGCTCTGACGTGCTCAGCCAAGGTGCAGTGCTCATGTATTAACTCCAGTGGAAAGGGTGGAACTCCTGCAGCCCATTGGTTCTTGGAAGGCTTGAAGTGACGTCTTGCTGCTGTTCTCATGTCTGTGTTAAGCTGGATGGTTTTCAAAATCCCGTGTTTTGACTCCAGTAAACCCCCTCTCTACTTCCCAAAGGCTGTACCTCCCAGCTGGAACTTGGATTATTTTTAGGTGTGTGAAGGTAGTCAGTCTTTCTAGGAATCTATATCACTGATATTAATAGTGTGGGAACTTATGTCTTCCTGTATACTGAGGATTTCATAGAATATATCCTAAAATATGGGTTTTACAGTGGCACATCTGGTTATGGGTGGTTTTTACTCTTCTGCATGTGGTCTGTGGTTCAGCAGTCACTAACTTAAAAATACATAAGTTTGTATGTGTGTGTCCTCACACAAGTGCACATACATGGTTCACATTATTTCCTTTTTTCTGGGAACTTTATAGCTGTAGTTTTTCTTCATTTGATAAATGTAATTTATAACTCTTTTAAAGTTCTTTTCATAAACAGGAGCTACAAAATAAATCCAGCAACTTATAAAAGCAAAACCTCAAAAAGCTGAAATTAAAACCATCAGGTCTGCTTTGATGTAGAGGATGTGTTGAAATGGTATATTTACATGTTTATTTTCTATTTTATAATTTCCTGCACAAAGGCACGCAATACTTTCTGACAGGAACTGAAATGTATTTTGGAAGAATTCCACCTCTCATGTCATCTAAGCTCCATGTCATTAATGTGGTAGAACTCTATGTGAAGGAAATGAAAAAGACTTTCCTGAAATAAGACCTGGACAATTTCTACTCATCTAAGTGGCTACCCAGTGACTGAAGAGAGGTGCAGTGGTGCAGTGGTAAATTACTCACCTGTCTGGTATCTGTAAGAAGTGGGTAAATGTTATATTGCTGAAATCGGTGGTGGATAAACTCCATTTGCAGTTGTTTGCTTGTAGTGACACCTCTGGAAAAAAGTTACCATATGCTGGAGACTGTGCATGGTCTTGCTGTCTCTGGAGCTGCCTCTCTCTTAAACTTTCACCACTTTTAGATGACACCTGTTTTTATTTTCCTCCCTTCTATTTTTTTTTTTAATAAAATATATATCACTCAGAAAAAAAACATACAAATCCAAACACCTAGGCAATGCCTGGAGTAGGGTTGAGTATGGAAAGAAAAAGAGTTCTGTGCTGCAGATTTGTCTATAAAATCACTATCAGAATGATGGCCTTTGAATCTCCTACCCACTCTGTCACTCTTACCTTTGAGTACATGACAAATGTGTCATATATGACAAAGAGATTCCCAGCACTGGGGCTTTCTAAATTTTTTTTGCCTCACTTTTTGCTGACTCTGGATTGAACTGGGAAAGGGTTGTTTAATTTGGAGGGAGAAGTGATTCCACAGCCACAGGTTTGTTAGTGCAATGCTCACCCTGAATAAGTAGAAACCAACATTTTCAATCCATCTACCAAGGCTTTGCCGTGTGACCAGGTGTACAGTTCCCCTGATGTGTTAGTGGGTTTCTGCACCTGCCTCTCCATGGCTGCTCCCTAGTGCCCCTGTTGTGCCAGCAGCATGTCAGGCTGGGGTAGAAACTAGATAACCAAAAGGTTCTGGATTAAAGGATCTGATTTTGAACCCATGTGACTTTGGTGAGTGAGATTACTTTAGAATCCCTAAAATATAGGGATAAAATAAATATAAAATAACTTTCAATGCAACTTGAATGACAAAAGGTGCAACTCTCCATTCCATTAATCCTTTCTCACTTGTACTTGCACTATGTCTTTTGTGATCCTGAAGTGATCTGCAGTGACGTGCTTTGGGGACTAAGGGGGCAGAAGAGCTTGGCTTTAGAAAAAGAGGAGTTATTTCCTGACAGGTTAGCTCCCTAAAGTTGCTAATGATGAAAGGAAATGATTGTCTGTGATGCAGGGGAGGCACAAGAGAAATGGCCACAGCTGGTGGCCAAGGCAGGGCTAACAGGACCATCCCATCTGACTGGCTTAGCAATATTATCCATCTGCCGGGGGGTGGAATTGCATAGTGAGAATGTGTTCAGAACAGAAACAAGTTTCACTGCAAATGTGGGTAGTCTTACCCTTTTGTGCAGCAGAAGAGCATGTACAGGTGATGTACAGGAGGTGACAGTGGCTGTCACAAGGTCCTGCTGGGCAGTGTGACTGGATAGGGTGCACAGCTGGCTTCAGGGGGGAGCCAGCAATATCAACTTCAGCAGCAGCTGCTAACATACCTCCGTCAGTGGGAAATCAGATTATTCAGAACCCCTCGTGCCAAGCACATCCCTGCTACCCATCAAGCAAACTGCTCAAAAGCTGCTGTGGCTCAAGACCTAGCCCCTGGTAGTATGGTATAATTACAGTCATCTGAATGGTTTTCTCTGCAGAAAAGACAACAGTCTAGTCCAGAAGTGGACCCCCGTAGAGTTATACTTAAGCAGTGACTTTATACACAGTGAATACAGATGAAGTCCTTGGCAGAAAACAGAAAATACTTCTACCATTGTCTTTGTTTCAGGTGCGCTGTAGATGAGGATAAGGAGATGCAATTTACTTGAATCTAAATCTCTTCTAAGAAGATTGTAGCAAAATTCACCATGTGCAGTGTTTTACAACAGAATATGTTTCAGCACATGACATAAAAATTCAATACACTAACACTCTTTAGAAAGATGAGCACAGCAGGCTGATAACTCAGACTAGTTTTTCATCTTTTAAAAGGCAGCATAGCAAGAGTATTTTCTCAAAATGTTACTGCAATAGTTTGGAGTTGAAAGACTGGGTCCAGCCTCTGTCAGGGTAAAGGGAACACCATTCCTTTGAGATCCTTTGCCAAGGGGGTGTCTCACTGCTGACTGGCAGTCTTTGTCACAGGCTGGTCCTCAGAGCCCCAAGGTTTGTGTGATGAAAGCTGGGAGTGATCAGCAGCAAAACTCCCAGCACTTTCTTTGTGATTGTGATTTTGCCCAAGCCATGTATTATGATAACAGACAAAAGAGGGTCTGAAAACTCAGGGTCCAATATTCATCATCTCACTTTCCTTAGCAAGTGCAGTGGAATATAAAGAATTTGACTATAATATAGTTTAATATTTCTCAGGTTTTAAGGAAATTGCATGTGCCCTGCCTGAAATGATGCACACGTTTGAATTTTCAATCTCTAACAGACTCAGAGGGGAAGGAACGAAAAAATATAATTTTAAAAAACATTTATTCAAGGAAAATCTTTAGGGATCATGTATAGGATAATCTTCTTCAGGGTGACCCTCATTTTCTACAGTATAATGGTTTTACCCAGAAGTGATTTAATGGTTTTGAATAAGCTGTAGAGCAGAGGAACAAACATTTTAGCAGGAATGGAGCAGTTTACCCAGAAAGGCAGGAGTGTCAGCCTACTTTCAATATAGAACGGAGATGATTATTCTGCTGACCTTTTATCCCCACCATCACTCAAATGTATATTATGAACATAATGGGGTCTGGTTTTGTGTACATGATTGCTGTAAGCATAACTGACTCGTTTGAAGCAAGTGGCATTCCAAGCAGGAGGCTGGAAGGCACCAGTGCTGTGCACTGAGGCTCTCATCAAACAGCTTTCTTGCTTCAAGCCTTTTATTTGAACATAAATGTTGGTGAAGTTTTCCAGTGATTTTTTTTCCTGGCATTCACCCCACGACTCTTATTATTTTTAGCCATGTAAGTTGGCATTATGCAATTGCTGAATTTGTTTCTTTCAGCCCCTGATGATTTATAAGACTTAATTTCCAGGATACTCCCTTGAAGTTACCTTCTCTTTGTGACCTCAGGATTTCTCTTCCCAGACCTTTGGTATTTGTTTTTACTATTTCTGTGGTCGAGGTTTGACAATGTTGTTTTGGATTAGTGACAAATGTACATAAGGACTGGAAGGAATACATGTCTTAATCTCCTAATTTAATGTGTGGATTGTTTATCAATAGTAGAAAGAAGTTTCTGGACAGGTTTAACACATCCTAATGATAGGCTTCTGCAGCCAGATAGAAAGATTTTGTTGTATCTGAACTCCATGTAATTCTTCGCTTGTACCAAAATAGATGAAATTTGCTTATTTTATATTGCAATGCAACAATTCTTTCTCAGACTTTGCCCAGAAAGAATTGGAAGTGGAAGTCAGTTAGTTTGGACAAGCATGTGTTGTTTATATGAAATATTTTAATTGACATAAAATTGTGTAAACCTTCTAGCTCCTCTGCTCTTGGATGAAGAAAAGATCTTTGGCATAACAATCCCGAATTTCTATTTTTTACTTTTATGCAGGAAATTGCAAATAATTTAACGCACAAATGAAATTACTCAGCATTTTACTCAGTTGTTGAATTTTCCTCGTAAGCAGTATATTTTGCTTTCATCATATACCCACTAATTTTTTTAACTTGCATTCTTCTTAGTTTTGATTTCTCTGTATATTCTCATTTACAGTCATGGTTTATTTACTCAGGCTTAATTCCTTCCCTCCACAGCCTACTGTGAATAAAGTGTTCCTTTGAAAATGATTAACTTTGCGCTTTGTTTACAGTGTAGTCTTGCAATGTTATATCTGATACTCATTAGCAGGAAAACAGAAATAAAAGGAGAAACATTAGTTATCACTGCCAATCAATTTGAATTCACTGAGATCAGGATCTGACCTGAAATGTTCAGGTTAGCTCAACAGCTCAAGTTGATTTGAAGGGTCTCAATGTTTATGCTTAACAGTGCGTCCTCCTATGACTTTTTATTTTTAACTGCTCAACAGTTCTCACTTTCTGTGAATTTTAAAGTTATTCTTAGGCTAAGCAATATAGTCTCTTCACAGGGAAAAACTGTGACAAGCATGTCTGTGTGATACAGCTCATCATTTCTGAGGGCACATCACATCTACCTGAAGCTCTAGCAGGAAAATACCAAAGACTAAATAGTTACTTTTAAACTTAGATATAAAACTTTGGGTTCCAATTCACTGTTTTCAATGTGTGAATTATTCTGTGTACCTGGAATGGTCCACCCTTCCCCGTGGAACTTAATTTAATGGCCAGAATATGAATCCCTTGCTACTCTGTCTTGAACCCAAATTTGAATTTCTTAAAACAAGGAAATGCTGCATTTTTAGAAAAGTATTAATGACTTCTTTTAAGAAATGGGAATCATGTACTTACATATGCAAATAAAATGGATCAAAGAGATCTAAGTTCATTTGTATAAATGGGAGAGATCTCTGAAATGCACATTTTTTGCAAACAAACCCTGTATTTGCTAGGTAATGAGGGAATAGTTTTTCAAGAACAATTATGTTGGATTTGGAAAACTTGATGTTTTCTCTCTTAACTAATTTTAATTGGCATAATGATCCCACTGAGCCAAAAAAACCCCAGAACCAAGAAAGACAGCAACAAAATATAAATATAAACTAGGAGTAAAGTATCTTAGTTGATGAAATCATAGACAAAAGCATCTGATGCCTTTTTACAAATACCTTCCTCAAAGTGAGGTGATCCTTGAGCAGTTATGGCCCATGCCTATTCCTTGGCCTCTTCTACAATTGTTGACATTGCACTGCCAGTGAAGCAGCTGTCACTTTTTACCAGCGTAATGCCTGCCAGCAGCTGGCTCAGAAGTGCTGTTTTTAATTAAATTTCTGATTTCAATTGGATTTTGGTTTGCAGTTCACAGCTAACAGAGATTTTCAGGATGGGGTCTTATGGGGCATCTGTGGGTGTTTCAGACACCTCTGTGGCACAGAGATGTGTTCAGAAAAATCAAGCATCACCTTAAAATTTGCTACAGTTTTCCTCCATTACTTGTGAAAGCTCTTCCAGGATCTTGCTGCTATAATGGATAGAATTATTCATATTTTCAGCTTAACTGTATCTATGGCATATTTACACTGCTTGTTGGTGTGCCAACATTGTCTCTTTGCTGAGGCAGTTATCCTGTCTCCCCTTTCTCTGTGAATTAAAGAATTGTAGAATCATAAGATTGGAAAAGACCTTTAAAATCATTGTGGGCTGTCCCTCCCCCTTGGGCACGGCTCCACTGGGATTAACAAGCCAAACTCTTTGGGATGCATTGGCACTGATGGGGAGAGGCAGACCCAGCCTCTCTGCTAACAATTTCAGTGAGCTGGGATATGAATTGAGCCTCTCCTGCTGCCTGTAGGGCTATGGCAGTATAATGCTAAGTCTGAGCTAGTGAGTTCTGCTGGAGACTTCATTAGCACTGATTTAATTCAGGATGTAGATTTTGGGACAGTATGAGGCCAACTGAGGCTCACATTGGTCTGCACCTGTTTGTTCAGATGTGTGCACAGTCTGCTCTCATGAGATGGATTTTCCATTTCTCTGATCCTTCTAGAAGCAATTTTTTGCACCTGTTTCATGCCAAGTCCATTCTCCTGCATCATATAGGAAGGACTTAATTGGAAAACAAAAGATGGCTCTACCCTCTCTTCCTCTCCCTTGCATTAGCGCTGCTTGGCAGAGCATATGGTCACTGGTTCAGCACAATCATTCTCATCAGATAGGCTGACATCTGGAAGTCACAGACAGACACAGATGCAGCTTGACAGCTGAACACCTGGGCAAGGAGAGTGGCATGTCAGGGACATGCTGGGTGCACCCTACATGTGCTGTGTTATTTGAACACCACTGTGCAATATGGCTTGGACCTACCGGAAGCCCAAAGGACAAATGGAAGGTTTCGGTACATTTTGTTCTAAAGCCTCTGTTGTTGTATCAGCCAACACACTGTAGAGTCAACCCATCTTGGTGAGCCCAGTGTGACCGCAGAGGCTCGGGCGGACCGTGCACTCGCTGGCCATCTGTGCCGCTCACGTTTCCCACAGGATGGGTTTCCTGCTCATGCAGAGCATGGCATGGGATTTCCCAGGCACAAACATGGGAGCCCAGGCACATGCTCGGGGGCCGTGTGACAGGGCTGTGGCTGTGGAACTTCCCCATATGGAGCACAGCTGTGTCTGTCCTTGAAAGGAGTGACCTAAATTTTACACAGTATTCCAGTGACGTATGACCAGCACAACCCTCACTGCTGGAAATACCCCATGTGTTTTTGAATTGTACTTGTTTACCATTGCTGCCTCTCTAGAGGCTCATACCAAACCTCACTTTGATTGAACCATCTAGAGTTTTCTCCTCCACGTGCAGCTGGCAAGTGCCCAGTTTATTGTGATATTTTTTGCTGCCAGCTTCATGAATTTGAGCTAGGCAGTTCTGGATTTCATCCTGTTCATACTGCTTCAGTCCTTGAAGTTATTTAGTTCTTCCAGTGAAATACTCCAGTCCTGTTCTGTACGCTCACAGATTTCCTAAGGTTATTCCCAATTTTTGCACCCCATTGTTCTATGTCATATATGTAGTCTGCTGACCTTATTTTTGTATTTTAATTTGATTGTGATAATAAGCAGACAACAGATAACCTTAGCTGATGAAACTGTCACAGCTTTTGCTATCAAAATAGTGCTGGTAGTGTTCCCAGCTAAGGTTCTGCCAGAATGTAATTAGAAATGTACCTTTAAAATGTGATCTTTCTTTAACTACTGTAAACATCTTTTAACAGAATTCCAAAGGCTTTGCTTAAAAATAAAACCGTGCTTATGAAACACTTACTCTTATACCAAATTAACACTAAGGATGTAACATAATGTTAAAAATACTACAATATTAAAGGTTTAGATTTCCATTATGAGGAATATTTGCCCTTGTTTAACTCAGCTGCAGCTTTTTCCTGTAGATGGAATCATTTAGGTTGGAAAAGAACAGCAAGATCATGGAGTCCCACCTTTGATCAACTACCCCCTTGTCAAATAAACCATAGCACTAAGTGCCACATCCAGTTGTTTCTGGAACATCTCCATGGGTGATGACTCTACCACTTCTCTGGGAAGTCCATTTCAGTGCTTGACAACCCTTTTATTCAATGCTTGACAACCCTTTCAGAGAAGAAATTCTTCCTGTTGACCAACCTGAACCTCCCCTGGTGCAGCTTGAGGCCATTTCATCTTGTCACTGGCTGCTATGAGAAGTGGCTGATTCCCAGCTGGCTACAACCTCTTTCAGGTAGTTGTAGAGAGCAGTAACGTTTCCTCTGAGCATCCCTTTCTCCAGGTTAAAAAAACCAGCTCCCTGAGCTGCTCCTTATATGACTTACAGTGACCCCAGCTATTGTCACAAAGCACACACCTCTTTTTGTGTCAGATGCCAAAGAGATATTGCAACAAGCAGCCCTGTCATCAGTTGCTTCCAACAGTGTTGAAGTTGGCCTTTAAAGCAGTTTTGTTCTGTTAACCTAAGAACTGGGCCTTATGTTGCTATCTTCTCTATGCCACAAGGGCTGTCTGGTCCCCATCCCCTTTCTCCAGCTTTCTGACTGAAGAAAACTGAAGAAATATAAACCGAATGCAGTAGTGCATCTGAAAGCAGTCTAGGTAATGACTCCAAGAGACAAGCTGGGCCACATCTCGCATATGTTCAGCACTGATGATTGAAGTGTTGACATTGTCATGGTGACAATTAAGAAGCAAGAAGGGGAGGATCCTAGATCTGGCTGATTTAATGGGAATATTTTGGTTCTAATATCTATCTATTGCTAAGGGCCACCCAGATTTAGCCCTAGCAGGCTCCATGAATATGAACCCTTTCTAGGGGGAGCAAAGCTGGAAATTTGTGTGTATTGAGAAAATAGGAAGGGGTCCTGTGCTGAGCCGCCCTGATTTTTGACAGTAGCAGCTCATCCAGGTAATCAGGACAGAAGTTGGTTAGTTAGTGGGTGCCACCATCACTTTAGCCTGCTGGTCTCTGACAGGAGATGATGAAATTTGAACATGTGGCAATAGGAGGCAGTGATGCTGCCTCCAGCATTTAATGAATCACTTTTAAAGATGTTTGGAACTTTTTCTCATTTATAGGTTTTAATCAGCCAGAGAAGGATTTTATAAAACATTTATCCTCCATTCTGTGTGCAAAAATGTTTTACTTTATTTAGTGTTTGATGCATTTTTTTTTCCATTAGGACATCAAGCCATAATGTGTTGAAGACCTGCATGGAATTTTCCCAAAATGACCTGATATGGTAAATACAGCTATAGTTGAAGAGGTGCTTATTTTCACAGCTATGGGAACTGTAGAAACAGAAAATAATTTTTCTGAAAAGTTCTGGCATCAACTTTTTTCTCTTTTAGAGAGCTTTCTCGTATAGAATTAAAGTTGCGTCAGTATATTTCCTAGCACTAAACATTCTAAAAATAATACAGGATGATAAATAAGGTGACATTTAAATTCAGTACAGTGCTCACTGCCATCAAACTCTGTAACCACAGCCTTCTTGTATAGATATTTAATTTAACAATACATCACCTCAGATTCACAGCTCTGAATAGCTGAAAAATCCTCATGTAATGCTTGCCCCTGACCCGCAATAACTTGCCATTTGTTTGAATGGCATTCAGTGAGTAAGCACTTGAAGCAGGGTACTTCTGCACATATCAGTAATGTTTGTATGAGGTTTAATTTAGCACTGTATATTATGTCTCACATTTGTGGGAAAGGTGATGTGAGGAAATTGTTTTACTAAGTAAGGACTGCAAAATTCATTATTTACTGCATGTTAATTTGATGTATAATTTTTTAATTCTAGATGGATTTTTATCATTCAGCTGCTGAACAATGTAATCTTGGAGTTCAGCCCAGGTCTTTGTGTCCTGAGGTAAGTAAGGATGGCAGTAATAAAGAGGTTGTTAGCAGCTTTCTGACAGCTCAGATATCTTGTGTGTTGAGGATGAAGTCACTCCTTTCCACATAAGACAGCTGTTCAAATGCAGACTTCCTCTCCCCATATGCTTTTGAAGTGTGGGGTGCATTTTCACTTCCTTTTCTGCTGTAATGGAGCTATATAAAATCGGCCCCGAATTTGGTGTATTTGTAACTGCATAGTGTTATAAATGCCCCAAATACAACACTTCTGTTCAAAATATATCTGGTAGGTTTTTCTTTTGTTTGTTGAAGTTTTGGTTTGCTTTTTTTTTTTTTTTAAATTTCTTTAGTAGGAAAAATGAAGTGCATTAAGTTTTTTCAGCTGGCCTGTTTGATCTTTCCCAGCTTGAACATAAAAATGTCACAGGAACCTGTGAGTAATCTGAAACACAAGGTGTGACTAAGGCAAATTTTCAAGGCTTTACTGAGACATAACATACTTTGAAAAAAACTGTTGGAAGTCCAGGTCCAAGATGTCGTGCCTTGCTTATGGTGATGTTTTGAATGGTACATCAGAAACTGCAGAGATGAATATAAAGCATTATGTCTCTTTTCATCTCTGTTGCTATGCTTCATTAAAAGGTTATCAACATCAGTTCTAACTTAGCAGCATCTCAGTCTCCATCTCTGAGGACTGCATTTCTTCCTGTTACACTTTCTTCCCAGGATTTAATGTCATTTCTCCAAAGTGGCTCTTCTCCAAGCTGTACCACAGTAAGTGTGGGTAGATGTACATCTACTTGTGGACCACTGGAGACCAGTCTTCACTCAAATGTAGCTGCCGACCTACTCAAAGACAATGCTAATAATAGCCACAGCTCCATAGCTGCTGAGTGTCTTATGTGCTTGTCCAAGAGGAATTCATGGACCTATCAATGCACTTCACTCAATAACCACAAGTTCATAACAATTTTTGACTATTACTAATACAGTACAATACAAATGAATGTGTTAACAGTGCTGTTGTTTGGAAGCAGCAGTATTGCTTATGAGAGAACAGTTTCTATTTTCCTACCACAATTATAACACATTACTATTCATTTAAATTGAAATAGAAATGAAAAGTCACTCAGGCTTTGGAATATGGACATTTAATATGTCTTTTATACATCTATTTTTCTTATTTTAGCTTATTCACTGTGTGTGTTTTCTTCTTTCGCTCTGTACCCATTAATGTAATTCAAAAACGATTGGTGTTTTTGAAATATAACTTCAAAAGGGAAATGTGATTTTCCCAGCATGCTGAAATCTTGGGTGGTATACAGTGTTGTCACTAGCCATATAATTTAAAATTAACACCACTGACAAATGCTGCTTTAAAGCTTCAATGGAAAAATCATTACGTGACTGCGGTAGGGCTTTTTTGCTGATCTGGATTTACATTTGGGTAATTTATAGTTAATAACTGGAGAGATCTTGTTATAGCTTGATTACTCTTCTTCAGTGTACCCCTTGTTTTGTGTCCCATTATTCACTCAGAGAACTTAATTAAATGAATCAGAGTATAAGCTCACATTTGCTGCAACAATCACAATTCCCCATAGATAATTTTCTTTGGCTGGTCTTGCTGGGATTTCCAGGAAAGTTCCCAGAAATTGTCTCACAGAATAGAGGGATTTCTCTTTTTAAAGCCCTTTTTTGGTGGTACACAAATCTGAGCCCAGAAGAGTTTAATTTTTGAGAAATAACCATGAATTCTACATGCATGTGTGACTTTATAACAACATAATCTTCAGAAAAAATTGTGTTTAAGTTGAATCTTATTTGATTTTTTTGTGGTTGGCTTTGGAAACATTTGGTAATTATTTTCTATTGAAATTTGCATCCTCTTGGGGCAGCAAGTTCTTCTCCTGTTATTTCTACTCTGTAATCTTAATTTTAAAACTTGTTTTCAGCTTTTTTTTTTTTTCTGTTTGCTGTGTTGTGTGTACTTATCTTTCACATGGCAATAAATAATTCTGCATTGGGTGTTGGTGGTCTTGGTCTTAGTGTACATGTATTTGTGTTGAAGGGCTACAATATATAGCTCGGTAAATAGCATTGTTCTTTATTTTGAGAAAGAGAGAAGGAAGGGTTCTAATTTATATCCATATTGATGAAATAAAAATGTGGCCTCTCCATTCAAGAATGTTGCTGTAATTTTTCAAAATTACTTGTAAGGCTTAGATGACCCATTTATAGCTGGCTAAACTGGGATATTTTGAAGAAATAAATTTTTAGAGAAGAAGGTTCAACACTACAGAAATTTTGACAAGACAAGCTGGTCCCAAAGAACCAGTAACAGTCTCAGCTGCTGTCTGTGAGTGCAGTGTGGTTCCTTTGGTTTCTGGAATCAGGATGCTTGATTTCTTGACTCTTATTAGACATTAAATAATACTGATTCATGCCTCAGTGTACTGACATTCTGATAACAGGCATTAAAGAGATGAGACACCATGGTGTGAGTGAAAAGGGAGAAATTGTTTGGGATTTGGGGATTTTATTTCTGCTTGCTAACAATTAATTGAAGACATTTCTATTAGAGCAGGTGAAAGCTCCCTCTGAGCATGTAGCAGACTGACAAGGTACAAGTCAGCTCAAATCCAGAAGCTGTGTCACTGTGTCAGTGTTCCACTATTTTGCAGGAATTAGTAGCTCAGGCGAAGTCACCTGTTCACAGTTCTGCACAATGTTTCTGCTAATGCTGGGTTGCTTCTTACCTGCCTAAAGGGATGAGTGACTCTGACTTTGCACAGATTCGCAGACATGGGTCCCTTTCTGTGAGTATCAAAGGCTTGTTCTGGGCATCCCCACAGAAGTGGAAGAAGTCCAGTCATCTTTAAGGAGGTTTGTATCATATCCCAAGAGCTCTAACCAGAATTTATTGAGGCTAAGTGTCATGTCTAGGAGCTCCAGCTGAAATATGGTTTCAAATGGTAAACACAAAGTAAGAAAGCAAGATTCTGCTTCCAAAACTTGAGCCTGATCTGGGAGGAAACTTGGATGGGAATGATCATCCAGCCCAATCTCTTGCCAAAGCAAGATTATATCCTGCAGGCTGTTTTCTAGCATTTGCCAATCTGGCTATAAAAACACCAAACAAATAGGCTCCATTACTGGGAAGAGTCTGGGAGACTGTTCCATTGTTTAAGAGACGTCATGCCAGTTCATTGTTTTCTGAAATTAAGTATTTATTTTTTTTCTTATCTTAGTTACATCTTATCCTTGGTTATGTTCTGAGATACCAAATTAAAATCTGACATTATTAAAGACAATATAGTTCTTGGCTCTTACAATCTACCTTTGTGTCCTCAAACCCAGGGTGTTGATTGATGCTGTTCGTCACACACACAGACACACACTCACACTTTGATCAGAAGGCATGAGCTGATTTATTTAAAAAGGTCTGACTCCATTTAATAGTATTTCTACAAAGGCCAGGGATTGGGGGAGAAGGTTGACACCTCTCCCCATCCCATTGGTCAAGACAACTGTCCATCAGCTGTCCATATCTCTAGGAGCAGGAATGAAAACTTTCCTTGAAATTACGAAAACACTGGCTGTGTTTGCATCACTCAAGCATGAGAAAAAACCAAACCATAAAACTGTGAAATAGAAGAGAAGGCTGAAGAAATCAGGGTGACAGTTGATCACCCCAAGGCAAAGGGCTGCACAGCTGCATGACCATAATTATTCTGTGTTACAGGGGCCAGGGCAAACGATGGCTATAAAATGCCTTTTGCTGCCTTTTTGTATCTGGCCTCTTCTTTCCTAATTAATAGCCTTCTATATCACATTACAGATTTTGATGTTCTTCAGTGAGTGTTTGCCAGCAGCTGTATCTACTTTAGTAGGTAGTGTGGCCTTGTGAGAGCGTGGGGTGAGAGCAAAACAGGACCTCTAGAGTAAAATGGTTGGTGCTGAGGGCTTAACATCCACAGTCATGCATGCTTTAAGGTTTTAGAATAGTTCTGGGCTGGTCCTTCAAACTGTATATATGTACTGGCTGGAGATCATTATATGGACTTCCGGAATGCATTTTCTGATTTTGTCTGAAAGTCTGTGAGTATAAGTTTGTTTTGTTATGTGAATCAGGGCATAATATGTCAGGATGAACTAAAATGCTGGTGGCAGATACAATCCAGATAATTTTGAGTGTGTGTTGTTCAGAGCTGAATGCAACATTATATACCAACAAGAGAGATTTGAGCCAAACATCAGGAAAATGCTTGCAATGATAAGGGCAATGAAGCACTATGGAAGCTGAATAAAATCCATGCTGAAATGTTTCTAAGAAAAGGATAAACAGAAAATAATTTGCTAAGAAGAAAGATACAGTTGTCCCTACATAGAGAAAGAGAAATGGATTTGGTCAGGCCAAACTTCCCTTGGAGAAAAGGAGGCTTGTGGGGGGACCTTATTGTTCTCTGCAACTACCCAAAAGAGGTTGTAATGAGGTGGGAGTCAGGCTCTTCTCCCAAGTAACAAGCAGTAGGACAAAAGAAAAGGGCCTCAATTAGCACCAGGCAAAGTTTTGACTGGGTATTCGGAAAATATTTTTCATGAAAAGGTTGTCAAGCATTGGAAGAGACTGTCCAGGGAAGTAGTGAAGTCACCCTCCCTAGGAGTATTTAAAAGATGTAGATTTGGCACTTGGGGACATGGTTTAGTGGTGGACCCAATGTGTTTAAAGGCCTTTTCCAACCTAAACCATTCTATGATTCTATGATTCTATAATGGGTGTCCCTTTTTCTTATGTGTATCAGTTTATTTTTTTTCCATTTTTAAATTTTTATGTCCTTCCTCCTGCTATTCATTATAATTTTTCTTTTCCTTGTCTGTTATTTATAACTTGCGCTAGCTTAGCTACATCATGGAGTCTCACTGAAGGCAATTTACTCTCCCAGATACCAAAAGTTTTTAACAAACTTGACTCAAAACTCTTGTCTACCAAATAATAAACATCATAGGTGATAATCTACTGTAAGCCAGGTTTCAAAACACATATAATGTTTTCTTCAGGTCAGTTTAAATTCATATGAGAAATAATCACAAATACTTTACTAAACGATGGCACATAATTGTTTCCCAGTGTTAATTTGCAATTCAGTCAAGTGGAAAACTTCACATTAATAAAATTGCCACCATTTTCTTCCTCTCTGTTGTACAGTTTTAGGAATTATGTTCAACATTGTGTGTATCAATATGCTCACTGTTGAGAAAGAAGTGTCTTGAAAGAGAACTGCACTCCACAAAATACACTTTTCAGAGCCAACCCCCAAACAAATCCTACTTCTAAGCCTCAGATCACTCAAAAAGAGACTCAATAAATTTTGGCTTCTCTACTACTGAATAAGTAGATAAAATAGAAAAAAATTTAAATAGAGTAAAATAGAATAAATAGAATAAAATAGATATTATGACCTTAAGTCACTAAGGTTTCTTTTAAATGTCTCCCTTTTGTATAATTATTTTTTGCTTGAAGCATTTTCTGCTGTGGCTTGTGAATATTCCAGTGTCCCAAGAGGATGAGCCTTTTAAGTGGATGGTACAGGTGTCCAGTTTCAACATAGAGAATAATTTTAGACTTGTCTCTTGGCTGCTGTTTAATGCAATCTCTGGGAAAAGGAAAACATAGATTTAAACCTACCCTACAAAAATATTTTAAAATCCAGGTCACTCATTTCCCAATAATTTATTGTAAAGCAGATTCATGCTCTAAAAATAACAAAGATGTAGAGATTCAAGGCCACTTCATATGTGTCCTTTTATGCTGATGATATTTTATTTAGAAAAAGATATACTTTCCCTTCTCAGGTATTTCCATTTTTCTAGGATAAATAATATTAAGAAATATTTTTTGTTGTCCAAAATTATGTGTATGCCCCCACCCATTTCTGATACTGAATTTAGTGATGTTAAAAAAGAACAATGAAGGGGAATGTTTTGCTACAAACATCAGTTTTGGAATGAAAACATTTTCATCTATGAGGCTCCATTTGTTCTGCAGTTAGCAATACTTCAGTTGACACTGTTGTCAAATCAAGGACATAAAACTGAGAGTGTGATATGTTATCTGCTGCCAATTACGTAAGTTTGTGATGCATAAGTTATTGCAAAAAATGGGGTCATGACCCCTAAACCAGCTCCTTTTGAAGTTGTAGTTCTTCATAAAACCTCCCGCATATTTGTACGTTTTAGTTGGTTAACTCTTAACTGTTTTTATGCAAGTGCTTATGAGAACGATTAGATGACATTAAAGAAAAAGCAGACTCTTATGTTTACAGAAATACTAATTTGTTGATATGCTTATAGAGAGTGAAGTTGATTATAACATGGGTTTTAGTTCCTAATCAAAGAACTTAATCCAAGTTCCTTATGAAAGAGATGCTTGAAAATAAATATTTTTGACCATCAAATGTAAATATTAAAGTTTTTACAGTATATTATCTAGCAGCAAGGTAAGAAGGTTAGGACTCCACCTTGCCAGTCCTTATCTAATTTTTATATGATTTTTAATGGCAACATTACACTAATCACTGAATTTTCCCTATTGCTTTCAGTTATCTTTCTGTATGACTAAATATGACAAACTCATACTCATCATATGAAAATAGTGCGTAAGTAATAGACTTAAACCTTCATTTGAAAAATGCCAGTAAAGCTGGGAAGACTGTTAGGTGAGGAAATCACTTGGAACTGGAGCAGTGAGGTCTTCTTGCATGTCTGCGGCAAAGGTTCCAGAAGCTTTAAGACACAAGAAGGTTGTTTTGGGGGTGGTGTTGGTTGGGTTTTTTTTTTTTTTNTTTTTTTTTTTTTTTTTTTTTTAAATTTCAGAAAGGAAAAAAGTATGACTTTTAAATATGAGTTCTTTTCAAAATTTGGGGTAATTATGACCTTTCAGATGATAAGACAAAGCCTCTCCTAGGACAGCTACTAGTCCTTTTTCTTCCTCATTCAGGTCAAGGACTGAAAAACAGGTGATTCTTACTCTACTAGATGACTTTATCAAGTGGTTTTCTTTATTCTCCTTGCATTTTTGGGACCCCTCAGCTACCTCTGCTGCTCTGCAACTTGCTAACTTCATACAAGCAGTTACCTATTCACTGACCTGGGGAAAGGCTAATGCAATAGTTCAATGGGCAGCCTGAGTTCAAGCCCTTGATCAATTAATGGTTATTTATTTATACAAAGTGAAAGAGGTCCGACAGGAGAGACAGAATACAAGAATAGCTTGATATTTTGGTGGCCAGAAAGCTTGCCTGGAATACAGGATTCTGTCATCTTGCAGAACAGAAACTTGAAATTTGGACTCCTGTGTCACCAGTCAATGTCTTGATCATAGGATGATTATCTGGGAGGGGGGGGTTGTGTGAGTAAGTTTTCTTACCCTTTGATGTATTTCATCCTAGGCAATCTTTCCCAGGTAAGAACTTCATAAGAACTGGTAAGTACTTGCAAAAGGTTTGGTCTCAAGAGAATATAATTTCTCAGCCAAAGAATGCATCGCGGTAAACTCAAAGGGGGACATGACTTGAGTTTTTACAACCATGTAGGTCCAGAGTGGTTTGTCCATTGTGATGATCCATCAGCGTCCTGAGTTTGAAGGGAAGGTCAACAAGCAGTGCTGGAGGGCATGAGTCTCAGGAAGCCTGCAGAATGCCAAAGCTTATGTCTGCATAAGTGTCAGACTTGTAAATCAGCTTTGGCACAAAAATTTAACAATGGGGAAATGGTCACATACAAACATTTGTTTGGGGATTAGGCTTATGAGTCTGGGTGCTTTTAAACACTTCAGCTGACATTGATATGAAACCAAGGCATAAAACCAGGAGCCTGACATGTGATCTGTTGCCAGTTGCCTTCAAATTACCATGTCTGATGAGAGAAAAAAGAGATGAAGTTAATGGAGAAATGGGACAGGTCATCTGGACTCTGATAATTAATGTTCCCTAGAAAATAAAAGTTTTGAAACTTTCCTGGAAATGAAGTTTTATGATCTGCTACAACAGCCCACAGGGGGAATGCTGCAACCTACACATATTGACAATTGTGGTATTACCAGACAATTAATTTTTATGAGTAATTTCCAGAGCAACCCTCAACCATGCAGTCACGCATACAGTGCAAGAGTGTGCCATGGAATCAAGACTCAGCTAAAGGCCAAAAATTATACACATTTATTAATATTTGCAAAAAAGTTCCCAACAGCAAAGAGCAAATTGAGCAACAGAATGGGGAAGAAGGAATGGATTTGACAATAAAATGAATTTTGTAAGGATATGATCCAGAGCATGATGAACTCAACAGAAAGATTTCCATTGATTTTTTAAGGTCTTGGATAGATCTCAAGAGAAATGAGACACTCCATCTTATACCTTTCCCCCTACTTTCTCCATCTGAATGGAAAATACATTCTTGTTCACAACTGGCATATACTCTTTAGTGACCAGGAATTACAAGCAAAGTGTTGATCACATTTGAGATGTAGAGCCAAGAACCCCAACCTAAGCAGTCCCAGAAGCGGTTCTGGAAGGGCTAAGTAACCGGCAAATTCTCTCTAACGGTACCTTCATATTTGTATTGCACTCAGAATGGTTTCACTCTGTACTTAACATTGCAAACCCATTCTGCTTTCTCACTTAAAACACAGAGAATAATGGAGTAACTGGATTTATAATTTCATTTCTCTTAAATCCTTCTCCATACACACCTTACTTGCAAAGGTAATGACCTGTTTAGTTTTCCTCTATTTATGTCTAGTCTAAATAGTCATAGCTGTTACTTTAAAACAGCTATTAAATACTTCAGTAGTTCATGCCAAGGAATACTTGCAATAAGAGAACAATGAACAGAGATTACTGGAGCTGAAGTTGTAGAACTGAATTTGTTTATATATAATTCAGAAGAAAATAATAGTTCTGTCAAAGTCCCTGTTAAAGGCTGTTAGACAAAATGATATACTTTGCACTGAGTCTACACAGATCATGGATTATGGCCCCAAGTGATAGATCTCCAAGATAAGCTTGGTTATCTATTTTCAAAATTTTTCCTTCTGTGGGAACAAAAGATTGCTCTCTAATATAAGTAATAGTTGAGAAACTCATCCTGCTGTGATAGCAACTCTTATTTCATCCTACACACTGAAGAACATAATTTATCTTAACACTAGGCATTGAGCAAAGCTAGCTGTGGGGAAGTACTCATAGGGTTTCCTTTTACTGCTGAACTCAATTGAAATCTTCAGTCAAACCAAGCTGGGTTTAAGTACTCTGCTGGTTATTTTCTTTAACATGGTGTGAAAGACCAAGGCTGCTTTATTGCAATGGAAGGATAAGTTACCAGCAAGACATGCTGAGTTGAGGAGCTGGTGACAACACGCAGAAAGAGAAATTGGCATTACTTCCCATCACTTTGGAGATACAAGAATAAACTTCCTTGCAGAGAAAACCAAAACATGTTCAGTGGAGAATGCTCAATAGAGAGTGCTACTGTTTGGTGGATTGGAGCCTTCTCAGTGTGCAGCAGACCAGGAGTAAACATTTCCAGGTCCCTAAGAGCAAGCCCCTCACCTTGCCCAGGCTGTACATGATTGGAGTGCCTGCATCTTCTCATCAATCTGGATTCCATCTGTATCAGAAAGCCCAAATTCCATGGTCTGAGGATTTACCCACTCCCTTCACAAGCACTGTAGGTGCTGGCTTTCCCTCTGTGGAATCACTCTGTGTTGCTTCCTCCAGGATCCTGTAAGGTAGCATCAGGATCCTGTAAGGTAGCATCAGTGGAGACAGTTGTCCTTCACCTGACCTCAACACATAACACAAACCCCTTAACAACAAGCGCTGGCATCTCCTTCTGCAAGGTGATTATGACCTAGGAGGCAGAGCACCAGCAGTGCCTAAAGCTTTGCAACAGAACAGAAAATATGCAGTAGAATTGGATTAAAAGAACAGAAATGAAAAAGATCTGCAGTTTTCTGCTGTTACAGCACTGGACATAGAACAGCATTTCCAGTTTAAAATCTGTCAAATGATGAAGCACAAATAGTGTATTTGGAGTTATCAGTTTAACTTTTGTCCCAGACCTTCCTGAGGACACTGGAAATTCCTCTGTGTTTGATAAGCCACAACAGAGGCTCTTTTCCTCAAGGACAGGCAAACACATAGCCATTAACAGTCAGGTTGTAAAGGATAACTGAGCTTGCCCAAGGACTTGTTTTCTCAGGTTCATCTGCACTATCAGCCTGAGCACATCTGTGAAGATCGCCTGAGGGTCATGCAGGTTGCCCTCTTTTCTTTGTCTTGCTCTCAGGAGTTTTTTTTTTTTGCAAGTTCCCTGTCCACAAAGAGGTGTGGTAGAATGATGCTTGAAAACCTGGCTCTGTTCACTCTATCAGTGTCACAGCAGATCTAGTTTTTTTTACCAGGATGCCCCAATGCTAAGACTACCTCTAGGGAGACAAAGACTTTATTCGTAAAAAAATATATTAAAAATCTGGTATGTTGCCACAAATAAGGTCAAGTTAGAAAATCCTGATTCAAAAATCAGGATTCAAAGGTCAGTATGAGTTTGTTGGGCAGAAACAATTATTTGATCCACGATGGGGAGCAACAAACCCACTAATATCCTGATCTTGGTTTTCTCTGGAAAGTGATGATAATGGCAAAGATGATAGAGTTCTATGTCTATGATAAAATTAACAGATTTTTCTGTGGATCCCATCCAAATACTACTGAAGCCTCCAGAAACGCCCCCCACGAAACCACACAAAAACAAAGGGTGCTTTTCTGTGCTTGCATACCAAAGGAGATGTGTATCGGTTTTGCTTTTAAACACAAACCTTAGGATGCATCCAGACCCATCCAGCACATGATTACACAGCTGATGTGTACATTTCTCCTTTTTCCACTCTCATCAAAAGGTTCATCAAAGCTGTGGAGATGTTTGATATTCCTGGTGAGATGAGGTCAGTGCCCCTCTCTTGGAGCAGATTCATATGAAGTGGAGGCTGAAAGGGGACAGAGGGCATGGGAGAGAATAGGTACTATTTTTAGCGCAGAGACATTTATCAGTAGCCCTGGCATCACTGGAAATCAGCAAAGAGAAGTCTCTGCTGAGGACATGGAACAATATACAGAAGACATGTGGCTACCTGCAAATAGCAGACTCCCCTACGGTCATGCCATTGACACCTGTTTGCATTTGGATTCTATCGTACTTGTGTGCCAGTATTTCAGACTTATTATTTTTTCCCTTGGTCTTTTAGGGGTTAGCAGAGATGGTGACTTGTCTTGTGTGTTTTGCCCTTTACACTTGTTTCTAGTGACCACCTGACTGTCTTCATTGTGTTTCTCTTCAGAGTGCTATTGATTATATACAGCACTTTGTGGGAATCTGGTGTAAAGGGATGGCTTTATAAGATATCGTGGGCTCTAGGTGTCTATTTTTATCAACCTAAGCAATTGTTGTTTTGAAAAAGAGACCCCTACTTCCCAGGCTGTGTGTTGCTGACCTCGGTTAGTCCGAACTCCTTTGACCTCAGTGCAGCTTAAGCGATGTGACAGCCGAGTCAGCCCCTTTAATTCCAGTCTTTGTGAGGCTCATGTGATAATCATGCACTTGCTCTGTCAGAGGAACCGGCAAAGAGAGATTCTGTCTGTACTTGCTCCCTGCAGCAGACCTCTTTCTTGCATTCTCTCTTCCACCAGATTCCTTTCGTTTTGTTGGTTCCATTCAGGAACAAAGAGCACTTTGTTGAATTGTCTTTGTGGTTTATTTTCCTGAGCCTTGTAAGATAGCAGACTTTTGCCACTGTTTTGTCCAACCCTTTATCACATGCACAATACCCTGAATGTTTAATGGAGGGTGGTGTGTGTTAGCCTAACTATCTCCCTTTTTTTTTTTTCCAGGTTGGGAGCCAAGGCTGACTTCTGGATGCCAAGTTAAGAATAATGGGTGGAGTAAAAAACTCGGGGAGGGGTCTGTCCATGCAGCTGCAATAAAGGCTTCAGTCAGAGGAGCTGTAGTCATCAATAGATTTCATCTTGTTTTTCATGTTCTCTGGTCTTACTAGACCCCCTGTGCCTTTGTAGAAATCTATTTCTTTACAGGTGTAGAACACATCTTCATCAAATAGTCTTTGGGCACATGTTCAAAAAGAGATAAAAATGCATTGGCTGGCCACTACAGCTGTTAATATTTTGCAGCTTTTATCTGAGCCTGTGAAAGTGTTGTGACGTGTTAAACTGCTGTGGTCTGCACAGATGCAGAAAAGCAGTTCAAAAGAGTGAGGTGAAGGACTCTAATTTGTAGATTTTACCATAAAAGTCTTCTCCAAATCTCAGGACAAGTCACTAGTGTGGTGAAGTCTAAAAAGAGCAGCTGACTCTAATCTTCTGCCGTAACCACTGTCCTGGCTGCTTTTCTCATGACCTGCCACTCTACCTATTCCCAACAGATAGCTCTTAATGTGTTTTCTTTATTTAATGTATCAAAACATGTTTTTTAAAACCATGGAAAATGTAGCCATTACTCAAGGCTGTCCTTGAGTGATAACTTTGTCTGTTTTGTCTGTTGCCAGAAGGACGCAGTATGGTCCTGGAGTCTCTGGACAAGGCAATTACTGAGCGTTGCTTCATCAAACCTCTTCCCATGAGGGAAGAGATCTATAACCTTTGTTTTTAGTGGAACAGACTAACACCTCTGAAAGGGTAGTAGAAACCAAAATACAGTGCTTCTGGACTCTGTATAAAAAAAGGTCAGGCAGTGTTTAATCCTGAAAGTGACCTCATGGACCTTGAGAGAATTTCATCAAGGATATAGTTAGTCTTTATTTTGCAATAATCTGAAGGAAATAGGCTTGACATTTCAGAGATAAAGCTCACAAGCAGCACCATTTCAGTCACCCAATGTTCTTTGTAAATGGGATTTCTGTGCTGTTTATTTCTAAAAAAGTCTCATGTTCAAAACCTGAAACTTTCAGCCCTTACTTGAGCAAAAATTGCACAGAAACCAGTATGAATAGTGCCTAGAGCAAAGTGAAATAAAAGCTGGAGGATCTGGTGCTGTGTTATTTGGCTCATGCTGCAAAACTTCAGCAAATTTGTCTCTAGCGAGCAAAGTGAGCAGTTTTGACAGCTTTTATTATATTGAATTACAGTGACAAATAGGGGCATTGGTTTGCAGAACATTTGAAAGCGTGATAAACACAGTACTAATGAGAAAGATGTTTCTTTTTATTTGACAGAACACCACTGTTTTTCCTCATGCATACAAGTGCACCAAAAAAACCCAACAAAAAAACCCCAAAAAACACCAACAAAAAAAAAACCCCGGTTATTTGAGGCAAAATTCCTGAAATATTATTCTCTAAATCTCTAAGCTTTCAGTTATTACTTTTTATTCACAGAAGTATTTGATGATTATATTGTTCACAAAAATTGTAGCGGTGATAAAAGAAAATAAAATTGTTAGTTCAAACATAGAGTACCACAGTGTTTTCTTATGAATTTAAGTATGAATTTAAAATCAAACATGCTTTTCAACATCAGAAATACTTTTGTCCAGAGGATAAATGCTTTCAGGGAGAAAATTGTTCTTATATCCCTCATGAAATTATAGTCTTTGGGTTGTTTAACTCCAGTTTCGCCCACCATGGAACTCTTTGAACTTTGAAGCCTACAGTGAGCAACTTGTACTACAGAAGAAAATAATTTAACATACACGTGCACACAACAGTTGTAGCAAGCTCACTGGAGAGTAATCTGTTTGGAAAGCAGCTAGGGTTATGAGTGCTGCTAAAAATAGCAATAATAGCAAGATAATTTTGCTTATCCACCAGTAACACTTGCAAATGAAGGCATTTTGCCGTAGCTGTTAGAGAGTCAATCACTTCTAGCAAAGGTGTTTAGTCCAAGATGCTGGAATTTTACATGAGTGTGGATTTCACTGAAAACTAGTGCTGCGGTTTGCTGTGTTTCTAAACTTGCATCCCTCTCCATCTTCTTTAAACATACTGGGTTGCTGTTGCCTGCGCAGATTAATTCTGCTATGCTGGTCCCAGACACATATATTCCAGCACCTCTTTTGTTTTTGATGTGGCAGTAAAATGTAAGCAGGAGGTTATTGCCATTCAGACCAGCGCTGAATAGGAATACCTCCCCACAGGTACAGCTTTGTGTGCACGCCCCTCACACCTGCATGTCCCCGCCGGCATATGTGCTTATCTTGCTGGCTTTCTAACTTTCTGAGGAACTTTCAGGAGACTTAGCTGAGCCGGGTGGCTGCTGGCTGAGTTATTTCCTTGCTTCCCCCTTGCTTTCCGCTTGCCCGTTCCGCTCTGCCCTGCCCGCATCCCCGCCGCGGACGGCGGAGCCCGCGGGGGCCGCGCCGGGAGCCGCCCGGGCAGGGACGCTGCTGGTGCCGCGGGCGGCGGTACCCGCTCCCTGCCAGCTCACCGGCCCAGGAGCTCGCTCGGGGTGTGCCGGGGCAGCAGGGCGCACTACCAGCCCAGAGGGAGCCGCCAGGAAAGCCGCAGGAGCGCAGCGCGAAATGGAAATGAAGCGAGATGCGACGAACCCGCCGCTAGGGCAGCCTCAGCTCACCCAAACCGCGCGGAGCAGAGAGAGGCATAGCTGAAGGAATTTTTCATGTACTGTCACAGCCCCAAAGGTTGTTTTTCGGAGCATAGAAATGCCTTTTGTTGTCTCAGAAGCCACCTCCTGCACATTTACAACTTTTAAATCAGTCTTGCTTGGGTTCAGCAGAATTAGGGACAGGGAAATCCTATTAAGTCTTATTAACATTTGAACTACCAGAGCAGTATTGTTCCATATGTTAATTTGCCAAGCACTCTGTTCCTGTTTAAATAACTCAGTGTAAACACCATGTAATTATTGTCTGTGCCCCTTAATACATATTAATGTATTTGAATAAAGATTTTTAATATTTCCCTTAGAGTTCAAACACCTTCCTGCCTCTTTTTAAAGGTTTAGCCATTCCTCTTCACCCAGAAGGTTATGCTAATTTTGATGAGGCAGTGGAGGGAGATTGAAACTACACTCACGGCTTATGCCATATGTCCTTCAATCAAATTGCTTTTGGACTCCCTGTTGAATGAACTGATTCGCTTAAAACAAAATGCAAAAGGAGTATTGTCTCTTGAAACCTCTTCAGAAGCACAGTGAGGAAGGAAATGCCTAGTTGGGCTTCTTGCACCCAACACAGATTATTCCCAGTGGCTGCTGAAAGTGATGTGTGAGACAGTGCACGTTCTCCCATGTGCTCCTGCCCCTGGAGAGGCAGGAGAGGTGGCAATAAGTTACCATCACAGGCACAGAGGGAGTTGGACTGAGATGATTTTAGCCCAGTGCACCTACTCCCTGTCCAGCAACGTTGTCTCTCAGCTCACACCCCTGCAGCCTCAGCTTACTGGGAGACACTTTCCCTTCTCTCCCTCTGCCAGCCACTCCCATCCTGTCACACCCTGGTAGCCTTATAACTCCATGGTCAGGGTTTCTGCAGAGCTGTGTGCTCTGGCATCGCATGGAGCACCTCTGGGATCTTGGGGCTGTTGTAAGCACTGCTGCAGTCCCAGAGCAATGAGCTGGCACCTTCCCTCTGTGGAAGGGTTCTTGCCCTGGCCATGCTGAAACCTTCACCAATGACAGACCTAAAGTAAACAGGTGTGTGCTCAAAAGTAAGAAGACTTCACAGCAGGATTTTTATTTGTAGGAAAAATATCTGAGGCCACTAAAGATGTGAGCCTGATGCATGGACACATCCAGGTGGAGACCTCTTAATACCAGATGAGAAAGAAGATGCAGCCCTGGAATTGTATTCCTAGAAGGAACGCTGACAGCTCTCACTGACACCATGGTGATACTGCCATGTTGTTACCCGTGCCCCCACTGCTCCAGCAAGCTGCCCAGTGAAAAAGGACCTGATGGTGCTGGTTCACAACAGCTGAACATGAGCCAGTGTGTGGCCAGGTGGCCAAGAAGGTCAGTGGCATCCTGGCTTCTATCAGGATTAGTGTGGCCAGCAGGACCAGAGATCATCTCCCTGTACTCAGCACTGGTGAGACCACACCTTGTGTCCTGTGTCCAGTTCTGGGCCCCTCACTTCAAGAAGGACATTGAGGGGCTGGAGCATGTCCAGAGAAGGGCAATGGAACTGATGAAGGGTCTGGAACACAAGTCTGATGAGGAGTGGCTGAGGAGTGTGGGGGTGCTTAGCCTGGAGCAAAGGAGACCTGGGACACCTTATTGCTCTTTACAACTAACTGCCTGAAAGAAGATTGTGGTGACATGGGGGTCAATCTCTTCTTAAGTTAGCAATAGGATGAGGGGAAATGGCCTCAAGTTATGCCAGGGGAGGTTTAGATTGGATATTAGGAAGCATTTATTCAACAAAAACATTGTCAGACGTTAGGAGGGGGTGCCCAGAGGTGTGGTTGAGTCACCACACCTTGAAGTATTTAGAAGACATGTAGATGTAGCACTCGGGGACATGGTTTAATGGTGGATTTGGCACTGCTGCATTAATGGTGGGACTTGATGATCTAAAAGTTCTTTTCCAACCTAAGCCTTTCTGTGATTCTATGATTTTGTCACTGTAGCTGGTGTGCAACAGCATCAAGCTGGAGAGACACCCATGGTGGGTTGTGACTTGGACCTCTCTGCAGGTGTCTTTATAGTGACAGTTAAAAAAAGAGAGGGAGAACATGGAGACACACTTCAAATAAGGAGATGAGTAGGCAGAAAAGGAATGAGGGAGCAATAGCCATGGTGTTGGCTTAGGAGTCTGGAGACATACAAGTATATTTGACAGCCTTAGGGCTACCTCTCTGGTCTGGACCGAGACTGAAGCTCCTGGTGGCTGGAACAGAAGTGGAAAGAAACCTCTGTACATTCTGTGTGACTGGCAGTGCAGCTGGAAAGGGACACTGTCTCTGAAGGGCATGTGGGGAGCAAAGACAGAGGAGCAAAAGACAGACACTGCCAGAATGATTTCTTGGTGACCTGGCTTATGGGTGGCTTACGAGTGGCCTGGAATGGGTTATGCAAGAGGCTGCACTGACCTGTCCAGCCTGTCGCCCCAGATTTGTCATGTTGAGGTCAAGTAGCTGATCACATGCTTTGCTGGGAGCTTGCAGGCAGCCAGACCCATACTTGTATTGATACAGTGCCTGGATCTCTGTAGGAGATTGTCAGTAGAGTTTGCCCAGGTGCTGAAAAGTGTTATGTTGCCAATATCTGAGGTAGGATGAAAACCTTAGCTCCCATGGCGCAGAGCAGTGTTTCAAACAGCTGCTCTTTTGCAGGTGTTTGGTGTAGTTGCCAGTTATCTCTGAGCCTTCTGTTTAGGACTTAGAAAGAGGAAGAGAGGAAATCTCTTTGCTGAGGTATTTTTGGAGGATACTAAGGAATTTTATTAGTTTGTTTGGGTATCTGGAGAGTGCACATAGGGTAAGAACCTGTACCAGCCTTCTGTATTTTCAGTGGACCCTATCACAATTGCACCCGTGACTGGTAATATTGGTGAGAACTTAGAATGGCAAAACTCCCTAAGGCAACTGCAGAAGATTTCTCTTTTACTACAGGTTTCTAGAAGGGAACTGCAGAAAGCCCTGAAGTTGGTCTGATGAATACAGAAGTGTTGCTTCCATCAAGGGGAGGAGATGTGTTTGTGCTAGATGCACAGCACGAACTCTCCCAGGGAGAAGGGACACCTCCTGTGAGCATGAAGAGACTGACATGAAGAGAGGATAACGCCGTGTCCCACGTCTGCCATACGTCTGGGATAGGTGCCCTTATCTTTGGCATCAGTCTTGTCTATGCCTAGGAGGTCCACCTGAACGAGTCTGTCCACCTGCCACAATAGACTGTTTTTAAGAAGGCCGATCTTGTGATAGGTGGGAAATAGTAGCAAGGGCTGTATGGATGGGCACAGGCAACTTGCTCAGTAGAGGTGAAGCAAGGGGTGCAGTGCTGATGCTGCTGCTGCCTGCACATTGGACAATGGATACCAGAAAGCCTGGAGCACAGCCCACCTTTACTGTGCCTGCTGTGCTGTGGGACGCACAAGGGATGAGTGTGCTGTGTGGGTCGACCTGGAGCTGTCCATGAGGTGGTTCAGAGGCTGGGCTCACTCTGGTTCCTACTTGGTGGAAGTAACCCTGGCCAGTGAGACATGTGCTTTCTGCATTACTGATACTGACAGAGAAAAATCTGTCCTGTTACATTAACAGGGAATGGATTTGGACTTCCTAAGTCTCTGTTAGATTCTACTGCAGCTCCAGTGCTTGAATCTGTTTCTCTTATTGTACATGATTCTCCTCTGGGGAGTCTCTCTTTCTCTGTATAAGAAACACAAAGAATAAGCTGTAACAGACTTCATTAAGTTATCCAAGAGATGTTGTGCAGGACAGCATGCATGGAAGTCATGCCCTTGCTCCGAGGAAAGATCACACTTAACTAGATGGTCCCTGAGAGAAATTCCTGTAACTCCTCCTTGCCACCTCCAGTGATGCAGCATCAACTACACACTGAAGCTTCAAAGCTTCACTCCCCTTGCACCTTACACTTCATTTATTTTTGCTGTCCTGACCTCAGTGTATCTTTGCTGCAAGTCAAGATTAAAATTTCTTGTCCAAATCTTGCTGCATATGGCAATGCTTTCTTTTGGTAACAGCCTTTCCTTCATATTGGACAACTCTTTGGAGGCCTCTTTCCCTCTATCAAGGCCTCTCTTTTCCATAGCACTTAATCTTCCTGCACGGCTCCCCTGGCCTCTCTCTGGCTCCCCTACACTGCTCCTCTGGTGTGAGCCTTGTGTCCCTGTTGACCTTGTTAGCAATTTAGGTCTAATATTTGAGGCTGAACACAAACTTAGGATTGAGGCAACTTGCTCCAAAGACCAGGATCCTGGCAGAGTTCTAGCATGTGGTGCTCCTAAAGAATAATAACTCCATGAGGATTTGGTGACCCCTCTGTAAGACCTGAGGAAGAGAGTGCTGGCCAAGGCCTGGGGAGTTCTGTGGCATGTTGGCCCTCCCTGCTCCATCTGCTTTCTATTGCTCTTGAAAAGGAAATGAACTGAGCTAAACAATTTCAAAGTGACATTCTCCACACTGCACTCTAATTCCATAATTGCCATCTCCATGCAGCTCCCAGTACTAAAACGTTTAAAATAACAGCCTTCAAAAAGAGCCAAGGCTTCGAAAGGCCATGCACCACCTCTGCTGGAGTACTAAAATGATGGCAGAAAAATTTCCACATGCAATGGATGGGTGTTTGGTTATTTGGGGGTTGAGCATCGTTACTTCCTTTGCCAGGAAATTCTCTACGTCAGGAATCAAAATTACTTTTTTCCTTTGTGAACTCTTTTTAAATGCTATGTTGACTGATATATCAGTCATGGTTTGGTCTACAGTTGATCTCTCAAACTTTCTGGTGCAAATTTTTGAACAGACAGAAAAATTCTTTATTTTTTTAATGTGAAATACTCTGCATCTCCATATGGAAAGAGGAGTGAGATAAATGTTTGCTCTCTGCCCTTTGATCTGATTAATTTCTCATGTGCAGTTCTGTAAATGCCTCTGTAGCAATGATAGCACTGGCTTGGTTTAGTCCGACATCCATTAACAGCATCTTCAGTGTGATGTAACATGTGGGACCAGAAAAATAATGCTCAGACAGTTGACGGTGAGCTACCACCAAAGATATGTTGGCCAGTGGTAGCTTGTACCTCATGGGTCAGGAACTGCACTTGAGACACTTCAGCATGCAAAACTGCAAGACTAATTGTGATTTTTCCTAACCCATTAGCTGGTTTGTGTTGCATTCTTTCTCTAATGTTCTCTCCATTTGCTCCACACACACCTTGTATTTTTTTTTCCCTTGTGTTTCTGGTGAGATTTTTTTGTTTCTTGAAATATTCCTCTGAATCAGTTCTGCATTTTTAGCTTAATATATCTACCAGCATGATTGACTTTGCTGTGCAGTATTGAGCTCAATTCTGGAATTCATCAAGTTATTGTAAAGACTCTTGTATGTCTTCCATTAAGTGAATGTGTGTCTTGCCATACCTTGAAACAACTCTTCTGTTGATTTTGACAGAGAGAATTCAGCTTTTTTCTTTAAGTAAAAAACAACCAGAATAAAAATAGCAAGCAATCTTTTCAGCAGTGAGCAGTCAGAATTTATGTTCTCATTCGGCATGGCTCTGAGGATGTGATGATTCCATTCAGCTGAGCATCAACAAGATCAAAAGACTTTGTTGAAGTGTAACTGTCACTTTGATCAGAGCCATACTGGAAACTTAATTAAATGAGTGGCTTTTTTTGACAGTTGCTTCTTTTGACTATTTCTAGTTGTGGTTTTGATACTATGGGAAAATAACCTGACCCTGTTGAGTCCAGACACTGTGGTTGGATTTTGGGTGAGAGATTAGGTCAGGCTTTCCTTTTTTTTCTCCAGTAAATCCAATTGTCTTGAATTTCACCTTGAATTTTGGATCCATCCAGCTGATTTCTGCAGTTGGATTTTTTTTTTTTCTTTTTGCCCTGATTACAAGGTATTGCATTAATTTCAAATTTTCCAATATTCTCAATAATTCTGAAATGGATGCTCTTTCCTATTCTGGGCAGGAGAAATTATCTGATGGCCAACACCCTATCCTGAGACTAGAAAAATTTTGATAGAATTATGTGCAAAAATCTGTCTGTATTTTGTGTGAGGTTTCAATGACTTGAAGTCTGGTTTTGTTGCACTTCTATTGTGCTTGACTTTATGAAATCACTGTGGAGGCTAGAGAAGGCTGTAGAATGGAATTGGTTTGGGAGATTGGAGTCAGGAACGAACAATGCAGGTCTCTCTAAAGGAAGATTTTTGACTGACCTTTAGGTGGTGACTGAATTTGTCTTTGAAGTGATTTACCCCCAGCTAAATGTAAATGGCTGGGAACAAATCAACCTGTTTTTTCAGCTTAGTTATGAAGTTATCTATAAAACTCTTGGTTCAATGTATTCTGCATTCTTTTTTTGGACTATGATATTAGTTTCTCTGGAAAAGCCATTTTTTCTTCTTTTGCAATTGGGTTTTAACTCATTTGAATACCTCTAAAAGTCTCAAATTTAAAGTTGGGACATTAATTTCCTCAAGTCTTTTCTTTTACCTTGTGGTATAATCCTTAGAGCACTACCACATTACACACAATCAGATGATAATTACAACTTTTAAAAATTATGAATAACCAATGAGTGCCTGCAATGAGGTTCTCTAAAGGCTCTTCACTCTTTTCCTAGCAATCCTGTACAAGCAGCAGCTGTAGTCATGTTCAGAGGTTCAAGTGACTAGATTTGGGACAAATGAACATCCTGAATTTAAATGCTCAGCTCTGAAGTTTATAGCATTTAAAATATTTGTTGCATGCTAGACTTGAAGCCACAGCTTCCCATCACTGTAATTTTGCTGCTCCAGACACAAGGACCACCTTCAGAGCTGTGTTGCAAATGTTACGCATTTGTTCTCACTCTTAGAAGGCATGGCAGTAGCACTCATCTTCAATTTCTGCTTTTTACATCAGAAGTCAGCTGGTAATTTTGCTGGTATTGACTCTCTGGTGACACAGATAAGATGTCTGCCTTGTCCAGAGCTTGAACTGTCCCCAGGTCCCCTGCAGAATGAGCTTGGTATGGGAATGTCCACGTATTTTTTTCCCCTAAACTGACACTTTGCAACAAGGGTTGATACCCAGTTTCTCCGAAAAATTAATCAGATGGCTAAAGATTACCTTGTGGCTTGAGGACTATGGCCTTTTGAGAGAATCTTGTTTAAAAAAAACTAACAGGAAAGGCCCAAACAGGAAGAGTAGTTTTGATCTGTCTTCAGTGAAAGGAGCTCTTGGTAGCAGAATGGTGTGACACCTTGTATCCCTCACAATGAATATATCTAAATTCTAATTTCCTGAACTCTGGAGAGGAGTCAAATGTCTGAAGAGAGTTTCTTTGGTCACGGGTCCAAAACTTCTGCATTCAGAGAGCTGGGCAGACAGCTTGTCTCCACTTTATTCGGGCGCCTGTTGCCAGATCTTGCCTGGCTGCTTCTGACAGCCAGTATTTCCCACTGCAGGGCCAGCTGCTGCCTCCTCCTGTTGTCTCTCAGCTGCCTGTGAAGCCTAGCAGACAGTTTGGACCCTGCCATTCACAAGTCATGTTCACTATCCCATGTCCCAGCATTTACTAAACAGAAGAGAATATGGATGTTCCTGTATTTCTGCTGAGTGGACGTGCTCTCCACAGTCCTGGTGAGGCAGTGTGACTGCCTGGCCTCCACTATCACAGCCATGGGAATAAGCCATGAAATTTCCTTCTGATCCCTAGGTTACTTTATGCCCTGAAGCTTGAAAGGGTAAAGCTTTCCAAAGCACTTGGCTTTATCAAATGCTTGTAATTCTGTGTATTTTTTACTGCCCATATGAAGGTTTCCACCAATGTAACTTCATGGATTTCTAGCAGAATAGCCTTGATTTCTAGCCATGTGAGAAGAAGATCATATTTCAGGACTTTTCAGCCTGGGACAATTATATTTTCAATTGGAAGAAACAGCATTTTGTCTGTAGACATTTTCAAACCTAAATTATTCTGCTATTTGTGCTCCACCAATTAATTTCATTGATATTTTGTTTTCTTGGCCTGTTTTTGGATGGAAATGAAAGTTGAAATAACAACATTCACCCCAGATTGGAAATTCTGCCTTTTGATTAGGTCTTATGCAGCATGGGATTCTTTTATTGCCTAATTTAACATACACACACACATGTATATATCTATCTATATATATATATATATGCATCTCTCTGTAATGAGCACCTTAGGACCCTAAATAAAAGTTTATTACAATTGAGTGTTACTTGTAACAGCATTTGGCAATTTACCAACAAACAGAAAAATGTCCAATTTTACTCCTGTAGGAATTGTATAGTAACTTCATGGATAAGCTTCATATTGATCAACTCTCAAAAATATCTTGTAAGGAATGCAATAAATCCTTGTGAATAGAACATTCATGTATTTACAAGCTAAGCAGAGCTTGGAGTGAAGAAAGCAAGAGAAGTAAAACCGTGATACTGGGGTCAGCCTTATGTCCCTGAGATTTTTCTGTGTGGGAATTTGGCACAAGCAGAACAACTATGGCAAAATTAGAGTGTTTTGAGCATGCTGAACATCCCTTTTAAGCTCCACCAGGCAGCTGTTTAACACTCCCCTCTTGTTGCTGCATTCTTCCTCTTCATCTCTGATGTTTGGAGCTGTTGCTCTTCTGACCTTCATCTTTCCAAATCAACTTCTCTGCCTTGCAGACCTTTCTTTCCTTTTTTTTTTTTNTTTTTTTTTTTTTTTTTTTTTTTTAAACAAAGGTTGACCTATGTATCTTTAAGCATTTAGCTCAAAACCTTTGTTTCCAGTTTTACTTTCCCTACTTCTTTCTCTTTCCCCCTCTATGCCCAAGCTTTTCAAGACTGTGGCACTTGCTTTTAGGAGAAGCCCTTGAAGAGAGACAGGGCAAGCATGGGGGCACCTTCATGGTTCAGAAAACACAGGGCAAACTAATATCACTTTGTCTCCCTCCCTCCAGCTTTTTGTTGAGACTGGTTGCATGATAGCTTAAGTGCTCCTCTTCTCTGCAGGTCAGTGGGGACAATGGGTTGTTGAGCACCTCTGAAAATCCTTCTTCTTAGGAAGCCCTGCCTGGAAAGGCTGGGCTAGGTCAGGCTTGGCCCCACATGGCTACAGGTCATTTCTGATTTGGGCCTGGTCTCACCTGACATATGCCAACCCAATGGCTCAGCTAGTCTTTGGCTATTTTTGTCTTTTCTTTAGGGAGACAGCTTGACTGCTTAACGCAGCGCTTAATTCTCAGGTCATGATCTGCATGTCTTCAGGTCATAGGGGAATTTTGGCTTGCCAAGTGTTAACCTTCTGTGTTTATAAGCACTAAACCTTAATGTGGTTACTGCTCGCTGCTCTCTGTGTTTTGTTTCAATCTTGTGAAGACTATGACATTTAGCTTAAGGGCACTGCAGACAGCAACTCAAGCTATTGTTTAAGACATGGCAGATAAAAAAAATTTCATGCTACTAACATATTATGGTAATGTGGGACACTTTATGCTGTGTAAAAACAAAACTAGCACGTTACAAGCATGAGGTATTTGATATTTTCTTGCCAAGGAAAATATTTACTTATTTTTATAATATTGATTTGTACCTCATTAAAAAACCACCTTATTTTGTTAGCTTTTGTGTGAATTAGGGGATGGAATCTTAAATTTATTTTAAAAATAAAAAACCACATCATGGAGTAATTTTTACACAATGTGGGAGAGCTGACCTCTTTAGTCACTTCCAAAGAACATTTCTGGTTGGCTTTTCCAGACGCTGCAGACCTAGCAGCCTCCAGGTGAATGACACGTGGGGAGGACTCACTCTCTTCAGTCTTCCCACCTTCTTATTTCTCTGGTAGCTTTGGATCAGCACAAAATTCTTTTCCCACTGAGCATCTGCTGACCTCAGTGATCTGCTGAAGTCAGCCTCTGCTGACCTCAGTGATTTCCCTAAGAGCCATAGTGTATATGGAGGCTTTCCTGTCCTTAAGACCCGTATGTTAAGGACCTGTCCCAAACCTCACTGAGTCGATGGCAAACCTTTAACCAACCTAAATAGGCTTTGAGTCTTATTGCAGAATTTGCTAGTGAAATACAATGGGGATTTTGTGTCCTGGCATGTTTTAAGCAGCAGTGCTTTTCTGCTTCTGGACAAAGAGGGTAAAAACTTTATTTGTATGGGATGGGATCTGTTCCTGATGTGGATCCAGGGACGTACGTGTGTGTAAGAGGCCACGAACAACTGCTTTGAACACACTGAGGATTGTTTAAAAGACCACTTGGCAGTTTTTAATCTTGCTACAAAAATGTGTGCAAATCTTATTTCAAGGTAAGTGGAAAAAACCCCAGACACTGAGCTATTAAATTTAATCTGTATCCAGAACACTATAATAAACAAAGAAGGAAGGAAATACCTAAATACCAAAGAACCATGCACACGTACAAGGTCTTTTAAGTTCTTGTTTGCCAGGACTCTAACCAATGCCTGGTTATACACTATACATTTGCAGATGGTATTTCTGTTTGATTTCATTCAGACCTCCAAAACTATCTTTTCTCTGGGTGGAAATGTGTGGAGGTGTTACTTTACTTAGCTGTATGAGAGGGTCTTACACAAGTGCTTGGATGAGGTCTAGCTATAAAAAGCAGTGATTATTTTGCCTTGTATGTACTGGTTAAGGGACAAAACCTATACAACAAGGTACTTTGCTCTTTTCCATGTTATGGGGAATTGCTGGCATGTTACAATGTGTTACTATTGAAAGCCAAATTCTTACCTCATTTGTAAATGTACAGATTTTATAGAATATGAGAGGCTTGGATTTGTGTAAATGAGATCAGGAGTTTACCTCATTTTTTAGAAATTTAAAGTGAAATACAACCATAGAATACAGAGGTGAAAAGGTCCTCAAAAGAACCTCAATCATTTGTGTGTAACAAAGTAGGACCAATTATGCCTGGTTTGTTCCTGTAGGCTGTTCATTTAAATTGTACTGGAAGATAACACAGTACAGGAAAATCAAGGTGATCTATTCCAATGCCCAGATGATATATTCCAATGATTCACATTTGGGTTTTTCTTAAGTCAAATCTGAGTCTTCCCTACTGCAATCTTTGCCCTATTCCTTTTTGTCCTATCTACCATGCAGTATCACACTCCTGATTTTTATATTGCTAGGAATATTTTTTTATATCGCTAGGAATATTTTCTTGTGTTGTCTATCTGGAGGTGTTCACAGACATGTTTTCCAACAGAACAATTGTAATTTAATTAAGGTGCTATGAGGCAACAAGAATAGAAACCATTACGTCTACTAACAACAGTCATATCTCTGCTTATCAGCATAATAGCAAACCAATTTAATTAAATGCATTGGCTCAGTCAAGAGTTTGCAGTCTGAATTTGCCATTCCTGTTAATGGAGCAAAATTTGTTTATTTTTAGGGATTCCAGAAATTCATGTAACCATTTTCCAAGAATGGCTGTTGTCAGCAGACTGACAGTAGTGTTGAATCATTTGTGCTGGTTGTAACAAAGATTTCTATTCCTGAAGAGTTATCCATTGAAAGGCAGGAGTACGTGCAGTTACAGACTGTGATGGGCATGTATGATGTTGATGATGTGAGGAGGACAGAAGGCCCTTTAAAAGAGAATCAGCCAGACCACAGAGAGAAGGGGATTCAAGGTAGGGCACCATGGACTTGGCAAAGGAGATGAATATTTTGTCCTTGTAAAGGAAGCTTTCTAAAAATGCCTCACTGTTGGCTCTGCTCCACTGACATTAGTGAAGCTGGAAGACATAGTAATAGCCTAAAAGATCAAAAGCATGAGTGGGAGTTTTCTGATGTGCCATACTGGTGGAGCTGGAAAAGGTCTCAAAACAGTGGGAAATCCTTAGTGAAAATACCTACTATAGACAGGACCTCAAGGAGCTTCTAGGAGTTAAATCTGTAAGAAATAAAAAGATGATGAGGGAGTGTGAGAGATGAAGTGCCAACTGTTCCTAATAGGAGTAAAACTGAACAAAGCTCAAAATATAGTATACGGAATATAATTGAAAAATATGTTTTTTGAATGAACAATAACCTTTAAATTCTTTAGTATGTGTTCTCTGAGCTGTAGAATGTTCTGATTGTTAAGGCAATTAGCTTTTAAAAATAGTTATTTTTTGAGATTTTAATTACATGCTGCATTTTGCCTTTGTTATTAGATGGGGTCAGTAAGGTTACTGAAGTAATTATTGCGCTCTGCTTGGCACTGGTTAAAGCATAACTGGAGTAACTGCATTCAATTCTGTATGAAAAAATGTGGACAAATTGAAGAATTTAGAGTGGAAGAAAGATGGTAAGAAGTCTGGCATTCAGATCTAAGAGGAAAGGTTAAGATAACTTGGCACCTTTAGCCTAAAGACAAAAGTAGAGTGTGGGGAACAAAATAACGGGAGACATAAAGGAATGTTATAAAGAGGACAAGGATCAATTATTCTCATTAGTCAACAAAGATGGGACAAATAATAACTGGCTGAAGCAGAAGGGAAGTTTTAGGTTAAATATTAGGCAAAACTGTAGAAGAACTGTTTGGCAGTTGGAGAAGCTGCCAAGAGCCGTTGGACAATCACTGTCGTTGGAGTTATTTGAGGCCAGACACCCATCTGCAGGAACAGTTATAGAATAATTAGATCAATCCTGCCACAGACAGAATGGTAGGCAAGGGGTCCTTCTGGCCTCAGTGACCAAGATTTTGTTATGGATCTACTTTTTCAGGATTCATGCCCACCTGCTATTTTGTAAACTATGGTGTCTATTTCAGCCTCCGCTAAAATCAAGAAGGAGAGCAACAATTTAAAGCTGCTCTTCATAGGGCCAGAAAACTTGTGAGACATAAAATTATCCCCTGATCTGTGGCCATGCATTTCTTTTTATGGCTTCATAGAATGAGACTTCCTCTCCTCTGGGCGCCTCTGCTTTGTCCCTTTGAACATATGAGCTCTGGGAGCATAAAGTAGTAACCAAAACAGAGTAGAACAGCTTTGGACTTTTTCATGGCTATTCACTACTTTATGGCAGCTTTTAGAAGTTGAATTGTAAATAAAGTCTGTGTTTTATTGACAACATGCTCCTCATCTTCTCTACTATTTATATGGGAGAAACCAATCGTGCCTTCGTGGTATCAGCAGATCTCTTCCCATGGATCTGTTGAGATGCTGAAAACAAAGCAAACCAGGAGTAACTCTACAAAAATTTGCTGTGCTATAAAATGTTTGCCAGCTGGATTTGACCCAAAGATTGGCCTGGACAGGTTCTTCTTCCAGCTACATAGCGAATGTGTCAAGGCATGGATCCAAATACTGGTCACTGTGTTTGCAAGCAGAGCAGATCATTTTTAGAGGTACATCACACTGTTTTCAGCCCATCCGAGATTGGAATCTGGCTGCATGATGGACAAAAAAAGAGATGGCTTATGTTTGCTCTGCGAGGCACTGCAGAGATGATACAAAGGGCAGTGAGCTAATTTGTATTGCAAAGAGTGGTCTTAAAATGGTAATTACATATGCAATTATAAAGCATGAGCCCAGCTTGTTTCTTTTTCCCCTCTAGTGCTAATGAAAAACAAAATAGTCTTAGTGTTTTGTGAGATCCTGGTGCAATGCAAGCAATCATTTGGCTGGCTAACTGGGAGGCATGGTATGACATGATTATGTTAAAAAAAAAAAGAAAGAAAAAGAAAAAATAATGAATAAAAGAGACCTAGTGACAAAGATTTTAAATCCCCAGAATAATGGCAAAGTCATACAAATTCCTTGTATTTGCTAAGCCTTGTAATACTGAGCAACCCCTAGTGTCTGGAATGCCTTGGCTGATTGTGCTCTGTCCACTTCTAGCTGGTAATGTTATCTCAGAGATAGAGGGATATGTCTGCAGTGGAGATAACCTCTCTGCTGAGTCAGGAGACCTGAAAATGGTCACAGAGCAGGAGATGCCATTGCAATGCACCACTCAATGTGTAGAGCGAACAACTCCATGACTGGAACTGTGGGATACCTTCACTAAGCTCCACTGTTCTTTTTTTTATTCTTCATTCCCATTTCCTGTGACACAAAGCAGAAGGTGCTGGGGTGCTTTGAGGAGGGCTGCATAGCAGGGCTCCTTGGTGACTTGGGAACCCTGGGAAATCTAAGCAGGCGAACCGCCCCCCCCCCGGGACCCAACAACGGCTCTGTGGGATGGCTGGGTACTCCCAGATGATGGTCCTGCAGTTGGCTCCCCATCGTGGCCCTTGTCTACCCGAGGGCACTGTGAGGAAACATGGCAGCCTCATCTCCTGGCTTCACTCTCCCCCAGTCCGAGCATGCTCAGATCATTTCTGCGAAGGGTGTAAAGGGACAGGGAAGATGCTTTACGCAGGCCTGTTTTTCTGCCCTAGTAGTATCTAAGGAGACCATTTCATTCTGCATTTCTTTTCTAAAAGCAGATTGTACACTTGATGAAAAACTAATATTTAAGCAGACAATGACCTTTGAATTCAGTTATCCTTGCAAAATATTATATATATATATATATATACACATGTCTAACAGGTCATGCATCTAACAGGGGAGGAATGAACCTTTTCTTCTGTAACATCTATTAATGAGTCTACGTGCAAAACTTCATCAAATAGTTTTTGGAACTATAAACCCTTCCTTTCTTGGCTTAGTTCTTCAGGCTTTGCTAACCCTTTTTTTTTTTTNACTTTTTTTTTTTTTTTTTTTTGATGCTGTGTCATCCTGGACTAATTCACATGTGAGTGTGAGGGGGAAGAGTACCTTCACCACCCCTTCAGTGCTGAACTGAAGCGGTCTGGAGGGCTGAGGGGCAAGGCATTTCTACCTATAAAAGTGGCTGATATCTTAATGTGGAAGGCAATGCAGTCCTAACACCACAGGGACTTAATAACTCAGAGCTGCTTGATGTGGCCATCCCTTTTGTGCTTGTGGGTCTCCTTGCCCGCTAGAACCCCTTTGTAACCTCGGGCACCCTTGAGACCCAACCCCCTCGCTTTTAATTCATTGGGGAACTTGTGACATAACCGCATTAAGCCTCTGCCTGCTCTGGCTTTTTCTGTGAAGGGGACGTTTTAAGCAAGATTTCTGCTACAAAGTTGAAAGACTAGAGGAAGAAAATCTGACATGACTTAGGGGTAGCACAAACAAGTCATAGGAAACTCACTCTAGAGATATCTCCAGAGACTAGTCAAGACAAAAGTTACAGCACAAGCATTTGGAAGGGGGCCACTGCAAACAATTTGTCCTCATTCCAGTTGAGCAACTGTAAGCAGGGACATTTTCAACACAGGCCATTTAGGGACAGAAGGAAAGATTGGATGGCACTAAAAGAAACTACACAAATACGTGGTGATAGGATGACTCGGCCACCCGCCACACATACTCTGCTGCTTCGTTTTTCTTTCTCCTGTCATCCCGACATCTGAAAAGGTTCCACCCCAGCACAGCAGCACAGCACAGCGGAGACTGGAATAAATTAACTCCAGGTGACAAAACCACCTTCCTCATATGGTCTCCACTTGCAAGGAAGGAGGACAGAGGTCATATATGTGTCAGGAGCTGAGGACAACGGGGTGAAAAAGGAGCTGAGGACAACGGGGTAAAAAAGGATTTTGCTTGTCTAAGTGAGCAATATAGCAAACATAGGGAGAAAAGACGCTTTGCTGTGTATTTTTCTCCCTGAGTTTTTGGGTTTAAAGGACTGCAGTCATCCTGTTTTTTTGAGGAAATACTTGAATACCATTATTTCAATTTCTTTAATCCTTCTCTTCCCCCTCATTTACAAGCTGTTCCTGCTCTACTATTTTCCTCAGCATGCCAAGGCACCATACCTTTCTGTGGAAAGTTTCTGCTACCCTCTCTGATTTTGTATTCATGCCGCATAAATAAGAACAAGACCTCCCTCCAGTACCTTGGCATAATGTGGAGAGTTGGGTGGGAGGATGGTGCGTGATAGAAATATTATGTAAGCAAGGTTTGAATGTCTGTAGCCCTAGCTCTAGACAGCCGTTATCCACAGATATGTTAGAACTGCTTCTTTTTTCTTTTTTTTCCCTTCTGAGCATCACATCACAATACGGTTTCATTCAGTGAAGAGCTGGCATTCAGGGGCTGGATGGCTTAACTGGCCCAGATGGGGTGCCTTTCATCTGTAGGTCATTGCTTTGAATTCTGCCCACATTTTTGGCTACTAGGAGTTCTTCTCTTCTGACGGCAGTGCAGCAGCATATGCAAAATTGCTAGGAAGTCTCTGATCCTAGACACCATGTCTAGATCATAAAAGCTACCATAACAATGAGTCTAAATGGCACCCCTCTTGGCAGCTGAGGCAGAGGCCAAGCAATAAAAGGACTATGGAGAATGGACTACTGTCTAGCATCTATAAGCTAAGAGTGAGGAACACTAGTGAGGGAGTGTGAGAAAGTACGCACAGCTCATGAAGGCTCTTTTGGGTGAAGAAAGAGGATTTCAGACTCCTAGGCTGAAAGGCCAACACCTTTCAATAGCAGACGAATCGTTCACAAATGCGAGAACAAAACCATTGTTAATCCTCGTGCCTTTAACAATGCTGCTTCCTTTTGGCATCTCTTGCTTACTAATAACACAGTCCCACAATTTGTATCTTCACAGTGCTGCACAAGCGCTAACTAATTAATCCTTTTTCACCCCTTTGAGGCAAGTGATTTTTTATTATTAATGGTCTGTAGTGGAGACATCTTCCTTGAAACAGATTGCAGATATGTTTATAAAGTCTACATTATGCTGATTACACTGTGGATGCTGACATTAGGATTATGCTTTTGATACAGCTATTCCAGTTCAGGTAGGCTACGCCCAGTTATATGTTCTGCTGAGCTGAGGTCTTAATTAAAATAAATGAGTACTAAATCTTGGGAAAAAAAGCCAAAAGCAAGTCAGAGTAGGCCAGGTTTAGAGTATAATGATACGAAACAAACAAACAGCCCCTCCTTTCTGCCCCCGAAACAAGTCAACTCCCCTTCACTGGAATAATCTCTGGCTGTCTGACCTTATTTATTCAGATGCTGACATGAATCATCATCTGAGCAAGTACTCCCTCCTACACCTGCAGTACTTGGGGTTATAGTTCTCCTTGGTTTTCTGCAGTAATAAGAGCTCAGTGTTACTTGGAGCCGTCTCCATCTGGCAGGCCATGAAGTCCACAAAAGCACAGAGGTCTTTCTGTAAAAAATGGAGACAGCCCAGATTGCTTTCCATTTACACAACATCTCAAGAGGACTCCAGGCTTCTCTCTTTTGCAGTTACAGTCAAGTGTGCAGTCTTTTTTCTCTCCTATCTACTTTTTGTGTGATGACCTCTTCTTGGGGTAAAGAACTGCGTGGGTGAGTTTAGGGGGAGGGGTTGTTCTTCTCTGGAAAGCCAAATTGCAGGATGCAGCACATCTTGAGCTTGGCAGCCTTTCACACTTCCCCAAGAGGCAGCTGAAGGGCCCAAGCAGGGGTAAGGCGTTATCAGCTCACTTCTACCCTGCCAGAGCATATCTTTACACACACATGGTGACACACTGCCTGCTCCACAGTTGACCTTCATGGGCCAAAGGAGATCCTTGGCTGGCAGCTCAGGGAATATCTCGTGTCATCTGAACTCTGTTACAAGGCTGAGTACTTAATGAACGAGTAGCTCTGCAGCTTTAGCCATAAAGTGTGTACAAAAGTGAAGGCAGAAGTTAAACATTATGTTATCTGCCAGTCATTCATTGTTTGGAGAGAATATCCCAAGAGCATGGCTGAGCATTGGTGTCATAAAGATCTATATGTTGCTGTTGAAATGAGGTCATTTGTCACCATCTGGGATTATACCACTAGCAGTACACGAGTGTATTCAGCTCCATGTTTCAGCCATATGGAAAAAGTGTAATATAGTGAGAAATTCAATCCTTTAATGGAATCCAGAGCATCTTCCAGAAGGTTTTCCTTAGTTTTATTTCTTTGCAAGGCAGGCTTAATAACCACTGATGTAGCATTTAAATTGGAAGAGATACACCATCTAGATAAGCTGGAAGATCTGCTGATACCAGCTGCCTTCTGATAGGAAAATCCCTTGCTGTTTCAGTGGAAAAACCCACCAGGCTTACTAGACCCAGAGGAAGGGTATGGCCCAGCTGTGGCATGCATTAACCTCTTTTGACTTTTGTCTCTGTAGACACCCTGAAGGGCTCCCTTATCGCAACAGAAATATTCTCAAGTAGTTATCACTCTGGAAATTGTCACCCCTATCATGCATTGAACATGCAAAATTCTGAAAGGATTCAAAAATTGTGATTTGTGACAAAATTCTGATGGTGCACAAGAAAGCAGAAGTCCTTGTCTCCTTCCCTATCACCTACCCTCTTTACAGACTATATTTGTCATACAGAATTTATGTTGATATGACCTCACAGCTAGCAGGAGACTACGTTGGTCCTTGCAAATCCATTTGCAGATGTAACACATCAAAATGGTCACAAATAAGAACTCAAAACCAATTTTTTTTTCTATAGTCTTTCCTGGTGGTGCCAGGCTAGCTTCCCTATTGCTGAATGGAGTATATGAAACTGGAGGTTACATTCTTAAGGATCTTGAGTGATGCTGGTGAAACTGGGAGGAGTTCCTGTAAGAATCTAGCTCCACTGATAGAGAAGCAATGATGTCTGGACCAAACTCTGCTTCTGGCTGGGTGTTGTCAGGAGTACCTGAAGGAATTTGGTGTAATTCTGAGTTTGACGTCTCCAAAAATGTTGTTTTGTATTTAGTACTATGTCAGGTTCTAAGATGTACCTGACATGGCATTGTTGCCTAATGCCAGAAAAATGGAACTAAACCCTGAAAGAAATGGTGGGGTATTCTGAGGCCAGGAGCAAGTAATAGTTGGTGCTGTCTGGGAAAGGTACAAATAGCTGCAGCTCAAAAACTACATTATGGCTATATCTGGCTTAAGTGCTACATAGCTCTGTGGGCTGTTAACAGATGTTGCCAGAGCAACATGTTATGACAAGCTGCGTTGTATTTCTGAACCCAGTAATGTTACTGGCACCACCTCCTCCATCTGCCAGTGAATGGGAGTTACCTTTGTTTAAGTTCACAGCCCATCCCAAACAAATACCCTTGGAGCTCCGTATGTGGATCTAATGGGGCTCTGAGCTAAGTTCAGTGTGTGTGACAAATCGTCCTCTGATAGCCAAATTTTCCTTGTTGCTGTACAGGTCCATAGAGCTTGTCAAGATATTTTAAGGGCTACATTTTTAGAGGTAGACCAAGGGAGCATTTGACAGTAGGGAGGAAGTACAGATTGGCAGTAAATGGGGAAAGGGGGATGGAAAGAGGCAGATGAACTCTGCAATAAAGTAATGATGTGGCAGTCCCATGCCTATATCTATATTCTCAATCAGACAAAGAAGGGATCTGCATCCAGTTAGGTATAATTTGCAATACAATTGAATTTGGTTAGGTAGACCCCTTTGTGTCTCATTTGTTGTGGAAAATTTGAAACTCATTGCAATTAGTTTCAGGAAATTTTTTAGGAAAAATTGTATTTTTTTTAAAATCAATCCATTTACAGCTGTGTTAGGTTATTTTCTCTCCTTATGAAAATCCTGCAAAGAAGCTCGTGGGGAGAGGGTATGGATCATGCAGTACACAATATCTCAGCTATTCAGCCTAGTAGAGGATGAACTTTTCACACAGTGAAACAGATAAATCAATGGCAATGATGTAGGGAGGTAGTAATGTCTGTGGGAAAAAACACTTAGCATTCTGTAAGTCAGAATTCTATACTGTGTTGCTTAGTTTCTTTTCTTTCCTACTAATACAGAAGAGAAAAAAATGCAGAAGATCACCAAAGAAGATTCAATCTTTATTGGCCCTTCCTGATGAATAGCCAGAAGTGAGGAAAAATGAACAAAGGCTCCTTCCAAAGGACAGCAGAGGGAATGGGTGCAGCTCGTGACAACCACAACTGACCCATCTTCTTTTGATTTGTGTGAGTCAAAGCAAAGAGTAATTGTGATGTAGTTCTTCATGTTTTGGTTTCTTGACAGAACAATAACACCGAAAGGATAAACGAAGTGATAAAATAAGCAAATCCTCTCACACTTTTATTATCTAATTTATTATTTTCTCCCAAGCACAGTCTGCTCTGTAACAAGATGGTGACTTGTAGTTTGCCAGAAGCAGTAGTTTGCTGGACCTGGAGACAGAAATGCTTTGAAAAAGATGAAGCAGGCATTTCAATAACTTTGCAAAAACTGGGCATTTAGTCTCTATGTGAATTTGATATGCTAAAAATAACTGTGTCACACGGTCTGTGATGAGGAGCCATGCTGGTCACGGCTGGCCAAAGCCAACAAGGAATGGCATGGGCCACCACTGCCAAGAGAAAAGGCTGATGCAGACCACAACTGGCTTATTCCAAAAAGCAAATAACCTTGAGGATCTGATCTACAGAAGTGCTGAAGTAAATGGGAGTTGTGGTTGCTCAACACTTCCACGGGTCAGGCTGCTCTGTCCTCATTAGCCATGCTGCTGCTAAATCCTATAAACCCTGACACTCCTTTTCATGCAGATAAGCTATCATGCGGGAGTATCCCAACTCCCTCCACCCCGCCAAGTCCCACAGTCCTTCACCAAATGAAAGCCCCTAAAATACGGCACTAGCATTTATTTTTGGTAGCCTAACATCTGCAGATGCCTGATTTTACTAATCCTGCCTGTGACTAGCTCAGGCAGGCTGGCTGATGCATTCGCAGAAAGATGGAGCTCACATGTGCAAGATCAGGAAAACAGCCAAACCCTCAAAAGACCTATGAAGTAAAATAAGAAGGTTTCTGGGATTTGGACATGACATGTCTGCCATCTAGTAACTAGTCAGGGCTTGTTTCATGTAGAAAATGAAGAGTAAATAATCCAGCACCACATAAAAAGGGAATAAATTTACTGGGGCTTTTGACAAATGAGAAAAAGACTTTCAATGGTATTTTAAATGAGGTTCTTGGAAAACAATATAATTAATAATTAAAATAAAAATATGCGAATTCCTAAACTTGTTTTGTTTGGCTGTAAAAACAGTTGTATATGCTAAGCTAATAGACAGGAACACAAGTGATGAAGTGTTACTGCAATAATGAAGTTGAAAACTCTGGGTCCCACTCTCAAATACAAAGAGCATGAGGTCCTGTTGGCATGAGATGTAATCTGGTAAATGTTTGAACAGTGAAGTGGAAGCCAGGACATCAGAAGTTCTGTGCTATTTTGTTCTTTGATTGATTGGGTAAGGCACAAATTGGCACAAAGGACCACTTTCAGTCTCAGCTTACCCATTTGTAAATGAAGACGTATATCACAGTAATGTTATCAGACACTTATATATTGTTATCTTATTAAAACGTCTCAGGTGTAGGTTATTATAGAAAAATGCTAAGCTTTTTGTTCCTAATTGAAAGCACATATAAGATTTTCAGAATTCCGAATCTTCTGCATTTGTATTTCATGGGTAACTTTAGCTGTGAATAATGTTTTCCTTTACACACACACATGTTCTGTTGAAAAATAACATTCTCTTTGCTTTCTAACAAAGTTCTCTGTAGTGTGGCTTGGCATGCAAAAATAAGGCTACAGTTCTGCTGAGCATTGATTTAGTTTGTCTTCAATTTAGTGAACTTCTCTGAGCCATGTAAGATGCTGACTTGCAGATAGTTATAAAGTAGCTAAAATACAGCTTAAGGATATAATACTGGTGAACTGTTTATTCATTATATAAAAGACCCCCTAACTTTACAGGCCAGAGTTGTTCATTATAATGAATGCTGATTTTCTGCACAGGAACGATTAATCTTAATTTTAGCTTTTTGTACACAAAAGAGGATGCTCACAGCTATAAAAGTACAAGTGTTTGCTGTGCATAAGGGGATGAATGAGTTAAGGGTCTCCTGATGAACATGTTACTGGTTTGGAAATACTGTGGCTCCCTTGCTAGAACATGATATTGAGTTTGTGTAAAAAGAGGTAAAGGGGCTGCTTGGTGATACTCTCAGTGTCCCTCTGACTTCAGAATGTAGAAACACTCATTGAATAGGGAAGGGCAGAGTCAGCTTCAGAGTCCTGCTCAAAGGTTGGGGTTTTGGTTCTTGGTGTTAGAATTGTGCTCCCTGACTTACTGTCAAATGGGATCTTGTGTGATCACCTGTAGTCTTACTGTGTGTCCTGCTACTACTCACAGCAGGGTGTTATGTGGAGCTGCGATCTTCACTGGACAATCCAGGGACTTGAGGTAGCACCCTGCAACTGGGGCAAGATCTTGGTGAGCAATAAAGGGGACATGGCAGGACAATGCACAGTGCACATCACTGTGTTGTAGTGGGGAATGTGACATGGCTAAGAAGGAGTGGAGCAGAATACTGGACCAAGAAATTTGCATTTTCACTGAGGGTTGAATGAATATGTGAGTAAACTCCATTAAACCTGGAGAAAAACTTAAATTAATGTCTTGCACTGAATATGGGAAATTAGGAGCCAATGTCAGAGGCAGCAAATGCCTCTCTGCTGGGGGCAGATGTGTTTGTCAGGGAGAAAGGACAAGTGTCAAAAAGAGAGCATATCTCCAGGATATTCACTGCAAACAGTGTGCCAGCTCTTTGGCCAGGAAAACTGGCGCAGAGCAGCCGTGCTCTTTGGCCTGGGTCTGACTGAGACAAGCTAGTGTCACAGTAAAATCCAAGTATCTGATCTTCCCTGTGGCTTCCTTTGGGGTGGCCCCATCAAGTAGCTTTCCCCCCCGTCTTAACCCCTTTTTTTCCCCAAGAAAAAGTATCACAGACTGCGACAGAAGAGCTGCTGCAGTCCCGGCTGGGGTCAGCCCTCCACAAGAACAGCAGGCTGGGGTGGTCCTTGACTCAGATGGACAGTGGTGGGGCAGGTGACACCTTCCCTTTCACTGCTTGGAGAGGTCCTTTTCAGGTCTAACTCTCCTCTCACAGATTTTAGTCTTATGTGATTCAATTACTTTAGTGAGGTTGCCTCCTGATTTGTCAGTGAGTGTGAACAGCATATCAGCCCTTCAGCCTTTTGCTGAAAATGTATGATGTTACACTATTTCTGGACATCATCACGTGCTGATTGTGTAACAGATAAGAATAATGCCTGATAAGTCATTAGTACTTCAGTTCAATTTGTGCTAAAATAAGCAGCTACTTCCCATTTAGTTTCTAAAGCCTCCTCATTATTGCTTCAAACATCAGACCCATGACCTGCTTTTCACTCTGTGAGAGAGGGTAAGTGAATTTAATGTTATCTCTACATTACAAAAAGGTTGCTGCTGCTCCCTTGAAATCAGGTGGTGCCTTATCATTGACTTCAGTGAAGGTAGGATCAGGTCCAAATTTCAAACACTCAATTTTCCAGCAGAAGAGAGTCAGGCTTAAATTGCTGCACTTCTTTGGCAAATAATGAATGGGATCTCATTATCTCTACTGGGACGTGACTTTACAGACGATTACATGCTGAAAGTATGCCACTGATAGACTGTCCTGAATGGTGAAATTTGCACAGAGAATCAGAGACTGCTAACTTGCAAGACATGTCATTCATTCTCATATCATGAATGGTTTTGCCAATGAATGGGACTACTGACCTTGATGATCTAGTATTGGCATTTCCTGCTTGGTACAAGCGCAATGATGCTATGACTACTGAACAATATTCCTACATTCTTTTAAGATGAAAAGTCATCCAAAGTAGCACTTACCAGAATTCTCTACTTGTAAGGTATTACTGTGACCTTTTCAATTTCTAAAGAATTTGATATCTCTTGAGAAAATAGTATACAGATTAAGAATCAAAGGAGTTTCTCCACAAGTTTTATGTAGAAAATCTTGGTCTGAGTTTCTGAACATATATTTGCTAAAACGTTGTAAATCAATAAGGGAAAAAATGAAATTTATTAACTTTGTCCTTATTGCATATTACAGGTGAAATGCCTATAGCACAGGAATAGAAAGGTTTTGGCCATGATAGATCTATTTGCTCCTGCCACATATTCCCTGAACTCTACCTTTTAGGGGCATTATAGGGCTAAACCCAGTAGTTCCTGTGTGCTTCTTGAGTGTCTGTAATGGGTGCTGTGTAGAAAGCATGTTGAAAGTGCGTAAGAGACTTAATGATTTATGAATTTATTCTTACAAAACATTTCTGAGTCAGATAAATACTGTTATTGCTGTTCTGCACATGGGTAAATTGAGGGGTGGAAAGCTTAAGTAGCACGCACAAGATCACCCAGCAAGTCTAGAGAAAATAGGCTGGAACCAGAACATTTCATTTCTGTTTTCATGTTCTGCAAGTGTTAGATCATCTTTCTCCCATGATTAGCTGCTATTCTGGCACAAACTCAGGACCATTATGATTGAGCTATTTTTTATACAATGGGATGAGACTGCCATGGCTTTAATTACAAGCATGTGTTCACTCCTTTATGGCATTGTGGTTGTTATGTAAGGTGATGTGTAAAATTAATGAATTTTAAATTAGGAGTTTACATTACAAACCCTTTGGGGCAGGGAAAATCTGCTTTCTCCCTGTTCATACAGCACTTATTAACTTGGAGTCCTAGTTAATGACTGGGCTTTGGAACTGGTACACCAATGCAAGAATAAAAGTAATTATCAGATTATTTTTATTCCAGAAGAAAATGTTTTACGTAAATAAGGAGAAAATCCCACCTTCAGAAATTTGCAGAAATGTTTGTACTTCTGACTGAACATACTTTTCATAGCATTCACAACTGGGACGGGACACATACTCTTAAACTTAAGCTTAGGAGTAGAAGCGTCCTAAACACGTCCCACAACATATGTTTCTAAATTTTGTAAATTTAACCCAACTCTTTTGGAGAACAATATGATGATTTCAGAAATGAATAAATGATGATACATTTATAGCTTCTTTTCAAAGAAAAGAAAGGTAGCCAATCCGTATGACTAATAACTATTATTTAAAGTACAATCTGAGACACTTGTAAAATTTCAGCCTGGGTCTTGGCATGACTTGGTGCCCAAGAAAAGGATATCTATATTGGGAATCAGCTGCTCTTACACAATCCTTTTGATGATTTGGAGCCACTTAAAAACAAGGACTTGATGATATAATACATTCTTTGGATTTGGAGATGTTCATCCTATTCCTGCTTTGAATTAAGAGAATATATTGGTGGTTTAGTTAAATGTCTCTTAAGTCAAGATTATGTGTCTTTCTTTATCCTGCATTTGAAGCCAGATCCAGCTCTTACTGTAAAAAGAAACATACAGGTGCAAAGAGCTTTCAGCTGCTCTAAGAGTGAGATTTCAAACGCTGCAGTGGATTGGAAGCTGTGGTCTGTAGACCACCAAAGACCTGAGGAGTGTCTGTAGAAGAGCTGGCTCATCAGATAGGATTGAGTGGATTTTTTTGTTGTTGTTTGTTTTGTTTTTTCCCTAACAGTTTAATGGTGCTAAAAGTAGCTAAAGACGCATTAAATATTTCCTAGCTAGCACTTTCAAATGTTAACAGTTGTGCTTGCCTCAGGGCTGTTATTCAGTGACCAAAACCAGAAGGTTTCTGTGTGATCAGAAAGCAGGGTTGTCTCAATGACAAAACCAGAAGGTTTCTGTGTGATCAGAAAGCAGGATTGTCTCAATGACAAAACTTAGCAAGATGCTGCCTGTAGTCTGAAACTCTTAAGGAATCTCTAGCCTATGTCCTGCTTAAAACCTGTTGGTAAATGCAAACATCTGACTTCACTTAGCAACTGAGGTGTATTTATATCATTGTGAGAATGCAGACAGGGCGCTAGTGAATTTTAGTTAATGATTGTTTCTGATGTGATACTGTCAGCATAAGTTATTTGGAGGACTTGCTGCTGGTAATATGCACTACAGCAGCTAATGATCACCAAATAATAAAATAAAGATATTATCTATTATTTAATCACCTAATAGAACATAAAATCTATATATTTAATCTGAAAAGCTTATAAAGGACACAAGATTAAAAGTGGCAGTCTTTGAAGTAGAATATGTACTGGGCATTTGATTAAAAATTATAAAAACATCAATCAAAAACCTAGGCTATATATTTCTCCTTTGTAACTCCATTCTGTGTTATTCAAGTGATTTCTGTGCCTTAGGCGGCAGAGAAATAAGCCTCAGTAAAATTTAGCCCCCATAGGTGTGGCATTTCCAGATCTGGTGTTCAGCTCTTGAAGGCGCTATTTTCCCACTAAATCTAGAAGACAGAAAATTGTTTCACTCATATTTTACTGCAACTAGAGAGCTGGACATAGCAGGGAAAAGCATGGGTTATCAAAATAGTTTTTACTATGCAGTATGCTTATAAATCAGAGATTTAACAGTACTGCTTATACGGAGTTTATGATGGCAATTGTCTGGTCATTACAACTGGGACTACTAAAAGGATTTGTCACTGAAATTCTTGAGGCTAGAATAATCTTTGGCCATTTTTAGACTGATGCAATGCAAAATTAAAACTGAAAATAAAATGTAGATAAACCCTGTGCAAAGAAATAGGCACAACTAGGGGAATCCACTCTAGGTGACTTGTCTAAAAGAAGAAATTGATTTCAACAGCCATAGCACATCGATTGTGAATTGCTGAAACTATTAATTAAAGCCATTACTTGGGAATCAATAGAAAAGAAACTGTATCCATTTGTTCAATCCAGCAATTTAAATGTCTCAGGATGCCATGAATAAACTGTGAAATGTATCTTTAAAATAAAGTTTTTAATTAGAACTGGCAGTTCTGAACCTGCTGTTGGCAGGAGCCAACCTACTGAAAAAGAGCGTGGTGCAATAGACTGTGAAGTGTATTTGCTTGATGCTTTAGCATTTAACAATTAAAAAAGAACTACCAACCTATAATACTATAAGTTCTGTTTCAGCATCAACATTAGAAGATTTTTTTCTCTATAGTTAAAGCAGTTTGAAATTTTCAACTGTCATTCTTTTACAATAGGTAAAAACGTGCCAAATAGGTGCCAAATACAGATGATTTCCTGAAGGGTGAAACCTGTTTTACAGGAACACACACAAGAAAAAGAAGTAAAAATGAGTAAAAGGAAAAAAACACACTTGCTATGGCAGATTCAGCAGTTCAAGTGCTACCCTCTAATCCATGGCTGGGCTGCTGGGGTCAATAATCCTTCATTGGTTGTGACCTGGATCAAGCACTCAGCCAAGCACACGCTGAATGACACTTTACTTAAATTGCATTGTCTCTTATCAGGACTTAAGCATGTGCTTAAAGTTCAATGTCTGAATTTTAAATAGGGTTTAGGCATGACACCTGCTTGGCAGAAATTACTCAGTTATTTTCAAATATGCCTCACTGCTTGTTCCCCAGAAAAAGTGGTGCTAACATTTTCAAAAATCCCATCCTAGGCTGGGTAAAATAGGTGATTTTGTTGTTTTGGTGAACATGCATGGTGAGGAAATAAAAGTGTATGTTAAGGGACAAAAGATTAGGTGAATAAAAGGGCATAGTGTCCTAGGCCACCTGTCTCTGCTCATTCTTTCGAGGCACATGAGTCCATCTGGGCTTCCTTTTCACCTGCATTTTAGAGGCTTTGGTGGCTTCTGCATTCCTCTTCTTCTTTCATGTTGCCCTGACTGTGGCGCCTTTTAGAAAAATCCATTTTTCTGTAGTTGAAGTCCAGTAACCCTTGTCGCTGACCTCACCAGCCATGTGCTTAGTGTGAGCATGACTCACGGTAGCGATGAGGAATCCTTATTCTCTCTAATTTGGCTTTTCCAAGGAAGAAAGGGGGA
>WBMY01006919.1:142201-157824 GCA_013397315.1 Donacobius atricapilla
GAGGTGGGGGGGAGTGGGTGGTGGTGGGTGGGGAGGGGATGGAGGAGATTCTGGTATTTCCAAACTCGCTTGCTGGAAGTGTCGTGTCAGTTACCATAATTTGGTCTAGCACATAAATCCTTAGGCTGACTTGCGATTCCCAGCACACCCCTTGTAGTCTAATTGAGGAATTGCTTTTCTGTCAGTCACATACTTTGGTGGAAATGCAAGAATGTGAGAAACAATAGGAGCAGGCTTGTACTGAGTCAAAACAGATAAAGCCAAATTGCTTGTTGGACTGAAAGATGGGAGCAAGTAAGTTGGTTAGAAAGCCATTGCTGGGCGCCTGTGCAAAGGGTACTTGCCCAGTGTGGGAACGTGGGGGACAGACAGGCAAGCCAGCAAGAATGCCAGCAAGAATGAACCTTTTCTTTATGAAAGAGGAAGGATAAGGGCATCGAAATAACGCAGTAGGCTAGAGCCTGCAGGGTGAGGAGAGTACTCTCCAGGCTGATCTGGACGTTAAAGATAGCTGGGGTAAATAAGCCCACGAGCAGGTTGGGTGTGAAGTGAGTGGTGCACGGACTGTGCAGGCATGAGGGATCTGTGCTGGGATCTGGGGTCTGGCTGGGCTGCTCCCAGGCTGCCAATGCTCTGCATCCATTCAAGATGGCTGCCCAAGGGAGCACGTGGCAGGCTTCTTTTCCCTCTGGAGACTCTTGTTTGTTATTCCTTTTCTGGTTATTTCCTCTAATCTGAAGAACAAGATGTCCTTAATGAAAACAGATGTTTTGCTCCCTTGCATATGATAAAAAAATAATTCCCCCAAAATAGAATAAACCAAAAGAATGCTGAAACCAGTGACGGGTTTCCATAAACCTCCTCATCAATGCCCTGACCTGGCTGCTCATTTGCTCCTGACACATTGTGGAAGCTGTTGATGCAAAGGTCCGTGGTGAGAACTGGGTGTAGGAGTGAGGAGTGAGGAGTGAGCTGTGTGCCTCTGTAAAGTGTAAACACCACACTGAGCTGGCTCACAGCTTTCCTCATCCATGGTCTCCCACTGTGAGATCCTGGTCAATGGCAGCTTTTGTCATTGGCTTCAGTGGAACTCGGAATTGGTCCCAGTATTTAATTTAAAGCACAGCACACAAAACACCAAAATCATAACATCCCTTCTACATTTATAGAGCTGCATAAGCCACCGATTAACAAATGGATGAGATATTGAACTTTGCTTTACCATCTGTCTTTAATTACATAAAATAACTTGAAGCAATTAACAAGAAAGAAACACTGTGACACAAATAGATAAATCCTATTGATAGAAACAGATGAGGGAATACTTGAATATATGGATGAAAATCACCAAAGCTGCATAATCTGAACTCAATAACATGACAAGTAGGATCTGAAAGATTTACACTGACATTGCCAATTATTTTCGAAAAAGGAATAGTTATCTGTGGATAGGCAGAGAAACAAAAGGAAAGCTCTGTGTGTGTGACTACAAAAGACAAAGTGTGGTCTATCCAACAGTCTAAGTTTTTCTTTCACAGATAAGAGAAATTAATATCAACAGAAAAATATACAAAGCATGAGGTTTCATAACTGTGGACCTACAATGAGTCACGTAAATCTGTGTGCTTATAAGTGTTTAGGCACCAGTCGGGATTAGGCTTTTTAACACTTTCCAGGATTTAAGTTCTAAACGCATTTTTTCAGCATTTGAATACACTTTTTTGCCTTCTCTGTCTAAGCATTTAATACAAATGGGTACTAAACAACAGGTATTGACTGACTGCTGAGTGGATTAAGAACTGACTAACTGATAGGTGTCAAAAAGCAGCTGTCAGCTCTGAAGGAAAGCTCTGGACTCAGTTAGCAGAAATGGGTGTTACGCTTGGCAGACTCCAGTACTGTCTTTAATGGTTGAGAGACAAGTACATCCCTAGTTAAACAATGCTTAGTAAATTAGGGAGGAAATTAAAATTGGTGGAATGATAAATAAATTGTGAAGATGGAGCGGCCCAAATTCTGTAAGCAGGACCTCTGCAGAAAAGAAAAATTTTAAATCATGCACAAATGGTGTCTGTATTGATGCAATAGAAATCATATCCCAAGAGTGGTGCATGAAAAGTCTGTGGTATCATTGCAGGGAAGCAATTGGACACAGAACTCAATCTGATGGTGTGGAAGAGAAATAACATCCTCTTTGAACAAGTTAGCAGGGATATATGAGTTGACTTATATGGCTGGGATGTGTTGCAGAAAATGGGTGCTAGAAATCTGAAAAAGGGTGGGAGAAAAAGCACAAGAACTGCTTGCAGACTGGAAAGTACGTTTTGTTTTCCTTACCAAAATGAGATGTCTGGATAACAGTGTATAATTACCTTCACAACAAGGAAAAAAAGTCTTGCATCAGATGAATATATTACAAGAATCAGTGGGTGGAAATATAAGCCAAGTAAATTTAAGCAAGCATTGAGGCTTGGATTTCTAGCAGTAAGTGTGATGAACTTCTGAAACAAACTGCCCAAGAAAGCAATCACATGCATATCAAAATTGAATCCCTTTCTGGAAAACACATGTCAGCCAAGCAGAAATTTTGGGCTCCATATATAGGGAATGGGGTAATGTCTGTGACAGAGAAGGTTAGACAGGATAGTTAATGGTCGTTTCTGACCTCAAAGGTCATAAATCAAGGACAATGTCTCTAATATTTTAGGCCAGCTTCTGTTTATTTCTTACAGCTAAGTCATCCAACTAATCCCAAGGAAACACTGAGGCAAAGCGTATCAGGAACAGCAAGTAGTATGTCTTGTAAAAAGTAAAACATATTAAATCTGTCTTTCATGTTAATGTGCAACATATAAATTCTGTATATTACAGATTTGGGGGCTGAGGCTGTAGGCTGTGGCCAGGATGCTCCAAGCAAGCAAGGCAGTAAGGTTAGTGAGATAACTGAGAGAGATACACAGCATGATGGGGATGTGGGTGAGTGCATACACGGAGCACTGAATGTGTCATTTGACACAGTTTCAGGTATTTGTGTTGAGAGAAAGAACTTCAATTGTTTTGGCGGGGAGCACTGCTGTGTAGACTAAAATGGGAGAAAGAATGTAAACAAAGAGCAATGATCAATTGTTGTAGCTTGTGGGAATATCTTGTAGGCCATGTCAGGGACTTTTGACAGACATTGTTCTATTTGGTATCAGTATGGTAATCTCAAAGTAGAGCTAAACAGCAAAATAGTGAAATGTGGGGATGATACTAACCCAGGAAAGAATGCAAAAACCAGAAGAAAGCAGATAATGATATCAAAGGAATGGGAGATACTAGAAAGCTAAGCACAAAATTGCCCAAACAGTTCACACACGCACAAAAAAAAGAAAAAAAAAAAAGAAAAAGAAAAAGAAAAAGAAAAAAAACAGAAAACAAACTCCAGGATTTATTGGAATGTACATGTCCTGGCCATCAGTATTTCTGATAGAGTTTCAAGGTATAGTAGAGAGAAGACCAGATGGGAGAGAGATATGAATTTGCACAGTTATAAAAGCTGTTCACATACAGATATGTACTATGAAGCAGGGAGGTAAGAGTGCCAGTGTAGAAAAAGATCTGTGCTATTACATTCAACTCTGTGTTCAATATTGCCAGTCACTGACTGACTGGAGAAGTTGGAAGAAATCCCACAACGATTCAAAGGCTGGAAAAAAACTTGGGGGAAAGACACAGGCTCAAACCAAACATCTCATTAAGCATAAACTTAACTTAAAGTGTATGAGCTATGCTGCAGATTTACAACTCCCTTTACAGCCCTGCTAGGTGGCTTTAACAAAGGAACTACGTATCAGGTTAAACAGTGCACATGTAAAAGCACTTCATTAGCCTGGAGCAGGAAGGGGCTTGGTGAGGTCTGTGAGGAAATGTGATCAAAGTCTATGAGCCCTTGGCTACCAAAAGGTGCATACTGGCTGCATCAAAATCACCGGGCAGTCATTGATTACCATAAGGCTGGGCTTCTGCATTCTTAGGCATGGAACAAAGGTCTGCCAAGTCTTAAACCAGCCAACATTACATAACAGAGAGAGGACAGCAGTGAAATCATGCCTTTTGGCTATATCTTTTTTAAGGTGAAAATTGGAAGGCTGTCAGATGGTCTTTCAAGAGGAGTTCATATTGCTGGAGGTTGTAGGATAGGTTTGAATAAAGCACCAGAGAATGTATGTCTTTATATTAGAAGGCTAAGGGTTCTTCCCTAGCCCAAGAATTCTTTCAGTTACCACGGAACCTTCACAATTCAAGGTGGGAGGAACAGTTACCTTCTGAGCTCTGAAATCATCTCTGTGACCGTTCATAAAACAGTCCTTGTGAGGCTGAATTCCTGATGCAGGTTTTTGAACCAAAGAAAATTAATCTTTAAAGAATAGGGCTGTGGAATGCTGAACTGGAATCACAGATAAGGTGGGAATATCTCTTCTGTGTAGCCATTTATTGTGCTTATAACTGAGAATCCTCTGAAGTAGAGAGCAGTTTGTTCCCTAAGAATGGTATTTTGGGGGAGTTAGCACTCAGTTCTTTTGGAAAGTCGAGAGGAGATGAATACCCATCTCTTTAGACTCTTAATCATTGGCACAGTCTGAGAAGGGGCTTAAAAAATTTAGTCAGAAATAGCAGGGAAAAAAATCTCTCTTCTGGAAAAAATTAACACTTCAGTGTTTTGCTTATGATTCTAGGCTTATAATGCTGTAACTATCACATGATTTTTAGCTAGTATTAGCAAATCACTGCAGATTTAATTTCATCATTCAGAAATAAATTAGTGAAGAAAGTGTTGACTTTGGTAGGGATTTAGTCCTGGAATATTAGCAGGCACTTTTCTGGGTTTTACTAGTCAATACCCACAAGAATTTAATAAAACCCTTGCATAGATTTTGAAATGAGTAACAGGGAAAGACCAGATGAGTGATGATTAGGGCAGAGCTCCCTTTACAAATCTTGACTGAACAAAATTTTCAAAGTCAGGTTTCTTATCAGAGGATTGAAGTCAGGATGTAGGGTTAAATTATTCGCATGAGCAAGTACAGATCTTTCTCCTTTTTCTTCTTTCTCACTAACCTTTACAGTCCAGTTTTATGTTGTCCTGCTTTATTAATACCCTAGGGCTTTGCCTCTCCCAACAGGATGTCTCTATCAGATATGTACATACCAAACTCACAACCTGCTGCTCTCTTCATGCATTTACTTAGTTTTAACGTTCAGCACTCAGTCCCCTTTGGAGACTGAGTTGCTGCAGCAGTTGTTAAATATTTTATGTGTAGTACAATACAAAAGCTACCAAAAGAGGGCAACATATGAGCCAACAATAAGAAATGCATCCCGACAAGTTTACGGTTGAGTATTTGTGACACCCTCCCCCCTTTTTTTTTGATAGAGAAAGAAATTTTAGCAGAGCTGGTCAGTAAACAGAATTTCCATCCTATGGGAAATTCCAGCACTTGGGGAAAAAGAGAAGGTGGCAAAGTTTTCAGGGACTGAAAATTCCAAGAAAATATATTTGGCATGGTGGAAGTGTTCCATAAGTGTCAAATCATTCTCCCACTAGAAAGCCTGAAAGTTATAATGACATTAAAATATTCAATTTAGTAGGAGAAATGTTAAATATATGAATGCTATATAAAGTTCAAAACAAGATTAAACAAAACAAGGAACTACTTATATGTTTTCACTTTATGGAAAACAATAATTTAAGTATAATTTACTATAAATCGTATCAAAAATGTTGTCAAAATGAGTATGCGCTCAAAAAAGTAAGCTGATTAAGAAGAAGTTGTATTTCCTTGAAGAATGTTCCCTCTGAACATGGTTTATCTATCTTTTCTCTTCATGAGATGCCTGAGAGAATTTCAAAATATTCTTAATAACCCTGCAAGGGACTAAGGTACATTGGCTGCATCCCAGAGCTGTCCCCAATGCTCTGTTTGTGAAGTGAGACAACGCCAAGTGCCCAAACACCAGGCGTGTGAGCTCTGGAGCTACTATACCCTGGACAACACTGAATATGCACTCATTGCCAAACAGTTTATTATAAACAAAAGGGTTTTTAAACTATTCAATAGCACTGCAAGGAATTAGACAGTCTTGAACACATGCCAGCATGGCAATGGCTATAATAGGCAAATATAATTTACCTCACTTAGGGTAAATATTTGGCTACAAATGTATTGAGAGCTCTTTAATTCTTTGTACACTTCTGTGACGAGAACCAGAGGAAAAGCAGTGGCCATGCAAGGACTGGAGGGTGATTTTTTTCTTCTCTTATCAGCTGCCCAGATAGGCTAGCTGCCAGTCAAATTAAAAACCTCACTGGAGGAAATGAATGGAGACATGTAGGTGTAGAAATCTGCTGTTTATACAGCTGCCTCAAGTTCTGCTAATGATCAACCAGAACCAGCCTCATCTTCATGGAGTAGTACAAAATTCTATGGCAGTGTCCAGGAGGTTGACTAAAAAAATCAGGGCATCCTCAGGTGGTTTTTTTGTTTGTTTGTTTGTTTGGTTGGTTGGTTTTGGTTGTTTTTTGTCTGCTTTGTTGTTTTTGTCTCTTTATACAAAATGAACTTCAGCTTTCTGCTTTCTGCTTGCCTCTATTTCAGCTTAGAATGCTGGAATGTGTCTGGAAAGGAAAGAGGGGCAGATCTATGATCTACTTGGAGGGCAATGAAATATTTGGAAAGTTTGGAAGTACTCACCCATTTTGAAGACAGGATGTTCTGCTTGCAGGAGCAATACCTTATCTTCTCTCATTTACCCACGTCCTGCTTTTGCGTCTGTATTTCTGCGGATCCCAAAAGAAAAGATTTACTCTTCCTAGTCAGAAAGAAGCAGAGGTTTCTGTCTGGAGGGTTTCTGTGCTGTCTGATCTATCTCATGAACAATAACTTCGCATCGTTCACCTGATGAAGGGCTGCAGAATCACGGGTTATCCACTGAGGTGTTCAGTATAGGGATGACAGCAGTGCACACTGCCTGTGTGGCTGGATTGAGTGTATTGACTCTAGTCACAAGGTTTTCAGACAGCTTCCATATTCTGGGTATGCAGGAAAACATTTATACTCCTCTGCTTGTCCTTCATTTCTTGTACTGCTCATCTATTTTTGATTAATGTCTTCATACTCTCTGGCAGACAATGATGCTACTTTTGGGACACAAACAAGGAACAGCATGGAATGTAACACAAATATTGTAATGGCATTGAGAGGTGTGCTTCATTATCTGGTTGTGTCTATTTGTAGGGAAAAAAGGTAACTTGCATCCCTAAATAGCCTTGCCTCATGGGTATGAGCCTACGTGTCTGACTGCCATTTTATATCGACACTTTACCCAGGAGCCCAGGGACTGGTGTTTATTCAGAAAAGAATTGGCCCATGCACACAGACACACTGATTCTCACAAATGGTTCTGTGTGTGCCTTGGTTTCTCGACTTCTGCCAAATTCAAGCCTTAATTCTAGGAAGCAACAATAACACTAACAGGAATCACATCAGACTTGAAAGTGATTGCTTTAGCTCTGTGAACACAAAATGGACTTCTTTTTCTTCCTTAGAAGTGATTTTTAGACATGCCTTGGCTTCTCTGAGCCAGAATAGTTTCACCCTGCCAGTCAGGTTACGGAGATGAATCTGTTACCCCCTTTTGCAGATGTGGTATGTGAGCCTAGTTACATCACATTTTGAGGCAGATGGATCGCTGAAGGAAGCTCCAGTATCCAATCATGTGCTTTCTGCCCCTTGCTATTGGTTCTTGTGGTTAGTCTGTTTCTGATTTTATTTTTTCTGTGTAGTTTAAGGGCAAGTCTGTGGTTTGCCCCATGTGCCCAAATGAGGGATCAAGGGTGCAGAAGGCTGCCTGAAAATAAATAAATCAGAAACAGATAGACTAATTACAAGGATAAATGCCAAGGGATGGAGAACACACAGCATCCTCATGATCAGATGCGCCTGGCCTGTTGGAGGAGGGATGGATGTTTCACTATGTGATGTAACCCTGCACCACATTGGAGAAGAGAGCCAGAGCGTCCCGTTCCTTGGCTGGCTGAGCAGAACCCTCTCGTGTGGCTTGGCCACATGGCATGTCCCAACATGAGGAGAAACAGCTTCCCTGAGGTAAGGGTGGGGAGGAGCAAGGCTGGGAAATCAGAGGGTGCTCTTGCCTCCCCAGCGCCTGCCCCAACAGCCAGCAGGCTAAGCTGACACAAGGAAGGATGTAATCTGCTCCTGGTTGTTTCATGCTCAGGGCACATTACTTCCTTCCACGGAATAAGAGGATAGTCATGGATGTCGTTGTGACTCACGGTCTCCTGGGGCAGCATGGCTCTGTGCCATGCCTATAATCAGATGACCCGGGGGGTGAATTAGGAAGGCTTTTGATGTCATTCTCTGAGCACTGCACCACAGGAGACAAAGACTTCTTAACGTAACATCAGGCTATATCTTAAACGTAACCATGAAACTAACTTTGACTTGCCAGCAGCTGGTACAGACAGTGGCCTCCCTACACCGCTCTGGCACTTAGCATAAGAAATGTCATTATGTGGGCGGATTAGGCAGAACCTGTCAAAGTTGTGTGCGTGTTCTTTGGCTGTGCTTCCCTCCCCAGGCTAATAATGCTGAAGAGATGGAGAGTGGGTTGACACATTTTCTGGCATGTGTCATGTAACCCAGTGAAGTGGAGGACATGCCAATCACAAGACTTTTGTGCTTTAGTAAGGCGCAGGCAGCAGGGACACGCTGCAGTGGCTATAACAGCCTTAATCCTCTCTGGATTCACACCCTTAGCCCCTTCATCATGGTCACAGCTTCCCCAGGCTTCTCTGACAGACCCGCAGGTATGTTTGGAGGAAAAGGTAAGGAGATGTATCCAGGAAGATGTTGTTTAAGGTCATGTTACCTACAGACCCTGGAGCTCTTTGCAAGTTGACTGAGGTGATTTCCGTAAGAACCACTGATTTTAGCACAGGAGGAAATATTCATTGCCTGTTTTGCAGTGTGCAGAAATGCTCTATACCAGTTCAGCAGAGGATACAAAGAATAACCACGCATGATAAGAAGAGATTTTTAGGATAGAAGCTTCTAAGACCAGATAATCTGAGACTGATGAACTTTAGGACACAGTCTCTCTTTCTGGTTCCCTAAATAAGAGTGAGGGGAGTTGATATAAATATTGGGATGAGAGAATTCCCATCGTCTAGCACAATCTCAAGGTAAGCCATCCTCAGGAGAATACAGAAGAACAGTGCCTTCAGTCCCACAGAGAAGTCTGGTTTTGCACAGCTGCTTGCCTAGCACTTGTGCTGAGGAGATGAAGTTTACTTCCTGGGCTGAGGCAATTTGCCAGGTTGGTTCCTCACAAATCACCATCAGAGAAACAGAAGATGGAATGAGCATGTATGCCCTGCATGACAGAAATGCCATCTTCTGTCTCTGCCTGTGTGTTGCAAGCTGTGTTTGGTTGTTGGGAAAAGATGTATCAGCTTAGCTGCTGACTGCACACCCCAAAACACTCAGGTCTGATGTGACTTGTAGCAGGCACAGCATCCAATTCACTGGTAAGAGTTACTGTACTATTTTCCTTGAGCCTCATAATACTAAAAAAAAAAAAAAAAAAAAAAAAAAAAAGGAAAAAAAAAAAAGAAGAGAGAGAGCCAGTAGCTTCCGCAAGAAACTACAGCTGAACAACTGCTACTCTGTTGGAGCACCTGTAGTGTCTCAGGTCAAGAGTTGCTATGCCCAGGTGCCATGCTCTCGTTCCATGTACAAGTGAAGAGCAGCAGCTGTATAAGTGGTAGAAATATAACTTGGCCAGCACGGGGGCAACCTATGGAGGGGAACTGCACAATAACCCCACAGAATGGGGGGTTCCTCCTCCCTTCACTTGCTGGTTTTGAGTCACAGTGGGGGATTGTGCTGGGGAGTAATAGAAAGTGCCCCTTGGCTGCACCTTCTGCAAACACATCGTTGGTGTGACGCGGGCGCTGCCCTGTGTCACACACGGCTTGTCACCAGTCAGTCACTCGGGGACAGGAACCTGAGGGGCTGCAGTGACATGCTCTGAGGGATGTCCTGTGCTGATTATGCCATGGGGAGGAGCACACAGAGGGTAGTGATGACATGGGAGATGACTCTGACTATTTATTCTTGCTTGTACCGTAAGAACACTTGTGTGAAGTTGAGAAAACCTGCATCAATGCAATGCCTGACACAGAATTTGTATCATTCCACGACCAGTGTGACCCTGTTCAGATTACCAGATAACGTCACATCTCCAGTTTTGTAACGCCCCCATGCTCTCTAGATCCCAAGTCTTTAAACATTATTGAGCCAACTATTCGTACCCTGTGGTGGGAATTCAAACATTGTTTATCAGTGGAAATGTTAACTATATGTCCTTTGCTGGGAGTAAAACAACCTGATTTCTCATACATCTGTGTATTGAAAGTAGGAACTCGGTGGAGAGAAAAAATGTGTGCCAGGAAAAAGATAGAACTTTCATCTATGAGTGAGTACACAACGCGCAGGGTACAAAACAGTGTTTTGGTAGATTACCAATGTTTTGCAATTCAAGGGTCACATGACTGAAGAAAAATCCCACTTCTGCCATGGTATTTTTCATTTACAAACAAAAATTAAGGAAAACTCTGTTCATTTATTGTTTTTATTTCTCCCCATCTTGTTTGTTTCCCTATTTTCTCGTATGGTAATGTGAATGATGTCTGGTTCCTTGTTTGCTTTTATTTGAAATAATTTTGTGTGTAATTTTCTGAACTCTTGCAGAGCAGAGAGCCTAGTAAATGTGTATGTTTATGCACCTTTGTGCATGTACAAAAATAACGGAGACTTAATAAAATGCACATCACAGCAATCCTTTCATGCTTAAGACCCCCAAAGAGAAATTGTGAGTATTCAAATAAAATAGAACTGATCCAAAATGTACATGTTTAGCTTAGATAATAGCAGTCCCCAGATATGTGCCTGTTTCTGCAGTTGGAAATCTGTCAGTTGAACAAAGAGCAGGATATAGTGTGAATCAGGCTGTCCTAAAAGCTTTATGTGTTAGACACACTTTATGGAGTTAGTTCAATTTCCCTCACATTTCAAAAGCAGACTCAGAGCCTAGTTATCATGAGGACAAATGCCACAAAATCATTTTTTTCTAGTGAAGGACTGCAATATTTTTAAGTCAGAATACATTTAAAAAGAACAGTTTGTCCCAAGGCTTATGGTTCAGCTGTAGGAAGTTCCTTCTTGATATATCTATCTGAAAAATTGTTCCTAAAAATTCATTCTGCATAAGGGTGTTTTTGTTATTTTTTCAGGGAGAAAAAGTATAAATGAGCTGTAAAGCTCATGTTGTTCTGAACTCTTTCTCTCCTCTTTCACCAAGGAGTTCATTGAAAAAAAATCCACAAGAAACAAATGTTATTATGAGATTAGCAGAATGAATGCCAGAGTTCAGATACTAAACATTTTTTTAAAAAACAGTGAGCTTAATGACATGAAGGAAGTTGTAGTTTAAACATCAAGGTCAATTATTTCGTTAAATATTATTTAAAAATTCCTTGCCTTGAAACAAAACCAGAGCTATCCTTTTCCCAAAAATACAAACAGATTATACTGCCCTGTTTGTCAGCTTCACTAGATAACTTCTATTTGATCTTCAAATGAAAACAGTTTCTATTTCAGATTTATACAACAGGCTGCCTCTAAAAAGAAAAAAGATCTTAAGGTTGGACTGCTGTTTACTTTCCCTTCTAATCCTGGGAGAAGATTTGCATAAGAAAAGAGAGTAGATTTGAGTCTAGCTTTTGCTGTCTACATCGAAAGCATGATCATCTGTCAGTCCTCTATTTATTCAGATAGAAAACAATTGTTTTGTAAGTCAGGTGAGTAGAAAATCTTTCAGTAAGCTCAGCTGGGTTCCTCTAAAAGTAACAAGGACTACTTATCAAGACTAAGTGGTGTTTAGGTAAATAATCATAATAGTCAAACCCTGAGAGGTTAAAACATACCCCCCCCCTCCCCCCCCCCAGTTGCATGTCTGTTCCCTCATACTGTATACTTGGTTTAAAACAACATCCAGAACTGGTATTTCCTGGACCTTGCAAAGCAGCCCCTTGTACTTGCAGATAGCTTTCTCTCAATTCCTAACAGCATCAGTGTCATGGGGGGCTTCGGTGAGCAGAGCAGTGCTGGGTGGTGGTGGCAGCTCTGGGTCTCAGGACCGAGCATGACCCCTGGAGCAAAGCAGTTCACTCTGTAGAATGAGAATAGGGACTCGTACCTACAAGAGTGCCATGAGGCGTGTGCAGTGTACTTGATTTTTTTTTTTTTTAGTGTATAGAAAGGCAAATTATTATTTTTTAGGAAGAGTATTAAAAGGGATATTTTGGATCATGGAGTCAAGTTCCTTGCTGTGGGTGGTAACCACATCTCAGAAGCTAGTTCTCAAACCAGTCAAATTCCATCTTCCAGGTGCTTTGATTCTTTCCTGACTGCAGAAGGCCTTTCTGGGTCCTCACCACTCTGGTGGAGTGAAGGTGCTTTTCTTTTTCCATCTTGAATCCCTTCCTGAACAGTTTGTTCCAATTCTCTCTAATATTTTATTAGGGAGAAGGGAAGGGAAACTGTCTCACAAATTTCAAATTCATTTGAATTTTTCTCTGAGCCCCAGACACCTGGTAGAAAGACGCCAGCAATGCTGTAGGCTGGTTCGATGTACCAATAAAAATAAAATTAAATTAAAAAAACTCCAACCCTCGTGTAANCAGCGGGGCTCGGCGGGCAGGGAGAGCGCTGTTTTGCCCCTTGGCTCGGGTTTTCCCCTGCCCAGGGACCAAGCGCCTTCGTTGGAGCTGCTCTGCCCAGGGCTGGGGGTGATTTTTCGTTTTCTGGTTTTGACCTTTCTCCTGCGCTGCCTCCCGCAGGCCCGTCCCCGCAGCGGCGGCCCCGAGGGCGGACGGGGCAGCGCGCTCCGCCTGTCCCCGGCAGAGCCTCGGGCACGAAGAGAAGCAGCCTGTGGGGCTGAAACGGTGCCGAGCGGGAGGGATTCCGGAGCGCTTCGCCGGGGTGTGGGACAGAGTTAGCGGTCCGTGTCCCTCGGCGACCCCTGTCGCTGCTTCCCAGCGGTGAAGGCAGTGCGTGCCCCCGCGGAAATGCTGGGCGGCTGCAGCTCCCTGCCGGCACACGGGGCACGGGTGCTGCGGAGGGGCGCGGGCTGGAGCCAGGGCCAGGTGTGCCATCGGGAAATACCACCTCCAGCCGCGGATCGGAGAGCTTCCAGGCCACGGCTGCGCGGCTCGACAGGGGGGCAAACAGCCCGTCCCCATCCCCCCCTCGACAGCAACAGAGCCCGCAGCCTCCAAGCCCAGTAAGGCTGAAGCAGCAACCGCCAAACACCCTCGAGGAGACCCAGCCGGACCTCTGAAAGCCCAAAGAAAACTGAGCACCAAAGTGGGAGCGAACTAACAGGCCCACCAGCGAGCCCCCCCGAAACGGGGGCGAGCCGGTCCGCCCCGCCAGCACAGGCACAGCGCTGCCAGCCCGTGGCTGGCCGCAGGGGGCCCGGCGCCCGGGGGACCACCCTCACCCTCCAACGCCGACTGCCGGTTCCTAATTCCTACGAATCCAACCACATTCCCCCAGGGATAACGGGGGCGGGATGGGGTTTAACCCCCGAGTGCAATGGCAGCGAAAACCACAAGGGAACAGACGCAGGTGAAGGGCAGAGCGCGCTCGCTGCCGGGCTGCCGCCGCAAAACTTGCGGGGGATCGGGGCGCCTCGCACAACGACGGGCAGTAAAGGGAGAGAGAGCCTCTCCCGAGGACTCCGAGCGCCGTGAGAGGAGCCAAAGAAAAGGGGCTTTTCCCAAGAGGAGGGAGCGGCCGGCTGTGCGGGACCAGCCCCCGGTGCGCACCTTCCGCCCCCGCGCAGCCCTGCCGCGACCTGCTCGGCTTTTACACGGGCGGTCGCGCCTGGCCGGCTCGCATCGAGCAGGAGCCTTTCCGGGAACAGGCTACTAAGAGCAGCGAGAGCAGGAGGGGGAGGGTGGGGATGAAATCAAAGGCTAAAGAAACAGTGCGATTTTGGGACCAAGACCAAATCCTAACGTGTTACATAAAAGCCACGGGCGGTTCTTATCAGCAAGCCCGGCCTGAAGAGGAACAATCCCCAGGACCGGCTCCAAAACAACCCTGTTAAAGGAACAATTGTGAAATGCCAACTTCCCACCAGAGTACGAACAGCAGGAGCCGAGCATGTCCTGTCTATAACCGGGCTTCTGACAACCGACGGAGAGAGGAGGGGACGGAGGGGGATCCTCTCTTGACAAGATTTATCAAGAAACATTTAACTGGGCTTTAATCATATTAGCAAGAGCCCAATTAGGGCTGAGAGCGAAGCGAGGCTGGGGAGAGGAGGAGGAGCAAGCGATGGAGTCACTCGAGGATAAAGTCCTTTCATCAGGCTGCGCTCTCGGCAAACAGAGGAGTGCGAATAATCAGTGCCTTCACTGGGGGGACGGGGGAGGGAGCGGCTGGGGAATGTGTGTAAAGGATCATTAAGGCCAGGCAGAAGGGGGTTTTTGTTGTTGGTGTTGTTGTTTTTAATTATTATGGCTATTAAGGTGGTGTCTGTGGTCTCCCCCGGGCGCTGTTCTCAGATACAGAGCGGGGAAGAAGCGACGGGGTTCAGAGGCACCTGCTGTACTGCGACGACCTGATCCGAGGGCGCGGATAGGTCTCTCCCTCCCGGAGCAAAGAGAGGCTCCGTCCCTCCCACCGCACCTCACATCACCGAGGGAGAATTTCTTTAAAAGCCCTTTCGCAGGGTCTCGTCTCCCTGATGTCGAGCTCTTTCCCGGCGCATCCCACCTCCCAGCGCAGCCCCCCGCCGCCCCCGGCAGAGCCCAGCCCGGTGCCCAGGGCTCGTCGAAAGCCCCGCGGGAAGCGCGGCGCTGGGAACGCCCGGGTCAGGAGCAGAGGGCAGAAGATGTCCTCCCGGGGATCAAACTCTCCGTGCTTTCGCGTGGGCGACCTGCCCTGTCCTTAGGGACTCGGTCGCTCCAGCTGTAGGGGTTGGGGTGGGCGGACAGCAAAGAAATAAAGAAAAACTGAAAATGACAGGTGGGAGCAAAGGGAGAGGCTGTGGGTAAGCCCATGAACCCCCCTCCCCGGGTTACGCCACCTCGGGGACACGGCGGTGGGAACGCGGCAGCGGCCGTGACCCTGCNCTCCAACCCTCGTGTAAGAAAAGCGCCATTCTTAGAAAGCCTCCAGCGTTCCAGCTAGAACACAAACAGCTGCTTATTTAGGACTCTTCTCGGGTAAATCGACAGTCCCGGGCCAAAGGGGCCGCAGCTCTTGTGGTCTCGCAGCAGCCCAGACCCCCCTCGGTGGGGAACACACAGGGGAGAGGGGAAGGAACGAGCAGGGAGAGGGCACCATCCTCAAACAGCGGCTGAAACTTCTCCTGAGGGGGGCCGACGCTCCGCTGGGGCGAACCGAGGTGGAGAAACCTCGGCAGAACCGAGGTCCCCGCCCGGGTTCGGCCCCGCGGCCCCTGCCCGCCCCGCCGGGCTCAGCCCC
>WBMY01006919.1:160310-178333 GCA_013397315.1 Donacobius atricapilla
CCGCCGGCCTTGCGCCCCGCGCTGCCCCGAGGCGCGTCCGGCGGGCGCCCGGGGAACAGCCGCCCGCCCGCGCACGGACAAAGGGCGGCACGGCACCGGGACGCGGGGCCGGGAGGGGACGCGGGGACAGACCGCCACAGGGACTCGGAGTCCCTGGAGTGACGGGCAGCGCCGGTGTCATCGCCTCTGTGCTCTGCCCTGTTCGGCAAACACGCAGCGGGGCTTCAGCTGCCGGCGGTTTCCATGGAGCACTCCTGGCACGTCCCAGCACAAACGTATGGCGGATGCCTTCATGGTGAGCCTGCAGCGGGTCTCCCACTTTTTCTCAGAGCTCCCAGGTGGAGTGTTTTCAGATCCTTTACACTGCGTAGCTCAGCACCAGCAGTGCTTCTGAGAAACATGCTTTGTGCATGACATCCCTGTTCCGAAACAGAATTTTGAAGGGAAGCTGTAGCAACACATCTTTCAGTCTGAGCTGTCAGCTGGATGCACAGTTTTAAAATCAGTGGCTCCCTGAAATGAAGAGATCATTAAAAGCTCATTTATTAAGAAGCTCAAGCCACAAAGGTAATGGTAATGAGTCTACATACTGTGCATACACACTCAAGTTTTGCATATAGGATGAAGGCATGAAGTCAGGCCTGTACTTAAAAATACTCGAAAGCTACTTGTCAGAAACGTGCTAAAATGATAAGCCAGGGATTTAGTGACATGGATTATGTTGTCAGTCCTTCAACCTTAAGTTCATTTTTAAGTCCAAATTTCAGTCCTTTGAGAAAAGATAGGTAGAGGCTATTATAATTGAAATGCTGACATTGCTAACCAAGGCAGTGTGAATTCACTACTATAATAAGACCTCAGCTAGCAGCCTAATTCCAGAGAGGTGATGTTATCCAGTAATAATGTAATCAGTTTGTTGGATGTAATATAGAAAACTGGGAAATTACTTTATTTTATTGATATTTTTGGCCAAAATGAATTAAAAAAAAATCTATGAGATGACAGGATTGAGGCACGAGAGCTACCTTTGCTATTTAAAATAATAAACCAAAGTTCTTCATGAAAATTTTTCACTTCAGTGCAGTTTTACAAAAGCATACTTAAAAAGGGACAGCTAGTGAGAATGCAAGCTTTCAAACCAGGAATTGGAAGACAGAAAGGCCCAAGGGTGTAACATTGTTAAAAGTTTTCAGAGAGGTCCCAAAGGCACAATGTTCGCTTTACAAAGTAGTTTTCTCCTGGGTAATTGCTGAATGAGCTTGCACTGATTTGCAGTTGCAAATTTAAAGGAAAAAAAGGGACAGAAAAATAAATGAAGAAGGCAAATGCCCTGTTAGTAAATTATGCAACCATTAAGAAAATTGTTTCAGATATATGAAAAATTGGAATTGACTGCTTAAGCTTTTGAATTTATATATTCAGGATTCTCCATCCCTCATATCTGTCTTTAACACTTATTTTTAAGTAGTAAACATTCTGATAATTTTCTAGGCATCTGGTTCTCAAATTACTAATAACAGCAGAAGTGAATTGACTTGTAAGGTGCATGTACCAGTGGAACCTTATTAGTGAAATCTTCCAGAGAGGGTTAGTCAATGTTGTTAATGAGATCAGAATTTCAGCCACTGTGAAGGTTTTGCTGTTGCAGAAAATGACAAGGATAGACCATATTATCCCTCTAATTCAGATTTAGATTTTGGTGTTGGCTCTTGATGGTGTTCTGCCTGTTTAATCTTAACCAAAATTCACTGTGGTCAGTGAATGATTGGGTCCATGAATTCTTTAAAGGAGCAAATCTTAAGTTTCTCCGTGTTGCTAGGAAGCCTAGTAGTATCAAGACAAAGACATGTGAAAGTATGTAAAGACAATGAAAACAAAGTAATGAGTATAGCCAAATCATAACTGCCATTTTAACAGCATGGCTTGTAAATAACAGAGCCCCACAAGAATACTTGGGTGTGTCTGCGTCAACCCATTTTGAAAACCCTATGATATGCAGCTGCAGAAACTACACAAATTCTTGAAAAACTGTCAACACATCTTGAAATTTCACGAAAATCATGTTTCCAAATACAAGAATTATTCTGCATATAGATACATCACACCTTGTCCAGTAACTCTTGAAAAGTAGGCTAAAACTGCTACAGTGACTACCTTGTTCATTTTTTCTTCTTAAGGCAACATTAACCCTCTTCTAAGACTTGCAATTTTACAAAGCATTATTATAGGTATTACAACGATTTGTGAATGTGTGTAGTCTGGGCTGTGGAAAATCAGTGGTTGGCACATTCACCGTCAGGCTTACATCCAAAAACATACAAGTTAATTTGCGCTACATGACCATTGGCACTTCAGAGTAATGAATTGGAAAACGTATTTTGAGAATAGTTTCCAAAGCTGCCTTATACACTTGCTTGAAGCTAGAAAATAGACGTGATATAATGATAGTTGTTTTGGCTTTATTGTGGAAGATAATACCAACTTGTGACTCCTGGATGTGAAGCCAAACTTTATGGCTGTATGGATTGGATGTGGTATGTCAGCAGTCATACAGGGTACTAATGGAAGCATTGTGTATTAGTTCTGTAAAAAGATTCGAATGACAATTAATTACTGTTTCTCACAAATACTAAATGAGAGGGCAATAAAAAATTAATTGAGGAAATTTATGTATGGATATGAAACATGGTAGTCTGGATGCCAGCTGCCACACAGGAAATCTCCAAACCACTAATTGATGGAAATTTTGAGAACTTAACAGGTTAGGTTCCAAACAGTGTTTTCAATTTGGCTTTTTTTGTCATTAGGCCATGACAGAGAGATTACACTAGCCCAGTATAGACATTTTTGCTTCCTTGGTGCATTGTTCTTGAAGTCTTACCTCCTTCGTCATTACTCACAATTGCTTAGTTTATTTTTGATACAAAATGTCACCTTTTTAATTGAGAGATTGAGTATGATAATGTGGAGGTCGGTTCTCATCTATACAGGAGAAAAAGAAGTAAGTGGAAGAGCAAAAGGGAAAGAAGAGGGTGTTTAGAGAGCACAGAAGACAGGAAATGTGGGGCTCACATTGGAATGACTGGTGATGGGACAGGACCACTTACTGTGGAGACAGCTGTGTTCAGAGTTTGCTATTTGATCAAACTACTCCTTACTTAAAGTACCCTTCATCTCTCAGTGGGGATACAGCTTGGAATCTGTGTGAAATGGTGAAAGATTGAGAAAGGAAAGACAGAATGAAAAAGCAAGAGGCAGTTTCCTAATTTGTTTCTTTTCCATTTCTAAAGCCTGCCTAGCCCACACATTGGGTAGAGTATGCTTAGAGTCTTGGAAAAAACCCCTAAACTGCAGCTGGAACAAAGTTGGAAATAAATTCCAGTAATTTTAAAGATGATAAAAAATATCTGACCACTCCTTCTCCCTCCCCACTCCAGAAGGTCCAAAAAAATCATCTATCCCATGGCAAATGCCTGCCAGGAACATGGTGCATCTACTCTGAAATCACAGTTCAGGGTATATATCTGCAACTACAGCTCATATTTTGTCCTTTTGATATTGTTCAACTGGAACTTTCACACTGTCAGGTTTTTTTTACTTTCTTTTTCACTCGTTTTTTTTCTTTGCTTTTGGGACAGAAAATCCCTCATGCAGTGTGGTCCAGGTTGTACTAAACCATGGATGTCTCATGCAGAGCGGTATCTTATTCCACACATGACTTACTCATGTTGCAGAAGTAGGGTGAGTAATGGGTGCTGGAATTTAGCTCTGTACTGCATTTTTCATCTGGGGTTTCTGTTGTAGGTTCATGAAGTTCACAGACTACTGCTAGTAATTTCTTAATTTTTCTATCTTCTATTCCTGCCTTTCACTTCCATTTCTCCAGAGGTTTTAAGTGGTCCTGGAGGATTTTACAACTTTGCAAAATGATGCAGAACTATATTAAAATGCTCCAAGCACGGTATAAGCACACAGGGTGTATTTGTGCTGCAGAAATACCAGGTTTTGATTTGGCATGATCCCATATAGCCAGAGGACTGTGGGTCAGCCTTTAATCTTTACCAGCAGAAAGGTTTGCAGTGACTGCATGTCTTAGGGATGTACTCCATGTGCATAGAGGGCAAGTAGTGTTGGACTATTTACATTGCAAGTGGGTGATTTAGATGGTACCCTGCAATGTCATCCTTGGATACACAGAGAGAAAAACTGATATGCTTGTGATGCTCTCAAGTACATGCTGTACACCTCCAAGTACAAGGGCAATTTTGAATTTAGAGAGAAGCTCTCCAATGTGCTAAGCTGCTGATGTAGCACTTGCAGAGAGAAATATACTGGTCCAGAGAGAACTCTTGGGAGTACAGTCAGGTCAGACAAAGAGGATCTCAGAAAGAGATGCAAAACAAACAAACAAACAGAAGCATTAAAACTCACAAACAACTTATTATTTGATCTGGAAACCAAACAGAGGGGTTGCCTGTAGCTGCACTTTGTTCAAACTTCATCTGGGCTTGTGATGTAACTTTGTGTTAGTCTACATGGCCCACGTCAGACTCTGGACTGTGAGTTTTCTTACTGATGATTCTGCAGCCTCTCAGGCTCCTGGGTCTACTGTGCAAGGGTCTGTTTGCTCAGCGATATCCATTCAGTGCAAAGAGGTGGTGACAGAAGTTGCTGTTGATTGTTGCCGTATGGTTGAAAGTTGGGGGTTGCTGTGCAAGCAAGTCTCCTCTGCTCAGTTCCAGTTCAAAGTTAAGCTACCTGAAAGAAACTAGGGAGGAGTGTTAATAAAGCTAGTGCTAGATCTCAAAAGAATAAGGACAAGGGGGATGGTAACCGAAGTTTCAACCCAGAGGGTGGGTACAGTTCAGTCTTGTGCCCCAATAAACAGATCACAGTCATTTGTGAAAAAGGGTCTCATGCTTTCCAGGTTAAGCTGGCTGTTTAGTTTGTCTTTCTAACTAGTCAATAAAGCTCAAATGATGTTCTAGGAATTATCTTTGTATTAAAATTACCTTATTCCTTATGTGTCTACATCTATATTTGGATGTGAATTGTAGGACCTTGGATCCTAAAATATTTAGAGTTCAGTTAAATTTTGACATGAGAGCAACTGCATTATTTTTCTGTTCATTTTCCAAATCTGTAAACAAGCTTTTGTGCAAGACTACTGGCACTGAAAGTCTGTTTGAAATGGACTTGTGGAAGTGCAAGAGTTCATAACCCTTCTGTTGCAGCAACTGGGAGTGCAGTCAGAACACTGAGTGCCTGCTGTAGCGAGGGTTGGGGAGGGTTTCTTCCTTGGCTACTCCTGCGGAGCCCTAGGAAAGTCCAGCATTGTTGCCAGCTGCACGACAAAGGATACAGACAGTGCATACAACATCCTCCTCTAACCTGCTGGGAAGAATTAATAAGACACTTTGTTATTAAATTAAATTTGAATTAAAACACTTCCTGAGGCTTAGCTTCAAACTCTTTAACCTGAGATTGGATTCAGCAGCATCTTGTGAGCTTTGGAGCTCACTAGGTTCCACTTATATGGCAATGGAGTAGTTTTCCATTGTAACATTTACTTTCTTGTTTATTTAATATATATGAATCACTGCTGGTGGCTCAGTATGTTAACAGTTGTTTAAAGAATGGTCTGGTAATTTTTTACTTTATGTATGGATTATAAAATATAATATCTGTCACTATATTTTCTGGTCACTCACTTTATGTAAAGATTTCATTAATATGCTTTTCTTAAATAACAAACAGATCCTGCAGAGCTGGTTAGCCATGTGAGGACCATGTGGTGTAGGCAGTTATAAATACACCAGTAAAAAACATTCCAGAGAATTATAAATCACTATAATGTTCAACTCCAGTGGGTTGATGAATAGTATCTTTATTAACTTATTAATCACTTATCAAAATTATTTGTCTTGTACTTAGACTTAGGTTTATGTTCAGTGTAAATTTTACATAAAGCCTGACTTTGTTTTCTTTTGCCAGACGTATTTATTTTTGAGTCAAAACTCAGTCTCTTTTGCAAAAAGGAGAAGAATCAAAGAGGCATAATAATCAGCCTAAACTCATCCAAAGCACTTTAAAAATAGCCAGCCCACCTACTGCACTGGGAGATTTTACAGTGCAGTGTACAGAAGCACAGAAGTGTGGAGCAGCTAGGGAACTGTGCAATATGTAAGCTTTTCAAAATGTACTCAAGGCTGTGGCTCTCTAACAAGAACCAGATCTGTCCTTGCTGGGGCATCTGCCTCTCAGACTCCCACCGCCTTACAGATGGGTGCCCAGGGTATTTAGCTCTTCTCTCCATGAGAAACGGCCCCGCATGGATTTCAGTTTCCCAGCCAGCGGCTCGCTGCGGCAGAAGGTGGCTGGAACGAGCGAGACGGCGTTGCTGCTCAGTCACTGGTGCGGTGGGTGGCGGTGCACCGGCATTGTCGCTCGGGCTGTTACACAGATGGCCTGTGTAAACTTGAGTAGAATTCTAGCAGATAGGTCTGCAAAGGGATGCAGGCTCCCAACTGCGCTGTGTGGGCCTTGCTAGGCTCCATAAAACCATGCCCAGCTGTCATCTCAATTTGTGAGTGTCTGAGCTCTGCCAGGGAGCAGGTTACAAACTGCTTGCAGGTTCTGGTAGGAGTCTTGGGGAAGACCTTTGCGGAACAGGTTTTCCCAGCAGAGTCCTGTACAAAACTGTTGAGGCCTCTCCTCATACAATAGATCCTGTTGGTGGATCCTGTTATTATCATGGTGAAATGTAAATACATGATATATACAGACACAAATTAAATTGTTCTAATTTTCAGACACCATTTTTATCTTTTTCCTCGCTCTTTCCTCTCCAGCAGGATTCCTCTCTCTTATTATAAACCCCTGCTTGTGTGTTCCTCTAGCCAGCTTTTATCAGTTTTACCTTTAATTGGTACACATAGTTGGCCAGTTTACCTAATTTCCCAATAAAGAGTTTATCGGTGAAAGAGTGTTTGGCGTGTGAACAGCACACATTGCAAAAGATGCTGCAGGAGGAAGGGCAGGATAGATGTGTATTACCACACTCCAGCTTAGGTCAGGTGGTCACATCGCTGTATAGGAGGGGAATCTTCCACCAAAATAAACTTTGAAGTTGACTGAAAAAAAAAAAAAGGGGGGGATTTTCCCATTGTAGAATAAACAGATTGTACTATGCAGGGAAATGAGGTAAGTCAGTCTCATGGTTTTCAGCACCACTCATTACTGGAAAAAAGAAGATCTAGGGGGACCTTTAGATACCTTTAGTGCCTAAAGGGACTGAAAAGGGAGCCGGAGAGGGACTTTTTACAAGGGCATGGAGTGATAGGACAAGGGGTAATTGCTTTAAACTGATAGAGGGCAAGTTTAGATTAGATATTGGGAACAATTTCTTCACTATGAGGGTAATGACACACTGGTTGCTCAAGGAAGTTGTGGGTGCCTCATCCCTGGAAATGTTCAAGGCCAGGTTGGATAGGGTCCTGAGCACCCTTGTCAAGTGGTAGATGTCCCTGCCCATGGCAGGGAGTTTGGGACTGGATATCCTTTAGGGTTCTTTCCAACCTAACCCATTCTATGGTTCTATGATTTAAAAAGAAATCAACTGCATCTTATTAATGTAAGGCATCTTGGCATTTCCTTTTTGTGTTAGAGAATTTGATGAAAAAGCTTTTGTTTGTTCATACTTTTCTTTCTTAATATTTGTATATCATCAGTATATGTTATTTTTTCTGTGAAAAGAAAAAGAGCTTGTTCTTTCTTCTCTATGAAGACAGAAATCAAGTCATCCTATTGTTTTAGGTTATAATTTTCATATTGATTAAACATGTAAACATATAGACTTTACTGCTCCCAGCAACAAGGATTGTAACAGTTTACATGCTGATATTTGACGTGTCTGTAGAATTTGATCACTATAGGAATGGAATATGATATTAGGCCCTTAGTACATTTTGTGGAGGAAAAAGCAATCGTTAGGGTGAGTCCCAGTTAACACATACAGCGGACTTCACTCTTTCCGAAGGGAAGGAAATTCTCTACTTCTTTACCATTTTTGAAGACTTTTGGTGCCCTGTGGTAGCAAATATGTTCTCAGGATGAGGGTTGTCTAGACTGTGCTCTCCAGATTATTGTAAGCATTTTATTCAGCTGAGAGCTGGAGCTCTGTAAATGGTTGGTGGGATTTGAAAGGACCTCAATGTGCAAGGGGAAAGAGTAACCTGCTGTAGATCTTTTGGGTCCTCAGCTGCCAAGCATATAAATATGGATAAGCATGTCCCACTGACTGCAGCAGAATTTCAAATTAAGTTTTTTTCAGAAGCTTTTCCAGAGTTGGGATTTTAAGCAGTTTCTGTGTTTAGCTACAGTGTACCAAAGAGTGTGTGCTCATACAGTGAGTTTCCTTGAGCCAATGCAAAAAATCAGGGAGGCTGTTATGCAATTATTGCTGTATGTCTTCCTGCTTGTAAGCCTTAATTCCACTCTGATTTTTTTGGTGTGCTTTGTTTAAATCCCTGAAAAGATGTCATTCTCTCGCTGAATGTGTTTTTTCTCCTAAACATAAGCTGTAAATACACACACAGATAATATTACGTGATTTTTTGAGTCATCTGCTTGAAGTTATGTGTTTTATGCTAGGCAAATTTAGAAAATTATCAAACCTCATAAGCTCAGACATAAAAGCTCTTTGATTTGTCTTTGCCATGGAAATTGCAAGTTTTAACATGTAAGTGTATACGTAAAAGAAAAAATCCCAGAGGTAACAGACAAGTAGAATTTTGTGGGGTTGTTACAGACACAGAGACATCTGGTTTTTATTGCAGTTAATGATTCCTAATATTATGTGCCATTTTGTGTTATATAACCATTTAATTATTAATCTCCATCTCCTCTTACAAATCAGTTTTCAATGCTTTTTTCCCCCCAATCATATATTGAGAGAGCATGTGGGTATACATTTATGCCTACTAAAATAAAACTAAAAGTGTTCCTCTATATTAAGAATTTTTTAAGTACTTAGAGATGGATTCTCTGTTCCCTGTGAAGTAACTGTTGTCCTAATCATTACCAGGAATTGAACCTGGAACTACCAGAGCTAGAGAATAGCTTGACAATTTGAGCTCAAAAAGGCTAAATCTTCTGGCTAACAGTTGTAGGAGAGTCAGGCCTTTTGTGGCTCTGGCAGTAGTTACTACTTGGAGAGGGAATTATGCTTGTGCAACTCAAAATTTTTAGTGAAATCCAAGGGAATTTGGGGGTTTGCAGGGAATGCAGAATTGGGCTCTTCCAGGAGCTTCCCAGTAAGCATGAAAGAAGTATTTTTTTGTTTGTGTGTGTGTGATGAGTAGTGAGAAATCTTAATGCCTGACAGTGCTCTGGCTAAGTGTGCTCTTCACTTTTCCATTAGTGGTGGTGTAGTCCATCAGTAAATCCTTTCAGGGGTAACCATCTGGCATTTCCTAAACCCTTGTCTGTGTATCATGCAAAACTCAGTGTTACCACTCTAAAGAAAGACCTTGAGAAGCTAAATGCCATTGGAATTTAGTAATGTAGGCCACACTGTAAACTGTGGTTAAGTTGAGCTGAGGCCTTCTTTAGAGAAAGAACCTGTAATTGATTAAACCCTGCCTCTAGCTAGATAAAAATGAGTTGAAGTAGATTAATATAAAAACAGTTAAAAGCTTCCTTGTTGTTGTCAGTTTTCAAAATTAAACTTGTCAAGAATTTGGCAGAAAGAGCTCAAAGGCAGAGCTGATCTAAACTGAAGAAAACAAACCCAAAGGAGCAAAGAGCAATGTGGACTTTCTCATTTTTGGTTGATTTAAAAAAATTTTCTGACTGAAGGCAGTGAGCTTTAAGGTCCTTCCAACCCAAATGGCTCTATAATTCTATGACTTTATGGCCTCCATTTCAACTTGCCAAGCCATTTTTTACCAGACTACCATCTTCCATGATTTGTGTCTCATAGCTTTGTCTAACGCAGAAATTTCTTCCATATTGCTTGGCCTATCTTCTCGTGGCCTTCATGAATCTTCTCTGACATTAAATGAATGTAATTATTATGAGAACATAAACCAAGGGCAAAACTCAAAAGGTAGTCTTGGATTCAGTAAGAAACTGTCTGAGAAAGAATTGAAATGGAGACAGCATAGCCTAACAGCTAGAATGATGTCAGGCTTTTTGCTGGAATCTGATTCCATCTTTAACTTTGCGTGGCATGTGACATCTGTGTCACATGGTTCATCCTACTGCAGGCTCACCTGAGCCTCGGTGGCAAGCTGGTGCAACTTGCTGTAATTGATATGGACATAAATTCTGCAGTCCCAATGATGAGTGAAAGGTGAGACTATCTCCAACAAATGTTACCAGAGTATTTATCAAAAAACAATGTTGCTTTTACTTCATGTCACACTGGAAAGTCATTTTAGAACACATTTGGACTTTGACACCCTTTCTTAATATTTTTCCCCCCTATCCTTTTGTATATACAACTGGGCCATGTTAGTGACCACAGGTATGAGTCTTCATTCCATTGCATTGGTTTTATGCCAGAGTAACCCCACTGTTTTTCACAGCATAAAAGTCTGATGAAATGTGGTGAAAAATTGATCCCATACATATTCTAATCTCTGAGTGACTTAATATTTAGTGCTAAAACATTTTCAACCTTTAAAAAACAACACTTCTATCAGTCATGTTACAAATTTAAAGTCTGCTGTCTCACGACTTGCCAGAACTGCAGCAAATGCTGGGAAGTGAGTATGTCCTTAATCACAGCAAACCATGGGATATTTGGTCCTTACATTTGACAGTCCTATTGGAGGGTCAGCTAGTACTCTTTTACATTGACCTCAGTATTGAAATGTGCCTTTTCCCCATCTCTATTTTAAGGTAAAATAATAGAATAATTTCCAAGGATGAAGGCTATTTTTTCCTTTTAAATAATTGCAGTTACCTTTAAATGGCAGCAGTTCAAAATCTCTCTCAGACTTGGAATCTTATGGACTGAGAGATAAGTTAACAGAGGCCTTGAGGAAGTAAACAAGGCAGAAGTTAGATGCAGTATGTTTCATAGGTCTACAGATTGTTTCTGGCTACAGAAGTAAAACTTAAGTCTGTTGTTACAACAGCATACATATTCTAAATGTACATATTTCTACTATGACACATATATACAAAGTCCCTCTACTGTTAACTAATCTACTGCTCTATTTGTAATATAAGGGAAACATTGTGGTATTTTTAGATTTCTGAATTCAATTAGCCTGTTCCTGTTAAAATTAGTTGCAAAGCTCCAGTTGATAGCAATAGGAGCTATCTCATTATTTTCAATGATCATAAGCTAGCACTCCTGACAACTAACTTGGGAAACTGAGACAGACTGTAGTCTCAAAGGAGAGATCCTTGAGGAGATATTGGTGTGTAAAAGGGATGTAGAATTCTGCTGGATTTGAGGCTTTGCTACGCCACAGGTTTCCTGCATGACTTTTAGATTACTTAATATGTTTGCTTTTTGAATCTATAAACTGGGCATAGCAGCCCATCCTTATATAAAAAAGAGTGATGTGCTCAAATAATGATCTATAGCACATTTTGTGATTGGGACAGATTTCTTATAAGACTCAGATATAAGTTTGATCTGAAACAGGGTAAATAGAACCAGTAATTAATTAATTAATAGTTAATTAGATCAGTTAATCAGTAACTGATAGAGTAACAGCTGTTGCTCCTGCTTATTGCGTAAGGGAATTGTAGAACCACAGAATGGCCTGGGAAGAGACCTTAAATAAGGGAGTTGGGAGGCTTGGTCTCATGTGGTGCTCCTAATGGCACTGTAGTACCACAGCAAAGTAATGATGCTGCAAATCAATAAATCGATTATGCTTTTTTTTTTTTTAATATATATATTCAAATTGCTGCAGATTAATGAGAGATCAGTCCCTTCCAACTTGAGACACTCCACAGGTAAAATAGAATATAAGTAAAATAGAAGTGTTTAAACATTTAGACTGAGGTATATTTAAGGCAATGAAACTTGGTTGAGCCAGAAACAAAAATGGTTCTGTTAAACCACATTGTCTTGTGCAACTTAAAGGCTGAAGATGTACAAAGACTGCTTGATTCAGCTGACATGTGGTAACTTGTTAAGCCTTAGTAAATTCAGCTCATGTAAAGCTGGAGATAAGAAATTGCTGTTGTTCCTTCTGGTATCAGCATCTCTGACTATAGGAAAACAAGTCTGGCAATGTAAAGGTCTCAAGAAGTTTTATACTGGTTAACAGTACTCCTCCCTCCTTTTCTCCCCTTCACTTCTTAGTGATTTAAATCAGCTGAAAAAGAGAAATTCTGGTTCATGGGAAGTCTTGTTTTCTTTAATTTATTTTTTGGGGGTGGGCAGGAGGAGAGGTTTTTGGTCAAAATTGATCTGGGAAACAAAAAGAAATTTTTCTGCCAACCAGAAATTTTGAGAAAATTTCCTGCTGGAAACAATAAACATTTTATTTCTGAAATAAATGTGCTCTCTGGTTCCTGCAGCTTCTCAGTTAAAATGGCATTTGACAAGTGACTCTGACTATCAGCTCTGTAGAGTAGTTGCAGAGCTACACGCTATCAGTGGTGCTCTGGCAGCCCTGCTTTGTGGGCTGACTGGAAGTCTGTTGCAGGGCTTCCAAGCTCCCAGCTGGCAATCTGTTCTTACTGTTCAACAATCAGAAAGTCTGGAAAATACTGGGATTTCCATGTTTTCTGTACCCTTAGTAGGAAGTTACTCCTTTTATGCTCAGAGTTTCCAGAACTTCCACTTTAGGTGGCTGAAACCATGAAAGCTTGGTGTTTTCTTTCTTTGAGACACTCTCTTGAGCAGATCTGCCTCCTACTATAAAATTCACCTTTATTTCAAGTGAGCTGCTTCACACCTTGTTCTTCAGCTCCGGAGTGATGTGCTGTCCTGTAGGATGGAGAAAGGAAGGCCTCCTGTTTGAATGTTTCACCCATCTCTTCTACCTGGAGATGTACCTACCCGGCTTTCAACTAACTTGCTGGAGTAGGGGTAGCAATCCAGCTGTGTAAGTGTGGAATTTAGCGTGGGCTAATTCCTGCATGCAGTTTACCCATCTTCTTTGGGTGTGTCCTGCATGGCTGCTAGACCACAATGGAAACTACCCACGCAGCTTCAAACAATGCTAATGAGGCGACCTCGCACCCACCACACCCAGCGACTGGAAGATTCTGGCCCATCTTGCAGAATAGCACTGTGCAGAGTTACAGCATCTGGCTCTGGCAAGGCTGCAGGCACAGACCGTCTTTGAAACAAAAACAAAACCATGCACTGTTTCTGTTTCTTCCCATATTTACATGACTTAATGCTGCAATGCACACATGTGGGCAAGAGCAGGAAGAATGCACTCCACCACTGATTGCGAAGGGACTTTGGTGGCTCAACACCCTGCAGGATCTGCTGCTTGAGCGGATCCACAGCTTTTTCTAGTCACATCAAGGATTTCACACATCTTAAGCAGAGCTGGCACTTGCTATGTGAAAGCCACCTAAAAGGTGTCAAATTTGGCGTTCCAAATTGAAGTTTATTCTTACAGGCAGATTGTAATTACACCTATGCTTAAGCCCTGAATATCCATACATTTCACCAGAGATGCAACTCTTTTCCAAGTCTCCTTACAAGAGTGATACAGATCTCCTGTGATTGACATACAGGTACAGGAAAAATTGATTTCTTGCAATCTTGCTTGTGTTGCTACAAATATACTTCACATACTGAAGAGCTAAGCACCTTCAACTTCTTTTATTGCCCTCATTATTCTTGGTCTGTGGATAGCTGGTTGTGGCAGGAGACAGCAAATATTTTAGATGAAAGATAGAAAAAAGCAAGAATTGTTTTCAGTCTTCATTGGCACAGCAGGCTATTTCTGCATTTCACTTTCAGATAGGCTTATTCTGACAGTGTGAACACCGAATGTACCTGATCTTTCATGGTTTAAGTGATCTTTGCATGAATGCATTGAGTTCTGCTGTGAGTGCAAGTACCTGTGTGGGTGAACAGAGCTGAGTCCATAAAGACTGCTTTGGCTCTTCAGTTTGTCCTTGAAGATGTCTGCCAACCTTAGACTTTTACAGCAGGAAGCTTGCATAAGACCACATGTGCAAGAAAATCATCCATGCAACATTTAAAACCCATTGTTTCTTCCATTAGTTAAGAGAAACACAGACTAATTTCTTACTGAAAGTGTTTTTATGGCCTTCTCACAGCTTTGATGATCTTGCGGGAGCATGTAATCATAAATTATTAAAAGGAAAGCTAAGCTGCTCAAAGCTAAACACATCAGCTATCTTGTTAAGGAGAAAAATGTATGTGAATGGATCAGTATGATTAAATCACTGCAAGACATCATAACCTTCTGCTGGGAGGGAACCTGATAATTTTCGTTGTCTCTGTCATAAGGGAGCAGAAAAGTATTTTTCCACATGCATTTTATTACATATTGAAACATAGGCACAAAGTGGGGCAAGAGAGTGTGTGCAAGCACATATGTATGTACTTGTGCATACACACATGTTCTTTTGGTACACTTCCTTCCAGATGCACTTGGAGTCCTGGCTGCCGTGAGGGTTTGGCAGCTTTCTTGTGCAGTGTGGGTGTTTATCATTCTACTGTGATTGTTCATGTTGTGATGAGTTTCCCCCGGGTGCATTTTTCAGGCACATGTTCCTGTCAACCAAGGTCAATGCGGAGCCAGAGAAGCAGTGCACAGGTGCTGTGTCAGACTTAGCTTCTTTCTTTTGGCTGCAGACAGTGACACTTCTAAATTTAATTTATGATTAAACCATTGCCCTGATACAAGTCCAAATAGAGTCTTTTTGCATGGATATAAAAGAAAAGTTTCTTTACATAAACAAGGGAAGAAATGAGTGATTTCATAAAAATAGGCTCTCAAGACAAGAGCCTGTTGAAACTGATGGAAAGACTTGGATTTTAGCAGGCCTTTAATGCATACTCTGCTGTTTATAATCCCAGGTGGGAGTAGTTCTTTGTTAAATAGGAGGTGGGTCCTTACTTGACTCTCACTAGGTACAGTGCTGGGGGCAGTGGAGAAAGCTCAGGGTGATGGGAGAGTTCATGACAAAGAATGATCCTTTTCTTTGTGGGCGGCAACCAGCTTCTAAACAAAAAAGCCCTAAGGAGAGAAAAGCATCGGGGTCATTACAACTGTCATTTGGCACTTACTAACATGTATTCTTGAAAGAAACTGTTAACACAATTTTGCTGTTTCTTGCCAAGTAGCGAGGGCAAACTGGCAATGTTTTGAAGCCAGAATTGGACTGCAGGCTTTAGAGCTCCTCTCTAAGATCAGCTGATCAAGAAATATGGGAAACTGAACATACTTCACCGTTTTACCTGCAGAAATCAATGCTTGTCCACTCAAAAACACGTACTGTGTTTCTGTCCAAATTCAGATGTGTAGTAGAGATTATGGAAAGGTCCATTTGGAATCAAATCTGGCAAGAGATGTCAAGGACAACAAGGAGGGCTTCTTCAAGTAGATCAGCAGCAAAAGCAACACTAGGGAAAATGTGGGTCTGCTGCTGAATGGGGTGAGTGCTGTGGTGATGAAGGATACAGCGTATGTGAGGTTAATGAATGTCTTGTTTGCTTCAGTCTTTGCTGCTGAGGCCAGCTTCCAGGAACTGCAGACCGTGGAGGCCAGAGAGAAAGTCTGGAGGAAGGAGAGCTTTCCCTTGGTTGAGCAGGATTGGGTTAGAGATCATTTTGTGACACCTGCAAATCCAGGGACCCCAATGGGGATGCACCCACCAGTGCTGAGGGAGCTGCCAGATGTTATTGCTAAGGCACTCTCCATGCTGATGGAGAATAGAAAAGGTGCCTGAGATCAGGCTACTCTCCAAGGTCATAGAGCACATGTGAGGATTGGAAGAAAGCCAATGTTACACCAGTCTTCAAAAATGGCAAGAAAGTGGGTCCAGGAAACTGAAGGCCAGTCAGCCTCACCCCCATCTCTGAAGAGGGGATGAAACAACTTATTCTAGATGTCATCTCTAAGCATGTGGGAGTAAAGAAAGTTATGAGGTGTAGTCAGCATGGATTCACCAAGGAGAAATCATGCTTGACCAACCTGATAGGTTTCTAGGATGGACTAACTGGCTGGGTATATGAAAGTGGTGGATGCTGTCTACCTTGATTTCAGCAAAGCTTTTAACACTGTCTTGCCTGACATCTTCATGGATAAGCTCAGCAAGTGTAGGATGAATAAATGGGCGGTTGGGTAGGTGAGATCCGAATGTGTGTCAGAACACAGAGTTTTGTGATCAGCAGCACAGAGTCCATCTGGAGGTCTGCAGCCTGGGGATCAGCGCTGGGTCCTGTCTCCTTCCTCTTAAACCACCAGTGCCCTGGATGAAGGGACAGAGTGCAGCCTCAGCAAGTTTGCCAGTACTGCAAAAATGGGGGGCATGGCTGGTACCCCAGAGAGCTGTGCTGTCATCCAGAGAAACCTGGACAGGCTGGAGAGTTGTGTGGAGAGGAACCTGAAGTTCAACAAAGACAAATGCAGGGTTTAATGCTGGAGGGGAATAACCCCTCTGTACCAGCACAGGCTGGGGACTGACCTGTGGGAAGCAGCTCTGAGAGAAGGACCTGGGGGTCCTGGTGGACAACAAGCTGTCCATGAGCCAACAGTGTGCCCTGGGGGCCAAGAAGGACAACGGTATCCTGGGGTACATTAGGGAGACCTTTGCAAGCAGATAAGGGAGGTGATCCTGCCCCTCTTCTCAGCCCTGCTGAGGGTGCATGACAGGTTCTGTGTCCAGTTCTGGACTCTTCTGTTCAAGAAAGAGAAGAAACTTTTGGCATGGGTCCAGCAGAGGGCAATAAAGATGAGGGGACTCTGGAGCATCTCTGCGAAAAGAGACGGAGGGAGCTGGGCCTGTTAAGCCTTGAGAAAAGATGAGGGGATCTTAGTGCATACAAATATCTTAAGTGTGGTTGCCAAGAGGATGGGGCCAGACTTTTCACTGGTGCCCAGTGACAGGACAAGGGGCAACTGGCAAAAACTGAAACCAAGGGAGTTCCATCTGAATATGAGGAAAACTTCTTTGCTGTGTGGGCGACAGACCAGTGAAACAGGCTGCCCGGAGTGGTTGTGGAGTCTCCTTCTCTGGAGATATTGAAAATTTGCCTGGACATGGTTCTATGCAACCTGCCATAAGCGCCTTAGCAGGGGGGATGGACTAGATGATCTGTAGTGGTCCCTCCCAACTCCAACTATTCTGTAAGAATGACCAGATTTTTGCCTTTCTTTGAATAACAGTAATAATAACCTATGATGTGGTAATGCTTTAAGATCAAGGATGTTAATATTAATTGACATGAAAAAGATTTATTTGTCTATTTAGACTTCATAATGGTTTTGCTTTCACTAGGGGTGGGTAAAAGGCAGATTTCAGTCTTGTTGGTCAGATTTTTCCCGTTAGGCCAGCAGAGGCTGTCCAGAGTAAAGGTGGAGTTGATTAATCCTCCCAGGAACTCGTAGTTTCTCTGTGTTTCCTGTTTTTCCTGGAATAAAAAGGCTAGAACTCGCCTCTCACTATGTCTAAATTGACAAGATCCATGACATGTGAAAAATTCAAGGCCTGAGAAGAGACACCTGTATCGAGTCTATCACAACTTAGGGTTTGCTGTCACTCCAGTACTGCTGTTGCGCCGTGGCTGCCTCAGCCTTTTTAGAAAGGCTGGTAGGTAAGCAATGGTAGATTTGAGTACAAAATCAACAATTAAATATGAAAAGGGAAAAAACCCTTTTTGTGGTTGTTGTGGTTTAATCCCAGCTGGCAACTAAATATCATGGACCTGACTTTCACCTCACTAATTTCCCCCTCATTAAGTTCCCCCTTGCTCTGGTGGGATGGAGAAATTGGAAAATGGTAAAAGCCATGGGCTGAGAAAAGAACACTTCAAAAACGAAAAAAAAAAAGTAAAA
>WBMY01006919.1:178347-210899 GCA_013397315.1 Donacobius atricapilla
ATAATAATAATAATAATAATAATAATGAAAACAAGAGGGAGGGGAATAAAATCCAAAAGAAACAAGTGATGCACAATACAGTTGCTCACCACTCACTGATCGATGCCCAGCCCGTCCTGCCGCAGTGCCCAGCCCTTCCTGGCCAGCTCTCCTGGTTTGTATGCTGGGCATAGTATGCTGTGGAATATCGCTTTGACTAGTTTACTTCATCTGTCCTGGCCATGCCCCTCCCAGCTTCTTGTGCACCTCCTCACTGGCAGAGCATGGGAAACTGAAAATCCTTGACTTCAGGTGGGCACTGCTCAGCAACAGCTAAAACATCTGTGTTATCCACATTATTCTCATACTAAACCTAAACAGCACTGCACCAGCTACCAGGAAGANGGCAACTAAATATCATGGACCTGACTTTCACCTCACTAATTTCCCCCTCATTAAGTTCCCCCTTGCTCTGGTGGGATGGAGAAATTGGAAAATGGTAAAAGCCATGGGCTGAGAAAANTGAATCAGGACAATAGTGGCAGGAGTGATTACAGTGTGTCACTGAAGCTGGACATAGATATAAAATTGTATATTTATGTCATGTATATATATATGAGTATATATAAATGGTGGGCTGGAATCTAACTTGCTGTATTCCCATTGCTGCCTTTATTCATTTGGGCAATTTAATTCTGATTCTCTATCACTAGGTTATGTGTACTAAATATTGCTTAAATGCTTGACTTCAGCAAGTTCAGTGCAATAGATTGAACAACCTCCTTGAAAGCTCACAGAACAGTTTGCTTATTGATCTGAGGGACTTGTTTTGTTGATACTAAGTTGGTGCTTTTAATGTGCTTTTGAATTTGTTTGGGGCATTTGACTGTGCCGAGCTTTGCAAAACTGTAAGAAATGTAATTTAGTTACTGTACAGTATAGAATTTCTTGTATGTACTGTGAATGTTGGCACACATGGAAACTGGATTAGGTGAACAGTGCTGAACTCAGAGTGTTTTGGATTTTTTGTCTTGCACACATAAAGAAAATGATAATGAAGTCATTTACTTGAGGTAATTCTGGAATAAATCCACTTTAATCAATGATGTTAAACTACTGAGGAGTGTTACTGATACAGCTGCATTTTATTACCTGCTTTGTAAACCACAAACAGTGGAGAGAACCAGGTAAAGGTTTTTAGTTTCAGATGCAGGATGTGTGATGCAATCCACTTCAGGGTTTATGAACATATGCACAGAGCATTTTTTTGAGCTACTGTTCTTTGAAATTTGTGCCAGACATCTATGCAGCCAGACAGTAAACAAAGAAAAAGATACCTTAGGCCAGGAACCTTCAACAGCACAGAGGGCTTTCCTCAGAGACTGGAAGGGGAAGCGTAGCATGTGTGAAGTCACAAAGGTTAGTAGGCCAACCAAGAGCAGCGCTGTGCCTGTGAGCTACATGTATGGGATCTGAAGTAATTGGGAGTTTTGCAACGGATTTCAAAAGAGGTAGGACTGCCCCGAGTGTTTTGACAGCAGTTTCATTCCATTGGTATTGACTGATTTACTTCAGATTTGGTCAAGGATGCACAAGGTGAATTTCATCTGCTGTTAAAGAAGGTTGTGAAATTTTATATGTATTGCTTCATTCAAAAACCATTTTCCTTTGACTATCAAATACTTAATGAAAATTTTGCCTCAGTTTATGTAAAAGTGTTTTCTAACAGAACCATGTTCTGGTGCTATTGAACACAGATTCCACTGCACAATAAAGAATTCTAATTGCAGTGAATATTAACTGCAAACTCTTCCAGATCCCAAGATGGAACTTTGTAGTTTAAAGTTTTGATATGTGGATTACATGTTTTTAAAAATTCTGTGAACTTAATGAAAAGATTGAAGAAAACACTGTGGTATTTTGAATTTTTTCCTCCAAAGCCAAATATAAGGTTAAAAGCAAAGCTGCACAATTGGTTTTAGACTTTAAGAAGGCTTGAAAGATTATTTCCCATTCTTCAGTTGCAAGTGAATATAGCAACTAAGTAAAAAATAATTCTGGAAATGGAATATTAAGCATAAAATGTGTTCATAGAAAGCAAGGCTGCTGGAATATGGTAATACTTCCACTGATTTTGATTTGTCTTTTGATGTGTGAAGGGTTTTTATTAATTTAGTTTTCAGGTGATTTATTTTTGATCCACTTGTAATAATGATTATTATGACTTGAGTACAATAATGTAGTGGCCAGCTAATGACAGTCTTCTGCACCATCAAAATCAATTTGTCATGCATGTTGGGAAATGCAGTTTCAAGTCTTTTCTCCCCATCATAATGAAAAACACCCATAGTGTCAAAAGTTGTTTTCCTTGTCTGTCAAACAGTTCAACAGAGAAATTTGGAGAGGTTTTAGGACTCTTAACTTCCTTCTTTGGAACATCTGAACACTGACTCTACTGAGCAGGAAAACTAATGTTCTGCTGGAGGTAGAGAAGAGACTAAGTAGCGGAAGACATTTAATTGCAGACAAGGCAAATAGGAGGGAAACTGCAAAATGGGGTTTCTCCCTGTGGATATTTGTAATCCAGAGGGTTCAATCTCTGAACATCATCCAAAATCTGAGGGGAGTGGAAGGAAGTCTGACAGAGTTTGTACCAGTGATATGCTGACTGGGAAAAACAACAATTATTACCAAGAATTGGTCCTTGTATTTCAGTGGCAGTTTTTTAGAAAGAGTACTCAGAACTGATCTATTTAAAGGTCTTAATCATACTAACATTGTCCTGTCTTCTTCTCTTTTCTGCCTGTATACTATCATTGCCTGAAAAGTAAAGAAAATTATCATGTTTCTGTCTTCCTGCTTCACTGGGCAGGAGTGTGCCATAGTTGAAGGATTGGTGCAGTGCCGTGCAGGGTAGGGAGAAACCAAGTTTACAATATAATATTGATCTGCCAGCTCTTCTCTAATATAGAAATGGAAAAGGATTTTTGCTTTAGCGTGATCTCCCTACACGAAAGGGATCTTCTTAACAGAGTTTTGTGTTTGAGATTCTGTGTTTTCCTCAGAGTTCGTCACCGGTCACACATCAACACCCTTCAGCAGTAAAGAGCTGGATGAGACCTGTTAAATCCAAGAACTGTTTTTTTTCAGAAATGCAGTAGATCATAACATGCTTAGGACGAGAGGTGGTTAACCTTTCCAGGTTTTGACACTGCATGGGAGCAACTGACCCTGATTATGTGAATAAGACATTTTCATGCCAAGGGCTGGGTTTGCTCTCTCCCCTACAAGCTAGCAGCCAAAACTAGTTTGCTAGTTTGAGAGCAGAGTTAGTGCTGAATCTGCAGTGTCCCTGCTCTTTATATTCTTGAGGTTATATGGTGGTCGTACATCTGGGTTGTAAAAAGATGATTAAGGTTCTTTAAGTACAGTACTAATAACAGAAAATTAAGGGCCCATTGACTGTTTACAGGAAGCCTATTGAGCTAATACCAACAAAGCTTTTTTTCTCCATTTTTACAAACATGGTTTTGTTAGTTTGTTTCAGCTGCTTTTGTTATAATTCACTCTGGCTTTTTCTCAACCCTTGCACTTTGCCTTTGTGATCTCTGTTTTATTTCCATCCAGAGTTTCCTTTTCTGTGCTTCTCTCAGGCAGATTCCTTCTGTCCACTACAAGAATAAGTCTCAAATCAATTGTTGATTGAAATCTTGGTTCCCTGCATGTTTTTCTCCACTGCCTTTAGTAGTGTCAGGATTCAAGATACATTTGTTTTTCTTTCTTGCCATTACACAAATAATGCTCCCCAGTAGGACTTTGAAGTTCATATTGTATTCATTAATAAGATTTTAAATCATTTTGAGACAGTCTCTGCTAGCCCTTCTTCACCAGCAGGATGCGTAGCCCATTGCATATGATTTGGTTCTGGGAGTGGGGCCAGGGAGTAAGGGAATGGGGCTGGGCCAGGAAGCAGGAAGAACTGCTTCCCTTAGCGCAGAAAAGGGATTTCTGGGTCCAAGCTTGTGAGGGTTGAGGAGGAGAGAAGTGCTGTCATCTGCACTGAGCATGGCAGGGTGTGGATCCTGCTAGGACCCTTGGAAGGTCACAATTTTTGAACCAGATGTGATTTCAAAATTTGGTTTGACCAAACTGGGATGAACTGTTTCCAGCACAGTTTTGGCTACCCACAACCTCTGTTGGCTTAGTCCTGTGTTCCTGATGCCAATGCATTGCCCAATGATGTCAGTGGGTGTTTTTGGGTTTGCTAGGAATGCAGGAATGGGATCTCTGAAAACAGAATCTGTATGGTAGAAATGTTCTAAACCAGAAAGATGTTTTGCAGAAGTTTGCCTGAAACATTTTAGCAAAAAACCTGGACTCCTTCAGGCCCTTGGCTATTGTTTTAATGAATTATCCTTGCAGGTAGCTTGCATTCTTCCATGCTGTCATCAGACACTTTTGTGAAATACTTCTGAAGGCAAATAATCCAGGACCCTTTCTGACCAAGACAGCATACACCAGTTGCCTGGATACCACTGAAGTTTGAGACATTTGAGAAGTACCTTTCTAAATTATGCCTTGCCAGATCGTCATGGATATTCCAGTGGAACTTTTGTGGAGCTGATAACATCTCTCAAGTGTTGAAGATTTTAGCTTTAATTGACTTTTGTCCTAGAATTTAACAGTATGCTATTGTGCCTTCATTGGCCTTTGCTAATGTTTTCATTCGTTGTTAAAATGGAGTGGATTTACCACACTTCTTCCAAGAGTATTTTCTGCCAGAGCCAGTAGTATGGCTATCTTTAACGTTTCTTCTCATTCTTGGCAAAGGAGTAGACTTTCTTTTCTTTTCTTTTTTTTTTTTTTTCTTTTGGTTTTACTCAGTGGCATGTAAGGTCTGTGACAGGAATTTGGTTCTTTGTAGTAGAGGTGTCACACATGGTATGAAGCAATGCCTTTGTCAGTGGGTCTGTAATGGACTCATTCCTGGGTTTTACAATCTGCAAGTGCTTTCCATGCCCTTCTGCAAGGAATTGATTATACTTTGATGCAAAGAATAGCGTTACCTTTTCTAATGCAATGCTCTAAATATTCAGGGATTCCTTCTTAAGTGCCTCACATGCTTAATAAATTCACTAGGTTTATCTGCAGGTACCTTTAGGATGAAAGCTTCTGAAATGTGTCAGCTAGTTAGATGTTAGTTTTTATACTCAAGATGTCCTGGACACCAGACAGTTCCTGCTGGAGCAATGTGTTGAATCAATTTCCATGTAGCCTTCAGCCACTGCTATGTGTTGGCTTTTGTCAGAGTGTGACAACCCCAACTGTGTTGGGGTTTTCCTACCTTCTGAGACAAATGTCATTGGCCTTTTCTGAACTTGCCTTGGTGTCACACAAAAAGATTTTGAAAGGTCTTTTGAAATTACTTGGCTTCTCCCCTAGTATGATAATATTGCAGAGTACTACTTCCTGGATTTTCCTGCTAGAGCATAACAGTTTTTACAGTGGTAAAGTTTTAAATAGAATTTGAAACACTTGGCATCAGGATAGAGGTTTTTGCATGCAATATATCAATCAGTGTGACTTACTAAACCCCTAAAAAGAGTGGCTTGTGCAAGAAACTGCATATTCCCTAGTAAATCATACAAGTGTAGGAATGGGAGGGAGCTCAGGCAACCAGTCCATCTCTCTATTTTGTGGCTGAGCCAAGGACTATTTTTGACAGTGATGTGTCTAACTTTTCCATAATGGACTCCAGTGATGAGGATTCCATGACCAGCCTTGGTGAGCTGTACCAGTGTATGGCTGTTTTTGTTAGTTATTTTGTCCTAATAGCCAACAAATCTTCTTTTACCACACGGTAAGCCGAACTATTCTTCTAACCTTGCTGAACCTGAAGAACAGTTGATCACTGTCATATTTATTACAGCATCCTGCATATTTGAAGACTTATGTCTTCCCTCAGTCTCTTTTCTAGACTAAACAAATCCAACTCTTTCAGCTTTTCTCCCTAGATTGTATATTCCAACCTTTTTTTTTTTTTTGTACCTCTCTGGACTAAGTCTGCACGAATCTTGAAAGATATATTTCAAAACTGGACTTTATTTTTGATTTGGGGTATCACAAGTGCCAAAAGGTGTAGATTAGTTACCTCACATAGAACACCATATTTGCAAGAGAATTATACTTCCAACATAGTTTTCAAATTAAAGATGTTGTATTAAAGATTTTTCTATGGCTCTGTAGATAACTTGCTTTTTTCTACTTTGCAGTTCTTAATTTGATTTTCCTGCTGAAGTGTAGAACTTGTCTTTTTTATTTCATCCCATCAGTTTCACAGCCAATGGTTAATTGACGACCCTTCCAACCTGTCCTGTGAAGGTTTTTCTACTTTTCACAGCCAGATGCTCTGCAAATTTGAAGTGTGTCTTAATATTCTACCATTCTGCTTCTAGTTGGGCTTTAGTCAATCTTTTTAAAACAAAGCAATAATAATATCGTTTTCATACAGGAATCATATGGTAGTGTATTTTTAAGAACTTTTTTCTACTGGTTTCCTGATGAAAATGCTGAGGGCATATTGTGCAGCTTGTGTCACAATCTTTCTAAACTTGAATTTTCTTTTTCTCCCTTAACCTGTGGGCCATAAACATGGAACAAAATAGAATGGTCTGAGATGATTTATTTTTCATCTCTATTAGGAAGGTTGTCCAGAATACTTCCTGTGTCCCTGTTTCCCTAGCCCTTCCCTAGAGCCAGTAGTCACTTCTGGTTGGTCTGGTGTGAGTCACACCTGACAGTTTTATTACCGCTCATGAACAGCATTGGGCAATGGCTGGATCACTGGCTGAAACTTGGCAGAATGTCTGTAATATCATGGATTTGGACTTCTGGCAGGCAGGCAGCTGACACCCTGGGACACTGGTCTGACAATGGATGTCTCTGTTCATCTCAGAAATAATTGTAACAGAAAAAAATAATCTTGCTGTGATAGTCATCTACAAAGTAGGAAAAAAAACAAAAGAAAACACAGCAATTTACCTAGTGTCTGGTCTATTCACTAACAGGTTTCTCAACATTGAAATGGTTCCTCTTTTCTTCCAAAAGTATTTAAGAGCAATAAACATACTCATCATCTGACTTGTCCTCCAGCGGCTTTGAGAGTTTTTAAAGGGCTGCTTTATTTCCTCCCCTTCATTTCTGGCAAAATCACAAACATCTAACTGAACTCACATTACTTAAATAGAAACTAATAGAAGAGATGGTTGTACAAGCAGTTCAGGGTCTGGTCACAAATATGCACTAAGCTGCTGGTTCTCCTGGGTGAATTTCACCTTGAACAGAGAAAACAACTGCACCTTGTTAGCTCAAAAAAGGTAACCATCCTTTCTGTATTTTAGTCAATCCAGCTATAGAGAGAAGTGAAAAGACAAAAGAGGAATCTAAAGAGTTGGCCTGATAGTTCAGTGATTATTTATAGCAAAAGAGAATAATCATAAAATAAAATGAGAATATTTTAGTTTTAGACTGTTATCCTAAAACAAATCACAACCAATCTGAACCAATAAATAATGGAGAGAGGTGTTTAAAAAGAAAAAAATACTGATGAAAACATGATTTTTTAAAATATTTCTTCTGGAAGTGTGCTGTGCCAGGTGCAGTAGTAAACATACTTGAGCTTAGATGGTTCCTATGGGTTTATAACTCTTTTGTCTTTCGAGCATTCAGGAAAATACAGCACACAGATTTTTAAACTATGATTCTGGCTACAGAGGCACAACACATTGTTTTCTGTTTTTAATAAGTCTCTCTCTTTGTGCAACAAATCCTTCTAAAAAAATGGTACCAGCAGTGCTAACCAATGGGTAGCAGCTAGAGTCTGGGGGGAGAGGAATTGCTTTGGCTGGACAGAGACTAAGGGATTTGTACACCCAAATTTCTATTGTCTTTAATAAGAATTTGGCTTCAAAAATCACAGCCCTCGTATGTATTCAGTCTCTGAGAACTGGAGGTCTCTAACCATGCATTCCTATCTTGCTGGATCCAATATCCCACTGGCTGGTGCACCAGCCAGGGGAGGCAGGTGTGGCATTGCATGCATCCCCTGGCAAGACTCCTCCCCTGTCAGGTGTACGTGGCTGTGTTTCTGGTTGAGAGCATCTACCAGCTGCTGGCTGGAGCTTACAGCTGGGGCAAGGAGGAACCCGTATCCCACCAGGAGTGCAGGGGTTACTTAGCAATCTTAAGATTGTTATAATACAACTTGGTTTTTCTTATTCTTTCAGTGGCTTTTCAGGAGAGACTTTTAGGAGAGACTTTATGAAAATACTGGGTACTTGTGTACTCTTCCATATGCTCCGGAAGCATATTGTCATTCTGATTCTCCCATTCAAATAACTGAAGGAAATGGAAAAATAAACTTTAAAAAAATCCTTTTAATAAAATTGATTTCCTCGTTCCAGTTCTGATGGGAAACCTGAGTAAAAATGTGGAAGTATTACGTATGTTGATTTATTTTCTGAAAACCTCTGTGATTATTGAGAACTCTGATTTAGGATTATTCACAGGAGGGCTAAGTATTACTGTTGCCTTCTTGTAGTCAGTTCGTCAATGGCTGATAAGTAAAGAATGTAACTTGGTAAGGTGTTGCAGGCAAAGGGAATTTTTGCAATAATGTTTGCACTTTCACTACCTTTTCAAGGGACTCTTTAATTTGTACAGAAGAGATCTAGCTATACAAGAACAGCATTCACTGCTACATATGCTGATTAAAAAATTTTGAAGGAGTAGATTCTTGAGCAGAACTTCAGTGGTGGTGCATTTAGTTTAACATATATTCACTATAAGTTTGCTAGTGTGGAAGACGTCAGAAAAATTAAAAACTTAGAAACCTTGATCAAGGCATCAAGACAATGGGACACATCATTTTGACACAGGAATTTTTATGGATTGCATGAGTCTGGCTGTACCCCAGAATTAGTTCCAGGCTGCATTATGGTTCCATTCTGTGTCTTCCTTCATGGTAGAAACCTGAGTAGAGAGTGGTTATTACACTGAATTTTATTACGTGCACTGTTTAAGCACACTGAGTACAGTACATGATTATGACTCTATTTTAAGTACACTTCTTTTTATGTGTTTTTACTTAGAATGGTTCTGTAGGTTAGTGTTGGACACAACCCTTAGACACAGTGTGTGTGGTTCTAGAAGGGAAGTCACATTATCTGCCAGTGCTGAGCATAAAGAAGAGGGGAAGTGCTCTCCAAACTGAATGAAAAGAATGTATGAACAAGCATAATATTTTTATTTTTTTGCCATTACAACTGCTGCTTTTATCCCAGGAAAATAAATGATCAGTACAGATAAGGTGATGGCTGAAATTCTCCATGTTTCCATAGATATGCGGCTTTCTGTCAGAATAGCACAATTCTTTGTGCAGGCAACTGAATCGCCAGAACTAGTAAGCTAGATTAATGTGAGGAATTATATTTATCAATATGAGGAATTATATTTAAATGTCTCTTTAGTGCTTAGGATATCTCTAGGTGTCACTGGCCTTTGCCTGCCTTCCCACCTACCTTTTCTCCGTCTATGCCAATCCTTTCTGGGCTAGTTTCTGCTAGTGAAATACCCATAGAATCTGTCAGTCTATTTCTGAATTTGTGCCACCTGCCTGTGTCCTGACCACATCAATCCCTATGGAGTTCAGCCCACATCTTAAAACTGAGGGAAATGTGTTCTCATCCTCTTTCTTTTCTGTCTTGCTTGTGGTTACAGAAAAAAAAAATGTATGGAGAATATGTATAATTTCATCAGAAAAAGGCCTGTTTTGTGGTGTTGAATCAAGCATTCCTTAGGGTTCTTACCTTTCAGTCAGTAGATGTTGAGATTTTTAGCCTGTTTTGGTGAATTAAAACATTTTTCGCCAGGAGAATAATGTAACATTATCCAGGGCTGGGGTTTTTGTACTTGATGCTCTCCTACTTACATTTCTGCTGAATTTTCCCGATGCAGTTTCTGGAGGGGTAAGAAAAAGAAAGATTTCTAGAAAATCTATCTTAGGATACTTACTACAGAGGAAGGAGAGGTAGATCTATTACTTGAGACTAATAGGCAACTAGAAAGTGAAATAGTATTTTTTGAAAAGGAAGAAAATAAAAAGGTGTGTGTGTATGGATGGTGGGCAGGACAATGGGAACCTGCTCTGACATCTTGGTGGCTGACTTTCTGCTGGCAGATGTAGGTTAAAAGTCTCTCAGCAGAGGAAGAACAGAAAACCAAGGCTGAGATTGAGCCATTTGTGTGTGTGTGTTTGCAGTCTTATACTGCACTTGTCTTTGTGTTTCCTAATGGCTGGTTTAAGCAGCTTCCTGCTTAGTTTGCTGGTGTCTGTGTATTCCATTTCAATGTGCCTAGAGGCCTCCGACTGATTTATGTGTTGCTGCCAGCTTGAGACAGCTAATGTGGTATCACCTCTAGCTGTTTACCCCACCCTTAAAGAGCTAAATAACTCCAGTGGTTCAGCAGCTGGTTTGTGACCAGCTTAAATATCAGCTCAGGGAGAGTGAGGGGGACGCTTGGGCACAGTAGCCTCACCAGCTGTCTGAGGCTGAGCCATCTCTTGTTCGTGCAAGCCAGTGTCCCCTCACAGGGCACAGAGCAGGTACAGTGCCGTTCTGTGGCCAGGTGCCCTTTTGAGTATAGCTTAGACACACAAGAAATAAATGTTATAGTGCTGAAGGCAGCTGTTGTAGTATAGTTCATTTGAATTAAAGTGCCTAAACTCTGTGTTTAATGAGGAACCTCATTTGCAGGTGCTAGATTGGGAAGCATTGTTAAGACTAAGAAAACCTGTTCGGAATATACCTGGAAACGGGCTCCTCAGAAATGTTACCTGGAAAGGAAGACATCAGAGACAGGGATTCAGTTACCTAATTATGCTTCTGCTTCTGGACCTATTTTTTAGATTCTTTTCATAACTCTAAGTGGAGAAATGGATACTCTTTTACAGAATAGAGTATTTCTAATGACTCAAATAGGCCAAGTAATGGGGCATCTTAGCCTGTTTGTTCCTGCCCCATTTTTGCAGCTGCCTCCAGCTCATATAGAAAAGGGCAAAGTTCCTCTTGGTTACCCAAATAAAAGTTAATTTCTCAAAGTGCTTGCCTACTGCCAAGGCACTTTTTGCAGTGTGTCTAGAGTCACTTCACTTAGGGTTCTCATCTTAGCATTGTGATTTAGAGAGAGAAGAGAAACTTCTGGGTAGAGATGTCGATAGTATCATTTGCTCTGGGTTTCTGGGAAATGTCTAGCTGATACAAACTGTGTAAACAAATCTCTATGAAAAGCTATTTTAAATTAGAGTTTACAAAGCTGAGAAAAAAAACTTGTTTCCTTTTTCAGTCCAGGTTAGAATTACAAAGGTAGATGCATATAAATAATGTTTTTCCTTAAAACTTTTATCTAGTTATTTTCCATTTCTTTCTCTTTTTCCTGTTTACAGTCTCCATGCTTATGTAACAGCTTTCAAGAGGAAGCTGCTAACAAGCCATTCTGATTGTTTGTGCCAGCTGTTTTAGTGGAGGCATGCTGGATGTGACTGAGCTCCACCTTCTTTGTTGAGGTACATTACACGAGAGACACTGTAATATATGGTTCAGTCAGAATGATAGCTGCTTAACCTCTTGGTACTCTTTTCATTAATTCTTTCTTGGATCAGTTATTGTGTTTTGTCTGTCACAAAACTGGGTTGAAAACTGCTCTGGGCATGGAATGTGTCATTCATTTAAACAACATCAAGGCACACTGTTCATGTTTAATTATTACTTTAATGCAAGTGCTAAACTGTTTTCAGTTACATCTAACAAACATGTTTTCTGGGACTGGTTGCTGGCTGACCTCAAGTAAGGGCATGTTAGGCTAAGCCTTGAAATGCTGCATCAAGCTGTCATCTCAAATAGAAGTGAGCTCATTCATCCTCTCGTGAACTATCATATAGATGAATCGATGGAAGCAGGATATATTAACTGCCCACCACAAAGGACATTGCAGTGTGCTGACTTATGATGAGCAAATTCTGGAGTAATCCTATTGATGATGCTTAAAAACATCTGCTCCCAGTGTTGCAGTAGCTAAGCTAGGAATACTGTGTGGTAGATGAAAGCCACCTGTTGATGAAATCTTTAAAAATAATATATAAATATTTCTGTTGGTGCTGTTGCATCAGCTCTTTTTCAGGATATCCATGATGGCATGACACATTCACTTGGAAATGGTCAGAATATTTTTAGGCTCAGTTCCAGTAGAACATGAGGGGTGACCACTGCTCTTACTTTCAGTCGCTCAAAAAGCCAGTTTGATGCAAAGTTAGCAGTGAACGTCATGCTAAGTTAACTTTAATGACAGAGAGAAAAAAAATATCTAAGTAGAATTTTTTTTAGAATAGGTACATGTAGAAAGCAAGGACTAAGCTGTGTCTCTTTGAGAGATCATTCTAAAAGATTAAGAAGAAACCACCACAAAACCTAATGCCTTGGTAATGGTAGGATTTTCTGGGTTTTGACATGCTCCAAATAAATTACTTTTGAGCAATGGATTTTGGGGCATTTACAATCCCTTCATAGGGTTGATGCATTCCAATCTGAAACTAAGTCAGAGGGCACATCCACTTCAATTGACCTAACATTCACCCTGATAGCATCATTACTCTATCTCAGCAGTTGACTAATATAATGACAGCACTCCTATAAAGATGCAGACCTGACTTAAAACTTCCTACAGGCATGATCTTAAGGCTTGAGAGACTTGTTTGTTTCTAAGTAACATCTGTTGGGAAAATCCATTATATCTGTCAGTGGATTTGTTTTGACATCTAAGACCAAACTTTCCAGGGTTCTCATTTTTATTTTCTTCCTTCCTGCCTATCTTTCTTGTTTCTACATTGAAATGATATTCATCATTACCCTTTCTTCCTGCCAGTGGCAGTGGGAGCAGCCAGCAGGGCTTGGCTTGACAAGTACCAAATGAAGCTTATATGTGCCAGGAATGTCTGCCTCTGTTAGTGACAGCCACTAGCTTACCAGTTATTGTACCAGAGTCTTTTGAAAGAGAATTTGTAAGTGGGAATGACTGTGAAACCAGTTGTCTTTTGCTGCCCTTAATGTAGAACCATTAAGAGCTTTAAAATTTCAACTCAACTTTTGAGTTTGAAGAAAGCTCTCTTTGTAAATTTCCTGGCCCAGAGTACTCTTACTTCATGTTCTTGCCACGGTACTCTGTTGGTTTGTCGTGGTTCTAAGGAATAAATCCTGTTTTAAATTTCCTTGGTTTCTTATAACAAAGGGCTCTGGAGGAAAGAAAATCTTTTAATCCTCCCAGCAATAACCTGACATGACCTTCTAAATACACTATTAACTCAAAAATATTAGCAATATTTTGTAGCTGTCTTAAGAAGAACTTACAATAGGGATGGACCAAATATTTAGAAGAATAATTATACTTCGTTCTGAGGAAATTAGTATCCATAACACAATTACACATTTAAAAAGGGCTAAATGTTAAAAACTATTTTAAAAGCCAGGCAGCAGGGTATTGTTCAGTAGCACTGGCAAAATACAGTTTTCTGCATGGTCTTTCTAGGCTTGTGATTTTCTGACTGCCTTAGCACAAATTACTTGCCTTCTCTGTTTCTTTAGTTACTCCAATCTGTTTTTCCTTTCTTTCATAACTGCTTAGCTTTCAGAAGATGTTCAAAACTTTTTTTTTTAATATGCTCAGTATGAGGTACTTCTTAGAATATCTGCGGGAGGAGACAGTTTTCTGCAAACCTGGCCTCTCTGCTATGACAGTAGGCTGCCAAGAGTTGCACACAGCTTAAATATCAAATAGGTTTTCTATAAAAATTGTACACCATTGTACTAGTATAAGCACATTAACCTAACTAATCTGGAAAGAAAATTATGGCAGTAAAGAATCACAAAGGTAACAACTTAAAATTAGGTATCCAACACTATACTCTGACTGGGGGCAGAGAGATGAACCTCAGTGTGGGATGCAGAGTAGAAAAATTCAGAGAAAAGTCAGTAGGAAAAGCTAGAGAAAAGAAATTCAAGCTTGTTGTCTCTTCGGTTAAAGTTCCTGAATTCAGAGATAAAATATAGGTTTGGAGCCTGAAGTTTTTTGTTACTTTTATGCTTCTCAGGTATGCATTTTGGTATGCAGCAAGTAGCAATTGTGCATTCCCTCATAAAAATACTTGCTAAATCCTGCAGCCTTTAGTCAGCCATTCTCCATAATGAATTTCTATTAAATTTCTGACCTAAACCTAGTGAAGTCAGTGAGAGTCTTTCAATTGCTTTAAGCACAAATTGCAAAATAACAGCTAGATCCACAGAGGGACAGGGGGGATATGATGCCCCAAAGTAGGATGTACACAGGTATCCCCTGCTGCTATGTGCCAGCTGGTTGCCTCGGAGCTGGTAATAACCATGCTGTTTCTCTTGAGAAGAGAGTATTCCAAGGGTGGAATTCCCACTTTCCATTCAGATTTGAACCCAGATGAGCAGTTCCTATGGAAGCATATGCTTGGTGCCAACTCCTCTTCCTGGTGTGGGAACATTTTTGGGCCAAGAAGTATAACACAGAATCAGTAAGGTGGGAAAGGACCACTGGAGGTCATCCAGTCCAACCTCCCTGCTTAAGCAGGGTGCCCTGTGGCACATTATTCAGGATTGTGTCCAGACAGCTTTTGAATATCTCCAGAGAAGGAAACTCCACACCCTCTCTGGTTAATCTGTCCAACACAGTAAAGAAGTTCTACCTTATGTTTGGGTAGAACCCCTTGTACTTCAGTTTCTGCTCATTGCATCTTGTCTTATTTCTTGGCACCACTGAGCAGACCCTGCCTCCATCCTCTTGTACAGTACAGGGTGGGATCATGGGAGGAAAAGTGTGGCAGGAACAGTCAGGTGTGGATTACCTGGGTCTTTGGTGTCCCACTTTTTCAGCCCAGGCCCTCTGTTGTGGCCGAAGAGAAATGTTGGCACGGTGGAGGCAGGAGCAGCAGCTCCACTGGCTACGGTACTGCTGGCTCTAATGCAGCATGTCCCTGTTGTGTCCAGCACAATGGCTGTACTGCCCCTGGTCCCAGCCATGATCAGTCCTCCAGCAGCTATCAGTTTTCCCCAAAAATTTTCTGCTTTTCTTTGAGGGTTTGTTCTGCTGTGTTCATTAGCCTCTGCAAACCCCTCTCTGGATGGTCTTGTTCTCCTGCATGTTATGTTCTTCTGACAAGAAGTAGTTGTAACAAGCAAAGTCCAACTCCTGCTTCTGTGTTTGACTCTGGAGGAGATCCCTCAGGCTGCACTGGCCAGTTCCTTCTCCAACCTTGTCATGCTGATTCGTGTTTTAGCCTGTAGCTTCTATTGTTATATTTATTGCTAAACAAAAGAAGTATTTTCTTGCTCCCTCACTTAGACTGAGTAGAAAATAGTTATGTCTACCAACTTCCATGAGTTTTGTGGCTGCTGGCTGCTCAGAAAACTTGCTTGCTGAGCACCACCTCACCTCCAGCAAAGCAGAGTGCGAAAAGCCTGATGGCCTGGCAAATTCAGAAATTTTATCCAAGCCCATATGGATCTTATATTATTCATGGCTTCTGATGGGCTGCATATTTCTCACTGATTTAGTGGTTGACTTGTGATGCTTTTCGATGAGTCAAATCTCTGTAATAGTGACACTACATCCATGTATGTGGTAAACGTAAAAGAAAACAGATGTCTATAAAAATCACTGAATTTGATTTGGAGTGATGAACAGTATTGTGATTAATCATAGCTGTACAGCTCATGTGTAGTATTTTTACAGGATGGAATGGAAATTGCTTGTTTCACACCTATATGATTTCTATCCTAATATTTGGACTCAGTTGAATAAAGTTAAGTATTGGACTGTTTATTTGAGGAGAAATGGCACAATTACTACTGAGTTTTGAAACTTCTAGTACAGTCATGCAACCTTGAATTCACTTCAACATTGATTTTTTTTCTGGCAATTTCTGTACTGTGCTCATATGTAAAAGGAAATAAACAGTAGCTAATGAGTAAGTGTCATCTACAAATGTGGAAAGAGAGTGTACCAGTTGCTCCTCAATAGATTTCTCCCAATAAAAGGTAAATGTTTTTAGTTTTGGTCTTACATGTTGCCTCAGACCAAAGCTAAAACATTTGCTGAACTCTAGATTAAGGACAGAATCCTAATGCAGATTTAATCAGACACTCTGAAGTACAGTTACAAAATTCCTGAGATCGGAAGGCAAAGAATTTCGCAAAAAATAAGTATCAGCCAAGTCCTATTCCTGTAAGACTGGAGGTTGAATAATGGAAGAGCAGTGGCAGAAAGTAATAGCTGAACACAGAAAAATGAAAGGTCTGACCCTATGAACTAGCTTTAAGGTCACGAACAGGATCTTACAAAATCAACACAAATTCATTACTGGAAGAAGCTAGAATAAAATCTTAAACACAGGGCAAGTGTGATGAGTCAGATCTGGTCAAGTGGTGTGTATGTGCAAAATTTTGAATAAAAATAATCAAATTAACATGCAGTGAAGAGAGAATTTCCATAATGAAGCCTGTAGTTTCCTGAAGAGACTTCTCTAGATTGCTAAGCATGGTTTGGACAAGTCACAAGACAAAAGAACTCCTGTTCTTTTGCAAGGCTCTGCGTGCTCTGTAACAGGATTTTGGGAGATGGAGAGACAGTTTGCAATGCAGACATATTCTTTTGTTGGATTGCTTTCTTTGGTTTCAGGACTGGGGAACTCTCATATTCTGTGGAACCCTCTTAAGACCTTGTCCTGTGCTTTAAATAAAGATTGTAGAATGTTCTAAACACAGTAATGAAGATCTGGCTTTTGTTTTACAGAAGTACATGAGGTGTGTGTTGGTAAATGGACTCTAAGCGTAGGTGTTAGATATCTTTCATTTTTCTGTACTACTTTTTGAAAAATGATTTTTCTCAGAATAATGTGAGAAGGCTTGGAACGCTGATTTATTCCTGTTGGAAAAATCATTCTGAAAATGACTTCAAATTGCAGTAATTTAGAAATCTTGAGGTTCTTTCTATATTTGGATTTGTACATTCTGCAAGCTTTTAGTACAAATATATGAATCTTTGGTAATTACTTTAATTCTTGAATAGAACTTTAACTGAACTAAATGCATGAATGTACCTAACAGGGCTCAGGCTTTGTGAGACATTTCTGCTAAATCGGCTTATGAATTTCCTTTTGATGAGCTTAATTGTTGACAGATTTTTCAAAAGCCAACAACAGCTTGCTTTGCTAGCTAATATTCACATGAACTGGATAGTCTTGTGAAGTCCTTTATACAATTTGCATAATATTTTTCTTTTACTGTAAGATGAAATGAAATCCTTTGTAATGAACCTAACAATGTTAGACATTGTAAAGACATCAATCCAAATAAAATTTAAAAACCAGAAAAATTACCCTCCCAGCCTGTTCTTCAGCATCTCAGAATATGCAGAGCCAGGAAAAATAGACCTTTTTCTTAAAAAAATACTTTTCCCCCAGAGGACTATTTAGAAAAAGGTCCTAAATAATGATATGTGATCTCCTAATGAAGATATTATGAAGATACTTTGCTAGTTTCTTCAGGAGTCCTGTAAATTGTATTTTCATTTGAGATACTTCGAGTCAGAATGTATTACATATGCAAATCTATTCAATAAATCAACAAAATAAATAAGCCATTTTGTCAATCCATGTGAAACAGATAGAAAAATTTACATCCCAGCTACCCAGAAATTTTTGTTGTTGGTGGTAGTAGTCTGGAATTTCTATCTTTGAATTCTACTGTCTGGAAGCATAGGTGGGAAGAGAACAAAATGTGAGCTAAGCAGTAGAATCTCTGTCCATAACAATGGTTATGGATGTCTGAGTGAAGTGAAGCATGTAGAAGCCTCAAAAATAACTGACCCTGTTTTTCTCCGAACATTTCTGAAGAATTTTGTTCCGTTAATAATGCCTTAAAAGTAATAAAGACTGGGATCTGTGGATTCTAGCCAAATGAGGCCACATCCTACAGTCCTTGCTTTGTCTTACTGGAGTGAATTTCCCATGTACTCATGATAAGATGGGGACGAAGGACTGAGTAAAGGTGGCAGGATGGGAAATGGTTTGTCACCTCTGAGGCTGCATTTGCACACTGCTGGAACCACAAATGAGCTCAGTGTTTAGCAAGATGGTGGATGCCAGCATGAAGCTTGGAAGTGCCAATTTTAATTAAAAACGACATTTTCAAATCAAGTTCCTAGTTAACAATGGGTGGGAAATTCTTCTCACCGTGTAAGCTTTCTGAATGCTGTATTAACTGTCAAGATGGGTACAGCTTCTCCTTCCGCAAAAGTCCTGCTACCACCATCTTCCCCGTCACCTCCCCCTGCCAGAAGAAAAAGACTACATTGTTTGTGGTATGTCTCCTGGTTCATGTCCTGCATTTAGGCCAGAATAGACAGATTTTATTTTGTCCTCCCCATCCCCCTTCCTTCATTGCTAACAATGGAGTGAGCACACGAGATTAACATGGCTATTGACATGGCTCAGTTGTTCGCCATTTGGAAACTACTGGTTTTTCAGTTGTGTAACTGTAAGAGGAGAAAAAAAAGGATAAAAAGATTCAGTCGTTTTCTGTTTATTCCAAAGACAGGGAGAACAGACTACTAGGAAGGAAGAACAGAATACTAGGGGAGAGATGGGGGAAGCCAGCAACAAAAAACAAATTAGTTTAAGAACCAGCATGTTCCCCTTACTTTAAGGAACACAGTAAACATTTCAAAAGTGCATGCCAGCTCATTATCTAACCCAGTCTTCATTGACTTCATGAAAAACAGCAGCAGTTAAGCAATGTTTGCCAAAAGCAAATTTGGGTACATGCATTGCTAAAAAAATGTGACATCCGCTCTGTACAGGTTCCTTAATCTGCCATGCAGGGGTAAATCAACATTTCATCATTATTGTTTCTTTCTGTTGTTTAGTCCTCTCATGATTTCTCTTCTAGTCTGTTTTGATCATTGTTTATCCAAAACTGTGGTATGACGTATGATTTGAATTGTTAGCCAGAAAAAGCCTCTGCAAGTATTTAAATATGCAGATAGCTTTGGTTAATATAATCTCAAATGTAATATTTGTTTGCTAGTATCTTTCTTGCAAATCTTATTCTTTAAAAAAATCTTAAATGGATGTGGAATATTTATGAATTCCTTTTTCAAGATTGAAGATTTAATTTGTCATTAATTTAATGCATTTTTAAAAACTAGCTCTGTCTTCTAGTTCAGGAATAATGCAGATATCTTTCTTTTTCAGTCAGTTTGGTGTGGCATATGCAGTTTACAGTTACATTATTAAAAATACTGTGACAAAGCATTTGAATATGCTTTATATTCAAGTATTGCCATTTATTGTGATATAGCAAATCATACAGCATATTTCATTAGTTGTTCCTTATAGATACGCTCTGATAACATTCATCTGTTTGTTCAAAATATATAAGTTTACATATATTTTGAATCATATTGATTCAAAATATTTTTTTCATCTGGGAGCAACTCTTACTCAAGGGCAAGGCCAGCATCTACTGAACAATTGTTTTATTAAATAGCTTAAAGAAAATTTCCTTTTAGAAACCATACAGGATTTCCCCCAGAGTCCTCACATTTTCTGGTGTGGATGTTTGGGTCCTGTGGGCATTGATTTCTTTCAGCTTAAGTCTCTGCCTTCAAAACTCTCAGGTCATTTTAGTAAGATTTATTTTGCTTTGGAATCTATGTAGTCTTCTGCCATACCTTTAAAATTCAGAGTTGCTGTGCAGCTCTGATCATTAGTTTTTCTATTCTGTATATAGTACGTCATACTCTTTCACTTTTATGAGCAAAAAAAAAGTTTGTTTGCTTGTTTCTTAAATATAAAGTTTCTGAATTTTTAATTTTTGTTTTTAAAAACCAGAAGCCCTCTGATTCAGAATTTCTTAATGAAATGGGGAATTCTGTTAGCAGAAAATAAAGCCACTTGCTTATGTTTTTGAAACATTTATCTCCTTTTCCCATGGGGAGAAAGAAAACAGCTGGTGAAATTATGATTTCAAAATGGGAGAAAAAAATTAAATAAACACCCACTTGACATTTTATCAAAAGCTGGAAAATGCTGGTAAAATTTATCTTTGCTAATTTTCCTTGTCCTCAAAAATCCCTCTTTTTATTTGTGAATTTATAAATCCTCATGAGGACTAGGTGGCAGAATGCAGATTGGATTTTCTTCTTTTTCTTTTTTTTTTTCATGGGGGGATATGTTTGATTTTTTTAGGTAGTTATATCCAGAGTATATCAATATGTTCTAATATCTATTTCAGGCTTTTCTTTATAAAGCAAAGATTGCTTCACTCCCATGGTGTGGCTACCTCACTCAGTGCAGTGCAATCTGGGAAGGACGCTGATGTGGAAAATCAAGGTATCACACTTTGAAAGCAATTTTTAAACTACAGGAGAAAGAGCATTAACACTGTCACCCCAAAAAACTGCATTGTAGCTATTAGTGTTGATGGGGGAAATGTCAGAGGGAGAGTATAAGAGGAGCAGTCCATGCTTGTGCCAAAGGTCTCAGCACGTTTTTCCTGATAGCAGCCAGCGGAAGGTGCTCAGGGAGAAACATAAGAAGCAGGGCAAGTACAGAGTGACTCTTCCAGCTTCTGACACTCGGCAGTTTTGGGACTCCCTGTGCTGAAGTTGCATCTTAAGCATTGTTTTTATGAACCACTGAGTGAGGAAGCAACAATAGGAACAATGGATCACTGTTCAGCATCAGTGGCAACTGTGCTTAGAAATAAGTAACAGTGCCACTTCAAAACGCTTGACATGGACAACTGAGACAGAGGAGCCAGGAAATTATGGTAGTGCTAAAGCCACACCCATGGCCAGAGGCAACATGTCACTGCTCCTCCAAGTTGTGAACTCCTTGGGAGCTGAGAATCCCTGCCATGAAGAGAGGTAGGAGCCAAGCTCATCATTATATAATGCAGCAACTTCTGCCCATGTGGTATCTAAATGGGATACGGTGTCTTGTTCTTCAGTGTAGGGTTTCCTGCCTGTGTGTTCCTGCTGAGATTTTTGGTGAGAGCTAGCTGACTTTCCCTCATACCAATACATGATGCCCCCTGATCTCTTGAGGTTGACTTCTGCATTCTCAGAGTTACTGTCTCATTCTCTAGTTCAAGGATCTGCCGCATGTAGAATGAAAGCAATCCCATGTCTTTTCCTCTGGCAGGCCTCTTTGTGGCCTCCCCAATAAGTCTCTGCATAACAGACTTCCAGCACAATGATTGCCCTAATATGTGATCAGCTGTTTATTTCTTTCCACAGAAAATCGTTTGGAAAATGACACAGTCTGAAGAATAACGAGAATTCGAAATTTGGCTTCAAATTTCCTCATTAACAGCTCTGCTCCTCGGCATCTGCAGAAAGGGACAGGTGGGTTACTGTAAAGAGCTTGGGAAGCCCCTCCTCAGTGAGCCCCACTGTTAGCCAGTCTCTTGACTCTGAATGAGGCAGCGACTCCTGCTGAGTTCCTGCAAGTATTTTGCGTGCAGCGCTTCTCCCTGCAGAGTGGCAACATGCTGGGACGCTAAATAGAAGGTTCTGTCCTGGTGTGAGCCCTGCCCAGAACGGGAGGGCAGTTGTGATGGGTAGGAACTGAGCTGTATTGGTGTTGCGGGTAGTTCCTGCTGTGTTTTGGAGACGGCGTGTGTATGTTTCAAGTTTGCTTGGGGATGCACGGTAATGTGCCAACACAGGTTTTTGAATAGTTCCTTGGGACACAAATAGCCCCATTCATTGCAGCAGATGGCTCTGAGCATAACCCAGCTGCTGGACCGGCGTCATCTGCATGTGCAGCTCTTCCTTGTTTCACTTGATTTCGGTCTCACAAGAACGTTACTGAGTCCTATGTAAATTTTGCTTCGGTAAGGACTGTGTCAAATCATCAAAAAATGTCAGGAGCTGAGACCAGATAAGAATGAAAATTGTAACAGTTTCCATAGTAAGTACAAATGAAACGAGCTTTTCCCTGTCAACTCTCTCCCTTTTCCTGAAACTGAGGTGTTGTGAATGGCAGGCCTTGTTTCCTTTTGCAGTACGATTGTTTTTACTACATCCTTTGTCTTTGTCTTTTGGAAAGAGCAAACAAAACAAAGCTTCGCTTCACATTTTTGCTTCAAGATAAACTGGGACATTTTAACAGAGTAACTTTAAATAACTTTTCACTTTTACATTGACCGTGGCCAGTTGCCAGGGCTACAGCTACATGGCTAAACTCCCATAGTTTTTAATAAGAGTTTAGGGGTCAACTTCTTGAAAGTGTGAGAGGGACGGCATTGGTGCAAAGCAGTGGGTATGCTGCCCACTCTGCCTGAGAGAACTGCAAGACTACAAGTCCAGCTGATGTAGGTCTGTGCCAGGGAGGTGGCAGGGCACAATCTGCGAATAACACTGATGTACACAATTACGTGAAGAGAGTTTTTCTGTATTTTTTTTTCATGGATAGACTCTACTACCTGCTAAATTTAGACTCACAGACTCATTTCTGCAAAGCCAGAGCTGAACCACACCCTTCAAATGTGAAGAGCTGTTGCATTAAATTGTTGTGCTTCTCAGAGGGCTCAGTCAAATGAGGACAAGATTGCAAGCAGGTGCAATTTCCTTTTAGAAAATTGATAGATGGTGCTTCTGCATTCTGTAATATGTTGGTTTTAGTCTTTACAAAATACAGCTTGCGTTCTGTTATAACTAGTAACAAATCACACATCTGGAACAAAGAGGAATGTAGCTGAACAATATATTACATTTATCTGCAATCTGGTTCAGATCCCCTGGTTCCTTTCAATTTTAACTGTGCAACAAATGTACTCTCAGTCTTCATTTTATCACTTGTTATAACGTTTAAAAAAGGTCATTGTGACCCAGAGGAAGCTTAAGAGGAAAGTGTCATGGTAGATCTTGGAAATGGAGTTTAACTATGATGATGGTAGGCATGAAGCCAAGCCCAGCTCTCCTGCGTGTATTTAATTTGTGCTCTTTATTTTTCCTTATGGGGCTGGGAGCAATCATGGAGCCACATATATGGATGAAGCAGAATTGTTCAGTAATTATAACATCTTTCTTCTCTGATGCCTTTTTTCAAAAGAATACTTTAAATTGTTTACTTTTTTCTGTGGTTGGATTGTTGAATTAATAACAAAAATGCAGCCACTGTTGAAAAGAAGTCTTCCAGTGAATGCCTAAAATATTTAATTCTGTGCTTAGCAACCACCATCTTGTCAAATCTGGTGACAAACTTTCTTTTAATGGATATTTTCTTGCTCAGGTCACTAAATTCAACACCACAATGTCCTTGTTTTTTTCAATTTGTGGTTTTATCTGTTTAGATTTTGCCTGCTTAAAGTCTGTCTGATTAGGCTGGTGCTAGGGAAATTATTTTTTGTGGTTCAGAAATGTTAAAGCTATCCTGATTTCCAAAATATTCAGATATAAATAATTGCTCATATAATTAAAATTTGTTATGGCTCCGGAAGACACCTTGGTGCTGTGTTTATCAAGTTGTTTGTGCTCAGATTTTACTAATTTATGGATTACTGTACCATTGTATTGATTAAGATTTCTGTTTCCTCTGAGGAAGAAATAACCTGCAGTGCCTCAAAAGTGTGTGTTCGAGAACATGGCATACATGAATTATATTGTGTCCAGTGAAAAATGTTCATGTCTTTGAAATGTAATCAATTTTCTACCTTTTCTCAAACTGCACTCAGAGCACTTTCTCTATTCTTCTGTTATTGTTCCCGTAGCGAAATAATGTTTGGGAGAGGGAGAGACCCTTGGATGTATTTAATACATTCGGCTTTTTATTCTGTGCCCATTTGGTGTAAATATCCCACATTTCTGTGTTCTTTCATGTTTGCAAATATTTATATGTATATATATATTGCTGATTCTTTCAATGAGTTCTTTAGTGCTATAAATAATACCTGAGGCTTTACATCTACACAAAGTTGAAAGACAAGACCTAAAAAGTCAAACATAAAAGCTCAGATGAGCTTAGCTGCTAATAAGCCAGTTTCAACATGTTGGTGTGGGTTTTTTTTAATTTTGTTTTTGTTTTTTTCGCAAAGGTGGGAGTTTTGGAAAGAAAGGTCTTTCAGTGATTGCGTAGCTCAAAGTATGTAATTTTTGTTCTAAATGTAAATATTCTTGTTTTGCTTCTAACTGCATCATAGACATCTTCTTGCAAATTGTAGATTTCCATGTCTTTCTGTGATGATATTCTTCCTATTCATGCACTTAGTTCTGATCATTATTGTATATTCAGTCAATGGAAGGCCAAAGTTCCTTTAAAAAGACATTAGTCACATTAAATTATGTTACCAGACTGTTCACAACAGCTACAGATACATGTGTATCAAATCATAGTATATTAGTAATACATTTTCAGTATGCTTTCATTTCCTACCTCCCTCCTACCATTGTGTATTCGGCTACAAAAACAACTGTTGTCTCTAATCAAAGTAAAAAAATCTAGTAGTCATAGTTTCAGGATGCCATGAGCAATGAACAGTACATTTCCTGTGGTTCTGTGATTAGTTTGTACTAAAGTATATTACAAACGTAGCTCTAACATTGTCTCCAGTTAAGAAAAAATAGGAAAATGTATCAGGCCCTTTATTTGCCAGAGTCACACTGGGTAAAAGTTTAACTATTGTGTCAAGGCTATCTTCTCAACAGCACAACAGGCAAACTTAAGTGAATTAGAGAACAAAGTACAAATGTGTTTGCAACCAGCATTTTCATGAGATAATTCACATTTCACTGTATACATATGGGATGCCACTGTGACACTTGGTTGACGTATACATGCTGAGGAGGGAGGGGGAATCATGTTGTATGTATACTTCCCTCATGGACTCATGGCCCTTTCCTCACATGCTGCAAAATCCAAATCCAGCTAGTTTCTGCCTGTTTGAAGTATAGTTACCCCTGTTTCAAGCAGTGCATACATTAAAAATGTTAGAATTTCACTTACCTGTGAGTGAGCTGCCTAGTGTGTTGGCCATTCTGACCATGGTAGTCAAGGTGGCCATCTCATGGAAGTCACCGCTGGTCAACCAGCCAAGTCACTGTGCAGTGAGGAGACTTTAAAGACAAATCTAGGCCCTGATAAAGTTAATGATGATTTTGCTGTTTACACTGATGGCTTCAGATTTTGTAAAAATTATTTCAATATGTCCAAAGATCTGTTTTCTCAGAGCATTATGTACAAATGTGTCTCTTCTACAGTGGCACTGTGACGTGGGACTCGGGATGAGGGAGTTTGCAAAGGGCCAAGAGCAGCTCATTGAAAACTTCCTTTCTGGACCATAGGAACCAACAAACATTCCTGAAAATACCAGTAAGAAGATGAATCATGTTATCTGGTATATCTTAGAACTGCTGATTAAGTATTTAAGAATTTATCCCTAAATATGCCAATTCTTTTAACTAAGTGACATATCACCACATTGGTTTAGTAGTACAGTCACATTTTATTATCTTGCATGATTCTGTGGAACAAAACTAATAAAAAACTGGTAGGATGATCTAAATACCTTTTTTTTTTAAAAAAATAATGCTATTATTATTTTAAATGCCAGAAGAATCACAGAAGAATTTTAATCTTATTAAGGAAATATATATTGTAAAATATTATTACTTGGCTTCTGCTTCTTAAAGCAGTTTTTAAAAAAGGTGTAAACATGTTTGCAGTTAACTCCCAGAGGACTTGGTTCCAGAAGAAATGTCACCCTGTCTTGTTCTTTTTAGGAAGGTGGCCTCTACCAGATGTAAGCTCAGAAATGGCAATTGCCATTCACGTAAATGACTAGCAGGTTTATCCTGGCTTTCTCTGGGGCCATCTTGACTTTTGGCAAGAGGCAAAGAGCAGGACTATAAGAAAATAGTAGTTCTCATGGGAACAGTAAAAATATGTTGGTATTGTTTAATTCTTTCATAACATGCTAAATTAATTTATTTGTTGAATCTTTTAAAGTATTATGCCATTGGGGAATGTGTTTTTCATATAGCAGTCTTAAAAATATATTAAAGTTTTAGGGAGAACAGTCACAGAGTAAACACCACTGGTTATCCATGTTGGGTGACTGGGAGACATGAGGCTTGATTTTTTTGCTGCTTTATATACTGTATGGTAATTGGCATCAGTGCAAAGTGATTTTATCTGTACATTTTGTAATCTTTTTTGCACAGATGTAGACAACTGTAAAACATTCAGGATTGTGGAGAAGCAGATACACGTGGTTCATAAATTCTTGCAAAGTACCCTATTATAACCTACTCTACAAGTTATCATTTAGTAGATTTGATTAGGCAGATACTCTTGACAGTTTTCATGTTTGGTTCAAAAATGTACAATTCAACTCTGTTTCTTCCAAGCTTGGGACTGGGCCATTAATTTTGAGAGACAAATGAAACTTAATCTTCAGTTAACTAATTTTTCAGTTGGATTATTTTAGTCAGGGGACTTTATTATTTAAGTTGAAGGGAAACACATTCTCTGTTCAATATACCATGAGTAAAAAGAGTATCTCAGTTTTGTTCCCCATTGTTGCATTGATCATTGATAAGGCAATATCTTCAAAATGCCAATACTACAAGAAAAACTAGCTTTGCAGCTCTTTAGAGAGATACAGCACCAGAACCATGTATACATCGTTCCCTTCTGTTTATATGGAGCACTTTTTGACCTCTAAATCTGTACATGTTAAAGAGGGAAAAAAAGCGCCAGGCCTGATTTTTCCAGATGATTCACTATCTTTGCCCATTGTCAGAAACATCTTCTGTTTTCTGCCATACATCCTGACAGGTATTTTGAAGAGAGAAAAAGACCAGGATCAGCTGAAAGCCTTTGGAGCTCTCCTGTTTTTCCAGACACCCTCCGTCTGTCCGTTTATCAACTGTAAGGCATTTCTGTGACTTGCCATACATATCTAGACATAGAGAAATCCAGGATATCAAACATTTTTATGAATACTGCAAATATAAGAGTTAACCTGTGGGTCAGAAACACTTCATTTATTTGGGAACAGGAAGAAGCTGATGCTTCGACACAGATTGGCAGGTTTCCCTTAGAATCAATGGATCTCTGCCAATATATGCCATGCTTCTCATTTGCAAAATCCCTCTTACTGAATCTACTGATGATCCTTTTCAGCAGATATCATGTTTTTTATTTTTTTGGCATTGTCATGAATTGAATGTAGCAATGGTGAGAGTCATAGAATAGAAGTTATATACTTTACAATGAAGGCAAAAGAATCTTATAAACTAACAGACTGAAATGAGAAGGACCTATTCCTTATGCAGGGTTGAATTGAACTTCTGATTTTTTCCCCAGACAATTAATATACTTATTTTCCTCTACCAGAGCTGAAAACAAATGTGTTAGCCTGCATCTAGAAATTCCTGAGTGTAATCACCATGAGGACAAGTCCACCATGGCCAAACTTTGGCTTTTTAATTTTTCACCCAAGTCTTTTCTTATCTATCCTTACTTGATCACCACCTTTCATACTGTTCAGGCTTTTGACCTAGAAAGTCATCTCCAACAGAAGCTTTCTTCTAAGTCATCACTTTCAGATCTTCATGCCTTTCTTTATAGAATTATCTAAGATCAGCTATTCTCCTTTATACGCAATCATCCAGACGTCTCCTAACAAATGTGAACTATTTTGCTTTGGTTTTGGGCTCTTTTGTATTTTCAGCTTCACCTTCATATGTTATCTCCAAGCTGGCCTTCCATTTTGCAGCTGATGCCAACCTTCATTTCTAGTTTTTTATTTCAAGCAATTATCTTTGTGCTTTTCTTTCTACTACTCTTAATGCTTGAAAAGAATTTCCTGTAACCAGCCACTAAACAAGTATGTAGCCTTACTCTATCCTTTAAAACTTTTCTTTTTAGTTTTTGGGATTGCTAAAGGAAACCTTGCCAAAAACTAGGTCTGTAGTGTTTGTTCCTTACAGGTTGGACTACCTGGTGCTGTGTTGTTGCCTTTGGTATTTACTTCTCAACTGTTCTATGCCCATAATGTAATTTCATTGGAACAAAGTCTGTATATTTTGCTTATGTTACCAGAGTGCCCGGCACAAAGGAATCTTCATCCATAAATAGTGTTACTAATTATGAAGCAAGGTTAGATAAACCACATCATTTTAGGAACTTTTGAAGTGTCAGTCCTCACTGATTCTGGGCATGTGTTCTGCAGGAGACATCAGCCTAGAGAAAACTCCAGTGAACGTTCGCTGCCTCAACTTCTGTTGGAGGGATGATAGATAAGTATGTCACAGAGCACTTGTGTTATGTTACCTATCTTCAGCACTGGGGTTTTAGGTCATATATAAAAAGAAGTTCAAAAGGACTGTGGAAGCATACTAACAAAATCTCTGACAATATAGAGTTGTGGGTTCTCTGAGAGACAGGCTTCTGAACATCTGGGAAAGAACTGTAGCAACTTCAGGAGGAGAAATCCTGCAAAAATGTAGATAAGTATCCAAAATATAAGAAAAATGGAGTAAAATTAGATAATCCTTAACAAGACTGGGGATCACTAGTGTTCAGCTGATGAAAAATATGTGCTCTAGAAATAACAAAGCTAAGCTCAAGATTAGGCAATGCTGCAGGGAACCCAGAAAATTTTCCCCCTTTTAAAGATATTAGATGACAAATTTCACTCCATGTTTTCTCATTCCTTGCTTTGGAACCGAACTCCAGGTTTTTGTAATAGGAATGTTACCTGCAGATGAATTTTGTGTTTTTGTAAGTAATATATGTTTTTAATGCCCAGGTTTAGTGTATTTTTGCTACCCAGACATATGCTCACCTGGGGATAAAACCTCTCTAATGTTAAGACCAAACTGATTCAGGAGGCTGAAATCCAAAGGCAGTACCACAAGAAATGTGGAGGTGAGATACTGAGAAGAGAAGCAATGGGCAAAGGATGCTGAGAGGAAGAAAGAAAATACAGGAGATATAAGTTAGATACACTGATAAATTGAGAAGTTGGTTTTCTGAAGAAAGGCAGCTAAACAGTAACTTGAATATAGACTGCAAGATGTTACAGAAAAGGGGAATGAGGGATAATGGGAGAGAGAAATGGGAACAGTATGGTGCTTATTTTTCTCTTCTGAAATGTCTATTTCTAGTCTTTCAATAGCCATGGTAATGAACTTCTGTTTTGGGTAAGCTACTGCAAGTCAACCCCTTTCACTCATAGTAAATCCTCATCTTTAGAGGAAAAGGTCACTGTTTCCACAAACAGTCATAAAGTGTGTAATCAAGCTCTCAAGCAGTAGCATACTTGAGATCATAACAACATGTATACTTCTTCAGGAACATGAATCTTAAATTCACTGCTGGTATTTTCCTGTGGTCTGGAAAGAGACATGGCTAAAAGGAGAATTTGTTTTTTCAAACTGTGGAATAAAGCATATGAGGTTGCAGAGTAAAACACATTGCTTATGTTCAAGAAACTTTAAAAATACTGTAAAATACAAAAGAAAATGACCCTTTCCTTAAGACTTGCAATGTCTTTGCATTTGTTCTGGTTTATAATAGAATCATAAATTTTTTTAGCTTGGAAAAAGTTTAAGATCATTGAGCCCAGCTGTTAACCCAGAACTGCCAAGCTGGTGGTCCCTAAGTAGCACACCTACATATCTTTTAAATACCTCCAGGGATGGTGACTCTACTACTTCCCTGAGCTAGCTGTTTCAATGCTTGACAACCCTTTCTGTGAAGACATTTTTCCTAATATCCGGTCTCATCCCCCACTGGTACAACTTGAGGCTATTTCCTCTTGTCCTATCTTTTGTTGCCTGGGAGAAGAGACCAATCCCTCACCTGGTTACACCATCCTTTCAGTAGTTGTAGACAGCAAAAAAGTTCCTCCTGAGCCTCCTTTTCTCCCCTCTAAACAACCCCACATCCCTCAGCTTCTCTTCATTAGGCTTGTGCTTCAGACCCTTCTCCAGCTCCATTGCCCTTCTCTGGACATGACCTAGCTCCTCAATGTCTTTCTTGCAATGAGGGCTCCAAAAATGAGCATGGAATTTGAGGTGTGGCCTCACCAGTGATGATTATGGAGGGATGGTTACTGCCCTGGTCCTGCTGGCCACGCTGTTGCTCATACAGGCCTGGATGCCATTCTCCTTTTTGGACACGTGGGCACACACTGGCTCATGTTCAGCTTCTGTTAACCAGGACCTCCAGGTCCTTTTCTGTTGGGCCATTTTCCAGCCACTCTATCCCCAGCCCGCAGCACTGCACAGGGTTGTTGTGACCCTTGTGCAGGACCCAGAACTTGGCCTTGTTGACCCTCCTACCACTGAGCCTGGGCCATCAGTTCAGCCTGTCCAGATCCCTCTGCAGAATCTTGCTGCACTTCGTCAGATCACACACCTGCTTGGTGTCATCTGCAAACTGAGGGTGCCCTTGGTCACCTCACTGAGTGAGTTATTAAACACCAACGCTGATCCCTGGGGAGCACCACTGGTGACTGGCTGCACTGGATGTAAATCCAGCCACTGCAAATCTTTGGGCTCAGCCATACAAGTCAGTTTATTATCCACTAAAGAGCATGCCAGTCCAAGCCATAAGTTGGCAGTTTCTTCAGGACAATCCAGTGGGAAATGATGTCAGAGGCTTTACTAAAGTCTGGGTAGACAACATCCACAGCCTTCCATCATCTACAAGTGGGTCACCTTGTCACAGAAAAGATCAGGTTAGTAAAGCTTGTCAACTTAATTTCCTTTAATTTAATGCTCATTTTATTTATTTTTACTCTGTTTTTATTAGAGCAATAATTTTTTTTATGGGCTTAAAAATTAAACAACAAATCTTAAACCAACTAATTCTTTCTAAACTGTTCTTCTGAGAGCCCTGCCTTGACTGAGCTGTGAAAAGCATGAACAGTCCTTAGAATGCAGAGAGAAATTAACACCCCTGTGGCTTATCAGTTTGTGACATAGTGAACATCAGTTAAATTGGCCTGAATGACTTCTATGGTGGTTTTATAATTTAAACAGAAAATAGTCAAATACTTCAGAAAGAAACTCAAAGAAACTGTAAAATGCTTTATTAATGTTGTCAAAACTTAGCCACTAGAACATCATCAACCATCAACAACTCAGCCTTTGCCTTGTGGTATGCTGCTTGTGAGAACAGTGCAGACTGTCTCAAGCAAGTCTGAATCACAGGCAATCCACACAAGATATGAAATTGACTGTTCCTATACTGGCCTTTGAGAAGGATGGATGCCTTAAAGGTCCTTTGTCTCCAAAGACGTAACAGGCATTGAGTCTGGGTAGGTCCCATGACTTAAGCAGGGTACCTGTAAATCTTTGGGTTTTGTCTCCCCTTTTATTTGGGGAGAACTTTGGGTTCATTGAGATAATCTGGAAATGCAAGGGAGCAATCTGTAACCTTGGGAATGTTGACAGGTAAGACTAGATTTTCTAGCAGTGTGCAAGAAGAAAAATGGCAGAGGGAAGCATCTTGCTCTCATCTCCCTCCCCTTGCCAAAACCCACCACCTAAACCAAGAAATACTGTACACAGGCCAGGGACAATGTCACTGTTTATTTCAAGCTACTGTTGAGAAGCTTTTATTTATTTAAAACTTCAAGCAAAGATTGTAAAATCGTGAGCATCACAATCACGAAGGGATGTTCTCTTTCCCCTTCCATAACGTTAACCACAGTTTGACAAATGAGCAGAAGCCTACAGCAATCAGAAAAACCTGAACCTTTGCTCTTTATTCACAGGGGTTTTTAAGATAAAATGCATAAATATTGAAACTACCCAAGACAGTGGATAAAGGATCTCACAGTGTCAGTGTCAGAACCTGGCTTTCCCTTGACTATCCCATAAACCTTCCTAAGTTGGATGTAAAAAAGGCTTGTGCATGCAGAAGATTTGGTGCCAGCCAATATTGGGAAAAATACTTATAATAGCACAATGATTGTTTACACATTCTCCTTCATAGTAGACATAGTGCCCATAACAGTAACCTAATTGCAAGTGCAAGAAAAGGAGGAATGAGAAGGTACTCTATTTTGTACCCTCACCCTGTTTGTCTTGTACATTCATATGCATTTTGGGTAGAATCCTGTCTTGGGAATGATGCCTCTGTAAAAGGCTAGAAAAGAAACTGTTGGAAGAGTTGAGGTCCTGTAGGACTTCAGCAACAGTTTGGGAAGAGAGGTGAAATGTCATTCTCACTTTAACAGTCCTGCTGGTTAGAGCCTCTAGACTTTGGTGATGAAGAGAAAATGCCATTTGGTTTAAATAGGCAGTTTCTCTGTATGCCCTTTGGTATTGGTTTCCCTTGTTTAGTGTGTGGGTATCATACATGACAATGGGAAAGAGAGAAATACTTTAGAAAAACAAACAAACAACTCCTCCCTCTC